>CM035165.1:31396412-31996412 GCA_020205615.1 Panax quinquefolius
GATAAGTGGATTTTATATACGAATCGATATTCATTTCAAGTTTAAATTAAGTAGTTATCTTCATGTTTTGTGTTCGTTTTACTTGTTTCATGTTATTTTATGTGTAGGGTGATCATGGATGCTATTGGTGAGGAAAAGGCGGTCTTTTTGGAGCAAAAGTGGAAAAAAGTTGGAGTAAGAAAAATTTTGAAGTCGATAGCTACCCCCTAAAAGATGGGCTTTTTATTATCTTATTACCCCGTAGGAAGAGGTCCGATTCTGAAGTGTCTGTTTAGTTTCAACCTGCTGGAGAGCTGCTCGTTTGTTGGGACTTGAATGATGCGTTTGGACTCTAATAAAAAGAGATTTTTGGCGAGAGAGAGAGGAGAGCTTGCTATTACGTGAAAAACAACAATCTTCTGACAACACAAAAAGCATAATTCAGAAGCGATTTCAAGGATTGAAGAAGCGAGCGTTGGAGGAGTAATTTTGAGAGATTGTCACGATGGTTTGAATCAATCGAGGCTACGTGAAGGGTTTTCCATAATTCTTCTTCTCTTTCAGTCTTATTTGTAATTGGAAGGATGTTTTCAACAAATTATTGATTTTTAATTCATTCGTTATGAACTAATTTACTTATTAGACTTGTGATGGATCTTTGGGTGAAACGATGATTCTATAACTTTGATTTCCAATTCATAAGATATTTTGGTTTATCTATGTTAATTTGGCGTGAATTTATGAATTGCACGATCAGCGATTCTTTGTGGATTTGAAAGGAATCGAGAGAGAGATTGAATCTAGACCTGAATTAATATAGCATGTGTCATGAATTTTTGTCGATAGCAGATTTGTGATTATTGTTAAGGTAGAGATAAACTTGACATCACATGTAATCGTATAGAGAGCTTAAACTTCAACCTTCTTTGATTGCGGTTCACATAGAGATATAGTGAGTTGGTTAATTTAGGTGTTTAGCAGTTTTCTATCTTAATTGTGGATTGATGTTAATATGGTATTAGTGCATCGAGAGGTGGCTCTTACTACGTTCGTGTTCTTGATTAATAAAAGCTGGATATTAAATTGAGTTGGAATAAAGGTTTGAAAATCGGAGTGAAGCTCGGGGTGAAATCATAAGTCTAATTCTCCATTAATTGTTTGAAATTACGGGATTTACGTTATTGGTGGTTTGTTTTGTGATAGTTTATTTCTTTATTAATTTAGTTTTTTATATATATTTAAAACCATTGAATTGATTAGTTTAATAAAATTAGGGTTAATACAAAATTGATAATTGTGAAGTTAAAATTCTTGATATTTTGTCCTCGTGGGAGCGATACTTTATTCACTACTATATTACTTGTTGACCACGTACACTTGCGTGTTTTTAAGCGTATTGATTTTCACCAACAAGTTTTTGGCGTAGTTCTTCTTGGGACAATTTAATAGAGATTTTAATATTTGTTTTTTACAATATCGGTTTAATTAGTCGATTTTACTTAAACATTTTTATTTTGTTTTCTCTATTTGGGTTTTTCGACATTGGTTTATGTGAAACCACGATCTAAACATCGGACTTTGCTTCCTTTTGAGGGCGACATTGTGAGATTTTCAAAAGTTGAGTAAGTGGATTGAGAAACGAGGCAAATTCAAAATTACGATAAGGAAGAAAGCGATGGTTGCCGAAGACCGAGAAAAAGCGTTGAGGATTTTTGCCACACCTAGGGTGGTGATCTGCGATCGAGCATTACTAGGCTGCAATTCTGCGAACACTTTTGAAATAAAGCACAGGACCATTCGGATGATCACGAGAACTCATATATCGGTTTGGGGAATGGCAAGCGGATGATCCGAATGAGCATTTGATCGATTTTTACTAGAAATGTGCGACACGTTCAAAATCTGATGGGGTGTCGGATGAAGCGATGAGACTTAACTTTTCCCATTCACTTTACGGGACAAAGCGAAGAGTTGGTTACATTCTTTACTGGCGGGGGTTCGATCACTCACGTGGGAGGATTTGGCTCAAAAATTTCTTGCCAAATTTTTCCCCCGTGAAAAAGCTGAAAATGAGGAATGACATCCTGATGTTTGAAGCGGAGAATGGAAGTCACTATATGAGGCATGGGAGAGATCTGAGGAATTACTCGAAAGTGCCCACATCATGGATTGCCCAGTGGTTACAAATGAACACCTTCTATAACGGGCTACATGGAAATGTCGAACCGGCATTGATGCGGCATCGGGGCGGTGCATTCATGGCTAAGAGTTCTGAGGAAGCCTACTGATTTGATAGAAACAATGGCGACAAATAACTACCGGTGGCCCACAGCAAAAAAATGACCTGACGAAAAGGGTTGGGATCTTGGAATTAGATGGATACTTGACTATCTGAAACACTGACTTTCTGCATTATCCATGAAGTTTGATCGATGAATGAGAGGTAAATCGATGGCGAGGGCTCAAGTTCAACAAGTTCGAGCGAGTTATGGTAGTATGTGAATTGTGTGCGGGTGATCATCAAATGAAAGCGATGTCTGATAAATCCGACATCCAGATTCGGTTCATGAAACTTTCTACTGATAGAATTCATAAAATACTTACCAAAACACCTACTGACCGGGAATAGGAACCACCCAAACCTTTCATGGAGCAATAATCGGCAAACTCAAGCTCCACGACCATCATATCCCCACGGTTTTCATAGTCATCCATAGCAGATTCAACGGCGGGACGAAATCCGATGGGGAGGAAACATGGGCAAGGTAGTGCATGACTAGCGACGATTTGGCTATGAAGAATCAAGCTATTGCTATCAAAAACATAGAGAATCGGATAGGTCAAATTGCATTGGCATTGAATAATAGACCACAAGGAACATTACCTAGCGACAAGAAAGAAATCCGAAGGGTAATCGTGAAGCGATGTCAGCGATTATGTTGAAAGTGGAAAACACCTCGGTGGGAATAGTCACGAAAAATTCAATGACACCGGAGGAGGAAAAAGTTGATGCGATAGCGCGATGGAGGTAACAAAAATGAGGAAATAAAGTTAAGCAATGAGCCGATTGTTTATCCTCCACCATTCTTGCCATTTCAGCGAGAGGTCCAAAAATAAAATCGGATAAGCGATTACTAAAGTTTTAGATGTGTTCAAAAACTCCAGTTAACATCCCATTCGCGAGAGGCCACAGAGCAAATCTTGAGTTATCTGAAGTTTATGAAGGGAATTACATGAGGAAGAAGAAATGGGAAGAATTGAAGCGGTGGCACTAACGGAGGTGTGTAGTGTGCGATTATTCGAAAAAAGCTTCCACGAAAACTCGAAGACAGGGGGAGCTTTACTATCCGTGCGATCGGGAAGATGTCGTTTAACAAGTGCTTATGTGATTTGGGGTGATATAAACTGATGCCATTATCGGTATATTCGAAATTGGGTTTGCCAGCGCCAAAGCCTACTGAATATTTCATTGCGGTTGGCGGATAGGTCGATCACATATCAAGAGAGGCATTGTAGAGGACATTTTGGTAAAAGTGGATAAGTTTATATTCCTGCGGACTTTATCATCTTTGGATTTGATGAAGATAAGAACATCCAGATCATCTGGGGAGACCTTTCTTGTACCACAGGAAGGACACTCATAGGCGTGCAAAAAAAGAGAACTTCTGATGAGGGTCCAGATCGAAATAAAATTGATGTGTTGAGGCCATGAAATATCCTACGGACGAGGAAGAATGTTATCGAATGGATTTAATTGAGCAAATTACCGGCGAAGATATTAACAAGAGTTTGATCGATGATCCGTTAGAAACAACCTTATTGGGGATGAAGAAAAAGATGACCCGAATTTGTGGACTTATTACGGATGCTAGACTCGTTGCCAAGTTAAGCGGATTGAACACCGGTTGAACCTCTGCTGCAGGGAGAGCGATTGAAAAAATTGAAACCATCATTGGAGGAGCCCACAGACATTGGAACTTAAGCCACTCCTAAACATCTCGGTATCGTATTTAGGCGATTTAAATTCTTTACACATAATTATTTACTTTGCACTTAACGAATTGCGGGGAAGAAAAGTTCTTGAGGTGCTTAGGGATCACAAATCGACAATTGGATGGACGATTGCGGATATAAAAGCATTAGCCCATCATTTTGCATGCACAAGATTACGATGGAGGATGATGCAAGTCCATCGGTGGAGCATCAGCGTCGACTTAACCCAATCATGAAGGAAGTGGTCGAAGAAGAAATTCTAAAATTATTGGATCTTGGGTGTCATATATCCAATTTTCGACGATAAATGGGTAAATCCAGATTCATTGTGTGCCTAGAAAGGGGAATGGCGGCGGTGATTGAAAATGAGGATAACGAGTTAATTCCAACAAGGGCGATGACGAGGTTGGAGGGTGTGCATCGATTATAGGAGATTGAATAAAGCGACTTAAAGGATCATTTCCGCTTACCTTTTATCGATCAAATGTTAGAAGCGGGTTAGCGGGGATGAGTTCTCTTGCTTTATTGGATGGATATTTGGGATATAATCGATTGCCATCGCTCACGAGGATCGAAAAGACAACATTCACTTGCCACTTACGGCACCTTTGCATTTGAGGAGAATGTCATTGGTTGTCTGATGCACTGCAACTTTTCGGTGTTGTATGATGGCTATTTTTTGAGATATGGTGGAGAAGAATGTTGAAGTCTTCATGGGCGATTTCTCGATCTATGGAGACAATTTTGACACTTGCTTAGAAATCTGGTCATGGTATTGCGGCGATGTGTAGGATCTGAAACCTCATATTAAATTGGGAAAAATGCCACTTCATGGTTGAAGAGGCATAATTTTGGGACATAAGGTGTCGGCTCGAGGATTGGAGGTGGACAAGGCAAAGTTGGACACGATCGAAACTACCTCCATAGAGCTCGATTAAGGGTATTAGAAGTTTTTTACGGGGCATCTTTGGGTTCTCTGGGAGGTTCATAAAAGACTTCTCTAAGATTACAAAACCTCTATGCGATCTTTTAGAAAGGATGCCACTTTTCGACTTCTTTGCGAATGTAAGTCGCGTTTGACCTATTGAAGAAGAAATTAACTCTGACCCCCATGATAGTCGCACCGGATTGAAAAATGCCATTCGAACTTATGTGTGATCTGACGACTATGCGGTTGAGGCTTTTTGGCCAAAAAGAGAGAGACAAGGTGTTTCACGCCATATACTATGCAAGCAAAACACTCACGAGACTCAATGAACTACACTTTACTACGGAAAAGGAATTGCTTGCGATGGTATGCGCGTTAAACAAATTAGGGCATACTTGATGGGGACTAAGGTAATAGTCTACCACGGACCATTCGGCGATTCGGTACTTAATAGCAAAAAAAAAGATGCTAAGCCACGCCTTATCAGATGGATTCTCCTACTTGAGAGTTTGATTTAGAAATTAAAGATAGAAAGGGGCGGAGAATCAAGTTGAGCCATTTATCAAAATTTGGAAAATCCGGGAAAAAGGATGAAGATAGATCGTGATCAGCGAGTCATTCCGGATGAAAGCGACTATTTGGGTTGAATCTGAAATTTCCGTGGTATACGAGACTTAGCGAATTATGTGGTAAGCAAAATGCTTCCCGGATCTTACGACAACAACGAAAAAGAAGTTTCTTCATGGCGTCGAGTGGTACATGTGGGATGAGTATATCTGTATTAAACAATGCTGTGGATAAGATGATTGACGATGTATCCCATACGATGAAGTCCACAACATATTACAAGAATGCCACTCATTGGCATATGGTGGACATTACGGGAGTGGCGCCGCCGCGAAAAAAGTGCTTCAATCTGGGTTTTATTGGCTCTGATGTTCAAAGCGCCCACCATTTGTGAAAACATGTGATAGATGCCAAAGGGTGGGAAACATATCGAAAGCGAATGAGATGCCCCTACAAACAATTCTTGAAGTGGAAATCTTTGATGTATGGGGCATCGATTTCATGGGACCATTCCCGTCGTCTTTGAGCAATCAGTATATTCTGCTCGCGGTGGATTACGTCTCGAAATGGGTTGAAGCTGCAGCATTACCATCTAATGATGCTAAGGTGGTCCTCAAATTCCTTCAGAAAAACATTTTCACGAGGTTTGGCACGCCAAGAGCAATAATTAGTGATGAAGGTAGTCAACTTACGCAATAAGTCGTTTCTGACTCTTTTGGCTAAGTATGGGGTCGATCACAAGGTGGCTACTGACATATCACCCTCAAACTAATGGGCAAGCGAGGGTTTCGAACAGAGAAGTTAAGAATATTGGAAAAAAGTCGTAAATCAAAGTTCGGAAAGATTGGTCACTTGATTGGATGACGCATTATGGGCGTCTTAGGATTGCATACAAAACACCAATCGGGATGTCACCTTATCAACTCTTATGCGGAAAAGCATGTCACTTACGGTGGAGCTACTGACCTGAGGCTTCTTGGGCCATACAAAAATTGAATTTTGATCAATGCGGTAGGAGAAAAGAGGCTACTCAACTAAATGAGCTCGGCGAATTCCGCCTCAAAGCTTACGAGAATGCCAAGCTATACAAAAAAAGGTTAAAAGATGGCACGACCGAAAAAATGTGCAAAAGAACATTCGGTAAGACCAATCGGTCCTCTTGTTCAACTCACGGTTGCGATTATTTCCGGAAAGCTTAAGTCGAGATGGTGGGACCATTTACTATAAAAGCAGTATTTCCTCGTGGTGCTTGTTGAACTCTCTACGATTAAGTAATCCGTTAGAAAGCGTTCAAGGTCGATGGTCAATGGATAAAAAGCATTCTTTGGGGTGGCGAGTCGAATTGGGACCTTGAACAACATTACCCTCGTGATACTGCGATAAAAAGGGGGAGTAGTCGAAATTTGACGACTTAAAATCAAGCGCTAATTGGGAAGCAACCCACTTTTCTTTATTTTTCATAGTTCATGTTTAATTTGTTAGGATATAGTTTATGAAGCGATAGTTAGGTCTTGTCGATTATAAGTTTTGCTAAAAAAATCTACGAAAAGTACTAAAAATCTCATTGAAACTCAAGTCGTCATTAATCTAACATATTGCATGTTTTTGGTTTTGAGAGAGGTCAGCGTGAGTCGAGCAACAACGACTACTGAAATGGAGGAAAATCGGAGAATTTTGCATCTCAAAAAAAATTTTAGCCAAAATTTTTTAACGATTAGGCATTACCGCTGAAATGAACTTTTTAGCTAGCACCCCGTAGGAGCGGGGTCCTGAAATCTGGCGGACACGTTTTTTTTAAACCACGACCCTTCCTTTTTCCCTCACATACAAACTTTGTCTCTTTTGGTTCATCTCTCTCTCATGAACCCACGATACTAAACCACTACTACCCCACTACCACTACCTACATCACATTAAACCCCCCTACTTACTTCCACGATCTCACTCCACCATCACATCCCATTTCATCTCCCCACATCACTCTATATATATCCCTCCTCATCTCATCTCTATTTCTTCCCACATTCAAATTTTGAATTAGGGCATTTGGAGAGGTTGTTTTGAGGAGCAAATTCTAGTGCGTGCTTGGGGCTTCATCTCATCTCTACTCCATACACCAATTTCCAAGTTCAAATTTCATAAATTGTGTAACCTACTACCCATGCACACCAGTGTTTGATAAAGTGCTTGAACCAAGTTTTGGAAAAGGTAGTGTTTACTAGCAAGAGTTCATTTGCTTGAAATTCAATGGCTTCTCAGCCAACACCCAAATGCCACGAGGCGAGTTCAAGCGCCTCTCCACCTGACCACCACCTATATGACCATAGAAAATTTGTGAGTCTGCTGCACCGTAGAAATTATGAGTACATGCATGCAATCTAAGGCACTTACGCTTGAGGCGTGGTTTGGCCCCGAGGGAACGACGGGGAGATGATGTCCCAAATTCACCAAAAGGGTGGATCAAATTCACTTGAACATCAGGACACCCGTAGTGGTTAATATTGTCGAGGAATTCTATGTGAACGCTTAGAAAAAGCTCCTTTCAAAGCGTTTGTGCGAAATTGAATGGTTCCTTTCGATGATGATGCCATCAATGCTTACTATCGATTCTGGGTGCCACGCCATTGTCGGTATATGCCCAAATGAGGATTTTGACCGGATTATGAGGAGGTTATTAAAAATTTGACAAAAGCGGGCACATCTTGGACCAAAGGTAGGAAGGGAGGAGCGGTGTTCAATAGCAAGAGACTTAAGCGGTATGGAAAGATATGGTATACATTTTTATGTGCGAAATTGCTTAGTCCCACACACTTGGACGTCACCAAAGAAGGCGTTCTTTATATACGCCATTGTGCGAATTTCATTATCGGCGTCGGGGCCATCATCGGTTTCTCCATCCGGGGTGCTTACGTGGAAATTTTTGGGCGGTTTGCCACACCCTTCACTTATATGTGCGTTGTGCTTGCTAACGCCAGGGTGCGTTATTACGATGATGAGCCCACTCAACGCCGCTTGCTTTGCTTGATTCAAGAATGATTGCGCGGTATTCGATTTGGGGTGGAGAGAGTCACATCCACGGGGTTTGGGTTTTATTTTTCCATCGGCGTCGGAAGGCGAAATCGTCGATCTGAAAGATACCTCGGGGATGAGGATGAAACAATGGGAGATCGAGGCAAAAGCGAGTCCATCCATGAGGCATTTTCTAGTACTCGGTTCCTTGAGTTCCAAAATCGGATGAATCGCGTAATAAGGCGTACCTGGCAGGAAATCTGGCGATTGGCGATCTTGCGAATCACATGTTTGATGCCATGAAACGCATCTTTTGCCTCATTCACCAACACTCCAAAGTTTCAACCCGTGACTCAATTTCCATATCAAACAACCCGGTCCATTACCTCGATTTCCTCCTAGTGATTAGATGAGGAAGAGCACCACCACCACCCCCAGACTTAGGCGATTCGGGAAGTCTGTTGCACTTTATTGTTATCGATGAGGCATTGTCTTATTTAAGTTTGGGGGAGTAATTTGTTTAGTTGCATACATGCATTTTTTTAAATTTTGTTGTCATATCTAGTTTTGCATTATAGAATAGGTATTTGCATAGTAGTTAGGATTTTGCATTGTTTTCATATATATAAAAAATTAAATATAAAAAAAAAAAAAAATAGTTAAAAATAGTGTGTTTGCATATGTCCAACGGTGTCGCATTTTCATGTTATTATTTTTGTTAGGCCAATGATGAGATTGTGAACAAGTTAACTTGATATAGTATGGATTATTAGAACTATGATATAATTTACATTATGAATCGATTCTTGGACTTGTTTGAAAGCTTGTTATAAAAGGGTAGCACTAATAACATCTTTGTTGGTAGGTTAGTTCAAATTGATACATAAAAAGTTTCTAAAGGATAATGCTAGGGTGAACTAGAAAATGACAAGGATAGGCGGTGAAGGCTTAAATTTAGGCAAAAAACCTAAGTTTGGGGAATATATGTGGGATATATAAGCTTGTTTAAAAAAAAAAAAAAAAAAAAAAGAATGAAACATGTTGAGTCTTGTGGTGGGTTGAGGAGAAACACTCCCCATAAACACAAGGCGTGAGATGGAGCGTAAAAGCACTCACCAACCATCTATCAAAAGAAAAAGAAAAGGGAAATAATCAATCAGAAAAAAGAGCAAAAAGCCCCGTGTAAAAAAAAAGAAGAAAAAAGAAAGTATAAGTATCCTGCATGTACCCTTGAATTTGGTTGAGTTTAATTTTAGTTGAATCGTGCCTATCTTTGAGATTTTTAGTTTTACCTTTGTATGATTCCTTCTAAGAAGTTGTTTATGTATTGAATTTGGGTTAAATATCGGTTATCTTAGATGTTGATCACACACATACTATACGATGATAATTGTTCAAAATTGAGAATTAATATGTAAGTGTGGATTGGTTTTGATAATTTGTATTGTAAAGTTGCTTGTTTTCTCTGGTAGATGGGATAAGTTAGTTTATCTTGATGTTGTTGGATTTTTAGGCATTTAGATTGTTATTGCATTTCATTGCATTGCATAGCATGTAGTTTGTTTTGTGCTCGAGGACTATACGGTTTTAAGTTTGGGGATTTTGATAAGTGGATTTTATATACACGAATCGATATTCATTCAAGTTTAAATTAATAGTTATCTTCATGTTTTGTGTTCGTTTTACTTGTTTCATGTTATTTTATGTGTAGGGTGATCATGGATGCAATTGGTGAGGAAAAGCGGGTCTTTTTGGAGCAAAAGTGGAAAAAAGTTGAGAAAAAAAAAAACTTGAAGTCGATAGCTAGCCCCCAAAATGAACTTTTTTATTATTTATACCCCCCCGTAGGGTCCGAGTCCGATTCTGAGTGTCTGTTTACATTTCAACCTTCTGCTGGTGCTCGGTTTGTGGGACTTGAATGATGCGTTTGGACTCTAATAAAAGGAGATTTGGCGGAGAAGAAGGAGAGCTTGCTATTACGTGAAAAACAACAATCTTACATCTGACAAAAGGCGTAATTGAAGAAGCGATTTCAAGGATTGAAGAAGCGAAGCGTTGGAGGAGTAATTTTGAGAAGATTGTCACGAGATTTGCAAATCGAGGCTACGTGAAGGGTTTTCCATAATTCTTCTTCTCTTTCATCTTATTTGTAATTGGAAGGATGTTTTCAACAAATTATTGAGTTTTTAATTCATTAGATTTATGAACTAATTTACTTATTAGACTTGTGATGGATCTTTGGGTGAAAGCGATGATTCTATAACTTTGATTTCCAATTCAATAAGATATTTTCGGTTTATCTATGTTAATTTGAGCGTGAATTTATGAATTGCACGATCAGCGATTCTTTGTGGATTTGAAAGGAATCGAGAGAGAGATTCGAATCTGACTTAGTTAATATAGCATGTGTCATGAATTTTGTCGATAGCGATTTGTGATTATTGTTAAGGTAGAGATAAACTTGACATCGCATGTAATCGTATAGAGAGCTTAAACTTCAACCTTCTTTGATTGCAGTTCACATAGAGATATAGTGAGTTGGTTAATTTAGGTGTTTAGCAGTTTCTATCTTAATTGTGGATTGATGTTAATATGGTATTAGTGCATCGAGAGGTGGCTCTTACTACGTTAAGTGTTCTTGATTAATAAAAGCTGGAATATTAAATTGAGTTGGAATAAAGGTTTGAAAATCGGAGGAAGCTCGGGGTGAAATCATAAGTCTAATTCTCCATTAATTGTTTGAAATTAGGATTTACGTTATTGGTGATTTGTTTTGTGATAGTTTATTTCTTTATTAATTTAGTTTTTTATATAATTTAAAACCATTGAATTGATTAGTTTAATAAAATTAGGGTTAATACAAAATTGATAATTGTGAAGTTAAAATTCTTGATATTTTGTCCTCGTGAGAGCGATACTTTATTCACTACTATATTACTTGTTGACCACGTGCTACTTGCGTGTTTTTCGACAAAAGCGTATTGATTGGATGAAATCCATGGCAGAGTCTGTGGCCCCCATATGAGTGGCTCCCTCCTTGTCAAGAAAGTCTTCAGGACGGGACATTATTGGCTATCCCTCAAAGCTGATTGCAACGACCATGTCAAAAGATGCTATCAGTGCCAAATTCATAGGAATGCTATACACGCCTCTCACACGGAACTCCACAATATGAGTTTGCCTTAGCCCTTCTCAATGTGGGAATGGGCGTTATCGGGCCCATCGAGCCTAAAGCCGATAAATGGTCATCGGTTTATCTTCACCATGATCGACTACTTTACCAAGTGGGTAGAAGCGACCTCCTTCCCGTGGTTACTAAAGAAGTCATCATTTCTTTCATCAGAAGCAATGTCGTTTGTTGATATGGACAACCAGAGGTGATTGTGTCGACAATGCCAAGAACCTCAACAACAAAATGATGGATGAATTATGCGAGAAATTCCACATCAAACATCTCAACTCACATCTATCGTCCAAAGATGAACGGTCTTTGTTGAAGCGGCCAACAAAAACATCAAGAAGATTATGCAAAAGATGTCTGCCAACCACAAAGATTGGCCCGACCTATTGCCTCTGACTCTGTTAGCCTACAGAATCTCAATGCGCACTTCAACTGGGGCAACCCCCTACGCTTTAACCTATGGGATAGAAGCAGTGCTCCCCATAGAAGTTGAGATGGAATCCCTCAGAGTGTTGATCGACGCTCAGCTGGATGAAGACCAATGGGTACAAGACAGGTATCACCAATTGTCTCTAATAGAAGAAAGGCGAATCGCAGCTATCTTCCATGGTCAGTTATATCAGCAAAGGATCGCCAAATACTACAACAAAAAAAGTCCGACTCTGGCGGTTTAAAACAACATGACTTGGTTTTGAAGAAGATTCTTGACAACCAAGATCAAAGCTAAAGAAAAATTTGCTCTAACCGGAAGGCCCGTTTATTGTCAAGGAAGTATTGACGAGGCGCTCTCGGTTGCAAGAAATGGATGGCGATGAATTTCCCCAACTCATCAACTCGAGACACCGTGAAACGGTATTATATGTCCGAGTAACCAAAGAAACACCACAGTGCATAATCATCGTGTCACCAAATCATTCCGGTTCTTTAACCCTTCACCACATACAACTTATCTACACTTTGCCCCTCGAGAAAGCGTACTTTCTTCAAGCCAATGACTGGCTTTCTCCTTTCATTCCATACAATTTAGGTCATCCCATCGCGGATTGAACCTCTTGCATTTGTAGTTTGGCTACCCATACATGGGATCAAACTTTTCCTACCCGCAGTTTATACTCAACCTAGGATTAAACTTTCTCCCCCGCTTCACGACACGCACATGGGATTACGCTTTTCTTCTACGCGAGGGGCAAACTACGTCGACCTGATCTCCTCTTCAATAGGAGTACGTAGGCAACCATTTCATATGGCCTGGTCGCAATAAAACAAAAACAACAAAAACATTTATACCTTCTTCTCCTTACATAAAACAAAAACAACCAAAAACATTCCTACACCATTTCTACCATATCTGACGTTGAACCTCTTACACGGAGTTCGAACTACATGAACACTGATCTCCTCTTCATAGAGTACGTGGCGACCATTCATGGTGCGGTCTCACCCCTACCAAAACACAAACCATTGTCAACTGATACGGGGATCAACCTTCAATACACTACATTTCATGTGGCTTCAGACCGAAGGGATGGAATTACCTGAACTCCTCCCAAATAGGAGATTCGGCGACCGTCTAAGCTGCGGTCATACCTTGAAGAGCAACACCAATCCATAAGATGTGGAATTAACTAGGCTTCTCCTAAATAGAAATCTTGGCGACCATCGTAGTGCGGTCGATCTCGAGAGAGAAAGCCACACTCCTCTCCACATTTCCATTCAGAAACAAGTCCCAAGACACCAAAGATGGTAGGGATACACATAGATCGATGATCCATTCTGAACTATCCAGAGACAACTCAATGTCCATCTACCCAGAGGAATTCAGAATACATCAAGATCACAAGCCCTGAAGCAGCAGACAAAATATCAAGCAAATAACAAGGCATATCTAAAAGGAAAGTGATCCAAAAATATATTTCCCTGTCATATATAATGTTGTTTGATATATATACAATGTAAACTATACATGACAAAATGGCTAAGCTAGTCTGTACAGGTAAATACAAGCTCATCTACAAGTCAGGGTATATGCGAGCTAACAAGCCCAACATGGCGTCCCTCTCAGAAGACGGAGGCGAAGCTGTGGTCTCCTGTATGAGAATATCCACATGACCCAAAAGTATCTGTAGCCATCTGCATGGTGACCATATGATCATCAATATATCGCTCATCTCTGCAATCATCATGCGGTGGTAAGGGACCTCACTACTGATCTTATCTATGTGGCATTTACATCCGGCGATATAGCCTCATCCCGCTCAACTATCACTGCATCTCTGGCTGATATAGCCTCATCCCGCTCAATAATAATGCGGCATCTCTGCGATCTAATGCCTCGTCTCTCTCCATAGAGTGGCGTCCCTCACATCGAAGCGATCGACATCATAGATCGAATCTGGTCTCTCTCAAAGGTCATCGATGAAGACTACTTGCTCTAAATCTTTGTCTTAAAGTCTTTGAATCACAAAAAATCTTGGTACTAGGAGAATCCGGAAGAAATGTCTGGCAACCCAATGAAATGGGATCCTCCTCGATGTAGGTATCGATGTCCTCCATGGGCTCTGCATCGTCGACTCGATATCCGGTTCTGCGAATCTTTTGCGGTAGATAAAATCTCTGTCTCCATCCATGCGAAATACTCTGCGAGAATAACCGGATGGTGACGGAAAAAAGAAGCTATCTCACGTTGATCCCAAGCATACACACGGATCGGTCCTCTCTTTGAGAGATATCGAGAAGTGAACGCCGACCTATCGCCCCCTCGAAAGGATAAAAATCTCGAACCGGTCGAATGCGACATCACGGCCATGGGTGATAAGTAGTCACGCCCTCTCAAACCGACCGGAGGAGAAATCCATGCGGGCGTGAGTAATGAAGGCATATGGTGAGCAAAGCCCCGAGCACGACAAATATGTTAAATGGATCTCGATATCTCGCCAAAAATGCGGACCAGGACAGAGCATCTATGCACTCCGATGGCTGAAAAGAGTATGACATAGCCACATCATGGGAGAAGCAATACCCATGTCATCTAAGGGTACCAACCGGTCTCAAGTGTGACATAAACCACACGTCTGACATGGCGACAGAACTCCCCAGTGAACACTCCAATGATGATCGTCGCAACAATAGGATGCGATTGCGAGGTCTCTCGCTTTCTGATCATAGGCACAACGGTACGACCCTCCCTGAGAGCTCTCACGGACATGATAACGCCTATATCTATCTCATCCATATATCGCGGCATGTACACATATGACAATACACATAACATCAGTACATCAACTCTGGCCAAACGCCAATGATCCTCCGACGCGATAAAATCCCCGAAATGTCGTGAGTAGCCATCCTCCGCGCCAAATCTGTCATACAGAAAACGCTGAGAGATCACGTGGCCAGATGTTAGCTCATCCTGCACTACTCTGCGTCTCAATCATGTGAGAGTCATGAATCATCTACTCATGTCTCCCAAAGCTAGGTGCACGCAACGTCATCTAAAGGCGGCAAGATCGTCAACGCGTCATACTCCTCCAAGTGTAGAGTCGACTCATGGGTGCCAAAGCGGAATACACGCTGTCGGTAGCCAATGCTCTAACATCCGTCTACAAATCCTGCGAGGAACACGAAATGCCAAAAGGGTCATGGTATCTTTGCGACAAGATCTATCTGATCACCACATCTGGTGGTGACATGCTTTATCGTACCACGATCGCATACCTAATACCACCACCATTGACGGTGGGGTATGATCTATACGACTAACCGTCAAGAAGACATACATGCAGGTGAGTGTGTCATAAGACCATCCAGGGGTCAATGCCGAATATCTCTGGACATACATACATATGCATAACATGATACATGCATAACAGATAATGGATGGCAATATGATATAGGGAATGAAAAATGGTGCATACATTCCTAAATATATCATCATCTAATACATCACTCTGTACAGCGACAGTTACAAATATAGGGAAATGGGGCACAACCGCCCTACTGCTAACAGAGGCCTATCAAAAGATATAGCGAGAATGGGGAACGACCACCCAATATCTAATGAGAGGCTATCAAAAGATATAACGAGAATATACATCGAGAAGAAGACCGGGGTCTCGATGTCCACGTCCTCAATCATGTCCACGATGTAACTCCTCCCGAGTCACGGATCTCTATCAGCGGGGATGTCGGGCCTATAAAGAAGGAGGATCTGCGCCGTGAAAACAAAATGGGTCGTCGAGGGGCCAAAGACCGAGCTGGAAAGGAACAAATGACTCGCCTCTCTTTGGATCTACGCCCAATGCCGAATAAATATATGTGCACGGTCCACTGCTGCCGTCGTCAAAACTATCAATCTGGGTCATATGAGTGGGAGACTCGGGACCTGAAGCTACCCAATCCGTCATCATCAAAGATCCTGGAACCATGTCCCCCATAAATTGTGTGGCATGGGACTGGGCTCCAATAGTGCGAGGGAACCACCAATGCTGGAACGTCTCCACGAGTACATGGACCCTCTGATAATGCAAAACCGTCAACCCCCAACAATGGGATATCAGTGATGGGTGGTGTGATCTGAGCCAATGACGCTGGCGGGAGGCGGCATCGATATCTACTGATCTCTCCCTTATGGTGCTCCTAATAGCACGCTTCTCTAAAATAGAGCTCCGGCCTCCATCGATGAAGAGAGGAACTCTCTGGTAGAGATCAAATACTCGACTCCGGTCGGATGTCCATCCTCAAATCCGATGGTCAAATGCTCCCCTGAATAGGGAATCCATGTAATGGTACCGGTTGTCGACAACTCCATTTTGCATCTGGCGGTGATGAATGAATCCCTCAGATCTGAGGGACCTCCGGCAAAATAGAATGGTGCCATCGTCGTCCTCGTGGATAGGTATCTAAACCTAACACACTCACGGGGACGCAAACATGGGAGCCTCTCATGGGCCCAAAACGCCAACCTGATGGCAAAACATCTGCTATCGATAAACACTCTTAACTTTATGAATGGGAAAAGACAAGAGAAATACTCACCAAGAGAAATGGGTAAAATCCTAGCCAAGCCTCGATCAAACCCTGTGAGCTCATGCGCATGCCCCGGAGGAAATAGGCAAAGGTGTAAGAGCCCCAATCATACTCTCCAATACGGTCCACATCATGTGTGAGCGACGACCAGCGAAAGATACCGTGGAAGAGTTATACTCACTATAAGCGACCTCGAATGATCATCGGGAACAATCACCGCAGAAGCGCGATCCACGATCCTGACATCATCGAGCATGGGCTCACTCAATAGCCCTTCATAGCATCTACTCTCAAAGGACTGAGCAGACGATCCCCGCCTTTGAGCACCTCGTCGAAACTCCTAATAAGGATCGGACGGCGATAGGGGTGATATTCGCCATGCAAGGCAATCGGCTCCCCTCCAAATCCATACACATGATAAATCGCCAATCCATAGGCGTCATCATCACCTCATGATCCAAATAGATGGAGTGGTGAGTCTGATGAAACCATCGCTCGAGACAAAGCCCTGAGGTAACCCGAGGGACAACGACGGGGAAGGATGGAAAAAACGCCCCAAATCCCCACTCATGCACTATCGCTCTGTAGTCAGGATGAAGCGCCTGGTACATGGAGTGAATGCTAAACCAGTTCCCTCGAGGCTGTGTAAATCCTGGAACCTGCATGAAATGCAGATCAACATCAAAACCCTTTAATCCTCATCAATAGAAAAGAAGGAAGATCAAAGTCTAACGCCATACCTCGTTAGCATGCAAGTACATCGATGGATGTACGCCCAAATCACCCAAACTCTCTGGGTTCACCACTGAATGCTCGGAAGCTCCCTACGAGGGACATGTGCGACGAGGCGGGATCCTCAATCGAATATCCGCCTCCTCGTCCTCAACGTCTGCACATCTACACGGGCGGGGCGTATCACGGCCTCCACCAACCGAGCGAGGTTTGTCGGCGAGAACGAGGACGAGGAACCTCGAAGCCCTCCGCCGTACGCCGCGAAGCGGTCCTGTAGGCCCGCTACTCGGTGATCCGGATCCATAATATCCGGACAACAAGTCTCCAAATCACCTCGAGAAAGGGTGTGGTATTTTTCTTTACACGGAGCTTTCTAAAATGCATTTATGACTATATGCATGCATGCATTTACTTTAACATATAATAGAGTTAAAATGCATGACTACCCAATGCCTATATTTGGAAAAATTTTGCCATAGTCCCCTTTGAAAATAGGACTATCCACATGCACATAGGCATGTCTAGGTGGCCATTCAGTAGCACACATGCCCCAAAGTCATATACATAATATATGCATTAAAAATCAAAATCATCATGCATAAGGCCAACCTCAATACTAGGAGTACTTTGCCTTTCTACCTTTTGCTCATTGGACCTCAAATAGGACAAAAAATAGCAGAAAAAGGTGCCAATTTGACTCTCTCAGAAGTCAAATTTTTTCACATCATTATGTTCAGCATGGTTTAATACTAACATTTACTATGTTGAATATTTTTTATCAAGTCATTTGTGCATACATAATCACTACTATGTGTTTAGATGCATTTAGATGCGATATCTCACAATCAACCGGACAAAATTGGAAAAAAATACATGCATACATTACCGGGATAGTGTAGAACACTTGTGCGGTGGCGAAATTTGCGAGAAAGCGCCCGAACTCAATGAGATCTGAAGATGGCTCGCGGTTTTTTCTATCTGAAAACGAGTTGAAAATGACTTGTGAAGACCAACTGCGGGATTTATAATCCGCGCTTTGGCGCGAGCCCACTACTTGCGGTATGTCGGTGTGCACTGCACCCCTATGTGGGTCCCACCCTCCGACTTGGTCGATTCGAGTTGAAACGGAGTTCTTGGACTAGAAAGGTCAAATCGAGAATAAAAATGCCACGCGATTGAAAGCAAAAAACAAGCATACAATCCTGGTCTTCTCGGGTGAGACTTTGAATCGCATACATCGCCCATTGGTAATCACCCGAACACGAGGTATACCACCAATGATCTCATTTGTCACAAATCACATTCGCACGATACCTACCTCGTCAGTCCGATCCGCCAAACTCAACTCCGGTCGTTACCCTAAATGCGTCCCCGACGGGGGTTACAACGTGAGTCCCGACGGGGGTTACAACGTGAGTCCTCGATGGGGGTTACAACGTAAATCCCCGGTGGGGGTTACAACACATTCATCCGTTGACTTATCTATCGACGAAGGTCAAGCAACCTTGACGTTATTCCAGCCGATGGCAAGTAAACCCATCGAAGCATTGAGAACTATTCGGGAGTGGCGCACGTACTCATGAGTCCCCAATAGATCCCCGACGGGGGTTACAACATATATCTCCAGAGGGAGTAACAACGCATGCTCAGTCGTTGACACACATATCAACGAAGGTCAAGCAACCTTGACGTCATTTCAGCCGATAGCGATTAAACCTATCAGAGTTCTAGAGCTATTCGAGGTCTTCAGACCCAATTTACTCGTATTCCCAAATGGATCCCCAATGAAGTCACAATCGCATGATGCTCGTTGATCTACGACGAATGAAAGGTCAAGCAACCTTGACAATCTACGAATCTCGACCATTGATTCACGCGTCGGTGAAGGTCAAGCGACCTTGACGGTATATCCCACGGATTTTTCACCAGTTGATTCACATATCGATGAAGCACCGTCGTCAACGAAGGTCGAGCACCCGACAACATTTGTTTTGGCGATAAATCCAATGAGATCTTGACATATTACTGCGATACTGACCGAAAAGATCAATTTTATCAAAGAGGATAGATGATGGAATATGTTATACACATTCTCAAACGGATCAAGCTTTATCCCCACGGATCTCTTACATATAAGAGTACATCTTCAGGATCAAATCATTATCAAAGACACGAGAATTTGGTGATAACTCCAACATCAACATCTAACAGATTAAACACACATCGGATCTGGTCAAGATATTGCCAATCCCGGTTGAAGCAACGAGGATTCAAATCATCCCCAAATGTGTTGGGCTCTGACCCGTACATACACATGCATCATACATTTGCATCATTTTACTACCCATAATACCACGTTCATCTTGTTGCGTTTCAAGTGTCTAGGATTCTTTATCCTACCCATGCATCACCATGCATGAGTATGATAAAGAGGGGCATCTGTAGACACTCAAAATTTTTATACTCTCTTCATTTAACATTGCGGGAGGACAGATTAAGTCTTTTAGAGAGAACCACGAAAGACAATCCAAATCCATACCGGATACTACCGGAAGTTCAACATCAACCCCGGATCGCAATTTGGGAGTAACGATTTCAACCTCGGAGATAACCCCGAGACCTACAGATACAAATACCGGCACCACCGGAAAAGACCGATTAATCTCGGAGATAACCCCGAGGTATCCAGTCTCAGTCCCAACCATGGGAATAGCCACTAACCTTGGTGATAACCCCAAGGAATGCAGTTTCGGCGATAACCCCAGAAATGCTTGTTTCAAATGCGACCAGCTTCAATCTCAGCACTCACAACGAGATACACTGCACCAACCCGGCAATAACATCGGGAAAACAGGCACACCTCAAAGATGACAATGAGGACCTTCAACAATTGCAGCAGTCCAATCTCAGCGAAATCTGATCAACGTCTGCTTTATCAGCCCAATCCGGTGATAACACCGGTGAGGGGCAACATCGTCATCTCGTCAAAACACGATGCCACGTCACGTCTCTACGCAACGATGTCCCACAAGGCTAACCAATCCCGAGTGACTATTGTGCGGGGTAACGGATGAAAGTTGAAGCTTGAAGGCCGGAGGCATCGTCCCATCTTCAATGACTTCGTACAAACTCTAATCCCATGCCATCGTACAACTCTCGACAATGGCGGTCCAAAATAGGTCTGTATACCTCAAGCGGATGCGGATTGCACTTCTAAAAAATCAGTGGACATTACGATTGCTTGAGTGCATGTGCTTGAGACGACGACGACAACAAACAAACAAACACGGGCCAACCGGGTTGCCCTGCGGCTCACACGGTACACCACTGCTAATATGCCTATAAATAGAGGGCTTGGGGTGCTGATTTTAAGAGAAAAAGGCGGGAAACCTACACACAATTTGCTCTTCTGCTTCGCCCCATATCGATTATATTTCCCACTTTTAAACACACATGAGCTCATATATAGCCTCTTTTGTACCCACAAAAGCCGGTGTTTACCCACTCTAAAGATATAGAAGCCTTTTTTATCGATCGGTTGTAAGCCTTCTCACACACTTTAGAGTCTTTCTCTTCATCTTTGCACACACCCTTCTACACGTTGAGAGTCATGTTTGCTTGCTTTGCCTTGGACTTGATCCAGTGGTTTCATTTCGATCTATATATATATATATATATATATATATATATATATATATATATATATATATATTGACTAACATTATCGAGTTATATGCCTCGATTGAGCCTGAACTTTTGATGCAGGCGTTTATTTGCTTTAATATATATATATATATATATATATATATATAATTGTGTGTCGAACTTTGTTCGATGAGCCTGAACTTGATGCAGTGCGTTTATTTATATATTATATATATATATATATATATATATATATATATATATATATATATATATATATATATATTATATATATATATATATATATATATATATATATATATATATATATATATATATATATATATATATTTTATAACTATCCAGTATCCATTTATATATATATATATATATATATATACTTATATATATATAATATATGGTCGAACTACATTACGATGAGCACTTGATTTTTACATCCGTCGCTTTATTGCTTTTATATATATATATATATATATATATATATATATATATATATATATATATCGTCTAGGAGTTTCCTTCGTGGCAGTTGATCACTCTTATGGATTTATTTACGTTTACGTCACTTTGAGTTTCCTCCGTGGCGGTTGATAGCTTTTTAACAACTTTATTTACATTTCGATCCCCCATGGAGGTGCTTCGTGGTTGGTGATCCCGTCTCATATATATATATTTACTTTTATATATATATACACTTCATCGCTTTCATAAAAATTACAGATATTTTGTGAGCTAGAATCATGTGATCACAGATTCATCCCATTGAATCTAGATTCGGTTCCGTGATGGACATTTTCAATTTGTGGCGACTTGTAAATTATTACTCGATGTCTAAATTTCCTCGGATGGTTTCCATACCCACGAGGAAGTTGGCATTATTTTTGTATATTATTTTTAAATACGGATGCCTCGCATCCGTCAAATAAAATCAATCCAAATAGATCACTTAATAAAAATGGGAGTGTAAAAGGTCTCAATTCCTATTGAGCATCGAGGTTTGAAAAACCTCTTTTATAAAACATCATCGCTATATCTTGCTAAAAACTGAATTTTTACATAAATTCAAACCCTGTGTATATAGGTTCGAACGAGGCCTCGCACAACTTCCATATAACAACACATTGACCCACACACACACACACACACATTCAGATAATAGTTTCTTGAAAAGAGGCAATCACCGTGGTAACACGGATGTCGAGGTGCCTAACACCTTCCCCCCGCATAACCAAGTCCCCGGACCCTAAACGAATCTCGATTTCACCGAATTCAGTATATCATCGATGTCACATCAACTGGGTCATGTGTGCAAACCTTTTCTCGGTTGTGTTGGTACAACCATTTAAAAAACCAACTGGCGACTCTTAAGAGTCCCATCGTCGACATTATATATGTCGGACCTTTTTCACTTGGTTTTTCAAACAAATCTCACCTAAAATGAGAACACCAAAGAACAAGTAACGGAAGGGACATCCAAAAATCCCGACGTCGACAATTAGTAATTGCCTTTTTAGTATTAATATTAATTGTTTTTTTAGTAATAATATTAGTAATTAACTTTTTATTACTATTACTAATATTAATTGCCTTTTTATTACTAATACTAATATAAATTGCCTTTTTCGTATTAATATTAGTAATTGCCTTTTTAGTATTAATATTAATTGCCTTTTTATTATTATTACTAATATTAATTACTTTTTTATTACTATTACTAATATTAATTGCCTTCTTATTAGTAATACTAATATTAATTGTCTTTTATTATTAATAATAATATTAATTGCCTTTTTAATTCTCATTTAAGTAATATTAGTATTAGTAATAAAAAGACAAGTAATAACATTATTATCAATCGCTACAAGATATAGCGGCTTGGAATTTTTTTTTTTTTGTTTTAATGCCTTTAGTGTTGTCTTTAGAAATAAAAAAAAGGCAAGTAATAACACTATTACCAAACCGCTCCAAGATGTAGCGGCTTGGTTTTTTTTTAATGACTTCCGTTGTAAGAAAATTGAGAGATAGAAAGATAATATTATAATATTAATTGCCTTTTTTTGCCTTTTTAATTCTCATTTAATTAATATTAGTATTAGTAATACAAAGGCAAGTAATAACACTATTACCAACAAAGTGGGACAACATATGGCACAAAAAAAGAAAAAAAATTATGACCAAGCCGCTACAAGCTGTAGCGGTGGGTATATAAAAACAATTCCCTTTT
Organism: Panax quinquefolius; assembly: GCA_020205615.1. Taxonomy (NCBI): domain Eukaryota; kingdom Viridiplantae; phylum Streptophyta; class Magnoliopsida; order Apiales; family Araliaceae; genus Panax; species Panax quinquefolius. The sequence continues at coordinate 31,419,717 of CM035165.1, forward strand.
TATCATTCTATTTCTCAAAAATGGACCCATGTTATAAAATATAATTAACACCAAGCCACTACAAGCTATAGCGGTTGGTATATAAAAAAATAAATTCATTTTATATCTTTCTATCGACAATATGGGTCCACGTTAGCAAGTTAATTTGACTTTTATTAAAATAGTAGCCGCTAGAGTATGTTGTTTGGGTCACTACATGTTGTAGCGGTTGGAAATATATTTTTTCCCATCTCAACCTTCCATTTAATTGATTTACTACCATGACAAGTTTGGTTCTTTGAAATAATAGTATATATAATAATTTGGTTAATCATAAATAAAATATATATATATATATATATATATATATATATATATATATATATATATATATATATATATATATATATATATATATATATATATATATATATATATATATATATAAGTATATATACGAGTTTATTTATTATATGACAGGTGAAACTGGCTATTATAACTCAAAAGCTGAAATCATGTAATAATACATGCCTATACATACATTTTTTCATTATATATATATATATATATATATATATATATATATATATATATCACAAGTTCACAATATCACAAGTTCAGATTTATCGCTCAACAAATACCATATTGAAATTCTCTCCATCTCTTCAATAAGTCCCTTTTCAACAAATACATATATTATTAATATTCAAACAAATTTTCCTTCAAAAAAAAGGCAACCTCCAAGCGCGTTCGAGTTTTAAAAAATTATTTTTTTAGAGCAAACATGTAATTTCTTATTTTCTTATATGAAAATGGGAAAGGAAAAATAAAGTGTTTCATATCTTATAACATTACTATTCTTATTTGAAAAATGAAAGGCTAAAAAGCCATGAAGGAAACGTTATAAGTTAGTAGAAATGAAAGGCTAAGAAACTGATGTGATATAGGCTGAAGTGAATTGTCATTACTTGAAGCGGCCTGCCCAATAATATTTTTTCTCCACCACCTGAAGATCATAGAAAACCAATAATGAGAGCACTAAATGTGTTGTGCTGACGGGTTCGCCGAAAAATCGAATATTGTCATCCAATTATAAAATTTGGTTTTGGTGATCGCAATTGTTGAACGTGCTGACAGATGTGGATCGCTATGATTAAATTCCACAGTCATTGTAGTGGTGTAACTATAAATCCGAACCAATGTCAGCCACTTCGTCATCACAATACCGACCTCATGATGGATCTGGTATTGCATGTCATGAAACTGAAGGTAATTAATTTATAACCAACGTACATTTACATATATATAAAAATATCGATCCAAATAAACATAAGTATACATGGTACCAAGCCTACTCCAGCTTCTTATATAATTAAGTCCGCAACAACATTTATTGTGTTACATATATGGAAAGAAACAAATACATCTACCTTTATAATGTTTTCAAAAAATCATGCAGCAATTTATAACAAAAGCTAGACGTGCGTATATCATCTATCTATCAATATTGATATCATGTATTCAAATTAACCAAGAGATCTAGAGAAAGAAAGATATCACCGCATATTCTCTGGAAATAATTAAGCTCACATGTGTCAATATTAATCATGTCACTACAAACAGAAATCTACTATTCCAAGAATGATGTTTTGTATGAGCTTGTAATCACAATATGTTTATATGTAAAGTAAGTATTAATAATACTGTGATAAGACTACAACATTAAATATTATATCAATATCAGAAATCCCAAACAATATGTTGGATATATATATATATATATATATATATATATATATATATATATATATATATATATATATATATATATCCTCCGGATCTTAAGTTCACCTCTTATCCAACTCACTTTAGCTCACCCTTTAGCGACGGATTGGATGATGATTCGTTAAATATAACCGTCGTCTATACTTTTAGCGATCTTATATGTTGTCCGTCGCTAAAAGTATGAGACGATGGTTGTATGATCGAATCACGTCATTAATCCGTCGCTAAAGGGGGTGAGGCTTAAGATCCGGACTATATATATATATTATTAAATTGATAAAAAGAAAGCAACTTAGCTTTATATGTAAGCTCCGCCTTCTTGACGTAGTCAATGGAGATGAGATTAACTGTGTTGGTGATTTTTAGAACAAAATTTTGCTTTCCCACAAACGACGCCAAATGTTAACGCCTGATATTGTACTCTTGACGAAATCACCAAAAAATAGCAGGCCAAAATCGCGCTAACAAGTTGATTGTATTGTTGTGAAATCAAACTCACGAAATATACACAGATAAACATACACACATCATTAGAAGAGATATAAAATATAGATACAAGTATTTACGTAGAAACCCAATTGGGGAAAAATCACGGAGAGATGAGAAATCCACTAAAATAGTATAGAGAGTACAAATTGTTTATTTGTGGCATATGTTATTGTTTTCTCTAACCCTTGCTTGTTGTTGTATTTATAGAAGTCATGTCCACCTAAATCCAATTAGGAGTATAAATCCTTTTCATAATCACCTTATAACTGCAATTAATGATTGATCGCTTCTTTCCCAAGTTAGATCTCCTTATCCCACCAAATAAGGAAACATAATTTTACTTTAATAAGAACTCTCCCACTATTTGAGCAAACTGTCCAAATAAACGTATATGGGCCAACACCAAATCTGGTCCATTAAATAAGTTGGGCTAAACCTTGGCTAGACCCAAATAATTACATCCTAATATTGCCCCCCAGTCTTCCATTCAAATAAAATATTTAATGGAAGAGTACTCCAAACACGACCCAATAACTAATCAAGATCAAGCCCAAGAATCTTTGAAGCCCACACGTCAATCCAACTTTTCAACTCCATCCACGTGTCCCATCATGACATCCATTAATGACTAGTCCCTTGGTATTCGGGAATAACTGAAAAGACATTTAACTTCAAATTTTATTTCTCAAATAAAACAAACATTTTCCCCAAAACAGACATTTCTTTGCTTCATTTGAATCTCAAAACTCTATCCCCCTTTAGCAAATTTCTCTCCCTGGTTATCATCTTCCTAAGCTTCATCAATGGCTTCCTCTCAAACTCCTACTAACACCACATCCTCCAGTGATGAACCCATCTGCGCCATTCCCCTTTCGACCATCCCTGCACCACCCACATCCACCATTTGTGCCTTATCTACTGATTCTATCATTACCCCCACCGGAACCTCCTCCCAAAACCCAAACCCAAACCCAAATTTCAGTACCATAACCATTGATTCCACCATCACCACCCTGGAACTTCCTCCCAAAATCCAAATCCAACCAAAACAGAGACTGTTTTTAAAAAAATGATGTGTGAATATCCCAACGAAATAAGATTCCCCCATGCCAACACCCCCTCCCAGATCACCGACTCAGATATCCTCGTGATCCGGGAACACTATCAAATACCATTAACTGATCAACTAAAATTGCCTTCACCCACCGATCGAATCTATCTCCGACCCGACAGATGGATAGTCATGCCCCTTACTCTTCTGGAGAAGGGGGTTCGATTACCCCTTCACCCCTTCATCATTTCCCTCTTAGGGTTTATCAACATCGGCTTCACCCAACTCGTTTTGAACTCCTACATCCATATTATGGCTTTCATCGCCTTCTGCTATGAAATAGGCATCGCCCCTCCATTGACTTCTTTTTCACCCTATTCCAACTAGTAAATTCCCGAGAACCTGGATTTGGCTAATGGCGTCTTTCCTTCGAATTGGATGTTGGCGAAAAAGGATAAGCATAGGAGTTTGAGTTTTGTGCTAATAGACCAAGATTTGTATAGAAGGGCCTATTCTTCTCCATTACTTAAATGTTTGGTTACATCCAAGGCTGAATATGTCCTTCGGAAGGTTCACAAAGGAATTTATAGAGATCATATGGCAGCGAAGACGTTGGCGTATAGGGTGCTTCGGCAGGGATACTATTTGCCTAGGATTTTTAAAGAAGCGACGGATTATGTGAAGAAGTGTTCGAAGTGTCAGTTGAATAGTTCTATTACCCATCAATTGCTAGAGGATTTGTACTCGATTTTTTCTCCAGTTCCTTTTGTTGTATGGGAAGTTGACAAATTGGGTCCATTACTGAAGGAGAAGGGTCAAGTTAGTTTTGTGACAATGGCTATTGATTATATAACCATGTGGGTGGAGGCGAAACCCCTATAACAGATTACGGAGCATGAGTGTTTAAAGTTTTCGAAGGAATTTGTTGTCTTCCAGTTCGATATTCCTTTGGTGGTGATTTCGGATAATATTGGTCACCAGTTTATGGGCTCAAAATTTGAGCCATTTTTAACAGAGTTGAGAATTCAGCATCAGAAGACTTTTGTTGCTCATCCTCAGTCTAATGGTCAGATGGAGCTTACCAATAGGACGTTGTTGAGTGGGATAAAGAGAAGACTGGATGAGGTGAAAGGAAGATGTCCTGAGGAATTACTGAGTGTGTTGTGGGCTTATCGAACTACACCAAAGACTACAACAAGAGACTCGTCGTTCAGATTGGCCTACGGTATTGATGCCCTAGTTCCTGTAGAGATTGGTTTTACTTCACTTGGTTCAGCCAGTTCAAAGAGTTATACAACGATGAGGGTATCCGTGCCAACTTGGATTTATTAGAGGAAGTCAGGGAGGTGACTCTAGTAAAGTTGGAGGCTTACCAGAAAAGGGTTAGTAGGTTTTATAACAAAGGGTTAAGCTCAAAAGATTTAAAGTTGTCGATTTAGTTTTTCGGAAGGTGGAAGAAAAAATGCCTCAAAATCTTGGGAAGCTGATGCCGAACTAGGAGGGGTCATACAAGATTGTAGAAGTGCCGAAGTCAGGTACTTCCTGGCTTCGGGCGATGGATGGGTCTGAAATCAAGAGCAGTTGACATGCAGGTCGACTTCGAAAGTATTTTCAGTACTTTGTAGTTAGGGGATTCAAATATGTTATTCTTCCATATTATTAATAAAATAAGTATTCAGATCTTTGACGAATTTTATTCTTAATTTTTGAATGATGTTTGATTTCCTGTTCAGCCCTTTGGGCGAACATGTTTTATGGTGTTTGGTTGGATGTTTCATTTGTTTTTTTATGGATTTCGGTGGTATGTTCAGCCCTTGGGGCGAACATTTGTTTTTTATGGAGTTTGGTGGTATGTTCAGTCCTTGGGATGAACATTAGTTGTTTTTTATGAAGTTCGGTGGTATATTCATCCCTTGGGGCGAACATTTGGTTTTTATGGAGTTTTATGGTATGTTCAACCCTTGGGGCTAACATTTGTTTTTTATGGAGTTATGTGGTATGTTCAGCCCTTGGGGCAAACATTTGTTTTTTTTATGAAGTTCGGTGGTATATTCAGCCCTTGGGGCGAACATTTGTTTTTTATGGAGTTATGTGGTATGTTCAGCCCTTAGGGCGAACATCTGTGTTATAAGGTTGGTTCTTTATATCTTCGGTTGTGATAAGATTGGTTATTTATCTGCGGTTCTGATAAGGCTGGTTATCTGTTCGACGTATGGTGTTTGGGTGAGACAGTTCGTCTTCGGCAAATACGGATCTATGGTTGGGATAAATTTGTATACTCTCTTATTTTAAATTCCTTATAAATAAGAGACTAGGGAGCAATGTTAGGATGTGATTATTTGGGTCTAGCCAAACTGTAGCCCAATTTATTTAGTGGACCGAGTCTGGTGTTGGGCCATATATATATTTATTTTGACAGTGTGAGAATCATTATTAAAGTAATATTGTGTTTCCTTATTTGATGAGGTAAGAAGATTTAATTTGAGAAGAAATTAGTTAATCATTAATAGCAGTTATAAGGTGATTCTAATAAGGACTACTACTATTAATTGAATTCGAGTGGACATGAAAGTTATAAATACATCAATAAGAAAGGGTTTGGAGGAGAACACAATTACATATGACACAAATAAACAATTTGTGCTCTCCATATTATTCTAGTGGATTTCTTATCTCTCTCCGTGGTTTTTTTTCAATTGGGTTTCCATGTAAATTCTTTTGTCCATATTCTATATCTCTTACAATGATGTATGTATGTTTATTTGTGTGTATTTCGTGAGTTTGATTTCACAACAATACAATCAACTACTTCATCAACTGTTAACGCGATTTTGGCCTGCTGTTTTCGTGATTTCGTCATGCATACAAAATTTGACGTTAACACCCAGTATTATTGTTGTTTCTAACATGAAGTACTTCATCAGGTTGGGTTGCAGGTGGGGATGGAATAACTGGCTGGCTGGTGTTGTTTGTGATCTAAAATTATCTCATCCGATCCTCCATCAATTGCAACAATACCCCTGGGAACTGAAACAACCTCCCATTTGCATATGGTTGTGTAGGCATATTCTATTTATGGTTAATAATGGTGTTTTACTATATGTGGATTGTATTAATGTCAATTCACTGGACTTATTTACTTTGATGCTGACAAGTCTATATACAGTACTGTATATGAAATACACAATTAGGAAGCAACTTCCATGCACTGTACCGATAACTCTCCACTCTATCATATTTTCTTCATCTTATAGTTAGAGGCGGAACTAGGGGCGGGGGGGCATTTAACCCTGGTAGAGGGGATGTCCAGGCGGAATTAGGGGGCGGGGGTGGAGGGGGGCAGCCGCCAGCCACTGTTCTGGTATTCTTCTTCGCATGTCTTCCAACTTTACAACACAGGTTTGTTTATTTCTTCTTTTTTTAATGTAACATGAAACGACATCGTTTCATTAAAAACAATAATAATAAAATTTTATTAGGGATTTAGGAATTTCTCTTCACTGTCTTCACTCTTCTGTCTCTTACTATCTTCCTCCTCTAGCCTCCACTCTCTCGATCTTGTGACCGCCTCTGCCTCTTGGGTCCTCACTTCATCACTTTGCTTGAACCACCATTTATCGTACGACTCCAGTGGCAGCCTCCATTGCTTCCAAAGATTGCTTTGGAATTTGGTAATTTCTAAATTCTAAGTTAGCTTAAATGTCTTTCAAATTATATTATTTCATGTTAAGAATCAAGATGATCTCTTTAATTTTTCTGATTATTGTAGTTTTAATTTATTAATTTTTCTGATTGTTGACTTGTTGTAATTATATTGTTTAATTTTTTTCTTTAATTTAGGTTTGTTTTAATTTTTCCAATTATTTCAAATTAATTTTTCTTTTCTTTTACCTTTGTTTAGCTTTTGAGAATCCTAAGGGCTAAGAGAAAGAATTTTGATGAATTTTAATAATTTAATGTTTACATCTTTAATCTTTTAGTAATTTAGTCTTCAAAATTATTACTATTGGAGTAATCTTAAATTATTGTTTAATTTCTGTTTTCTTAAATCCTAAGAGAATTGATGAATGATGAAATTATTATGAAATGTTTAAATTGATAAAATTATTAATTAGCAATTGATGTTTTTATTTATACTGGATTATGGATAAACAGTGGTGGAACTAGAACATGTTTATAGGGTGGTCAAAATTTTTAAACCAAGCGGACCGAAAGCTTCTCTTCACATTAGAAAAGTATTTTTGGGGATAATTATGGGCAATTGGTTGACATGGACCTCTAGTCAAATACTCTTTTGAACTTGATCTCTAATCACAATAGCAAAGTCTTTAATTGATTTACGTAATATAAGACCCTAAATTTTGTGAATAAAGATTAATTTTCTCAAAATATTTTTTTAAGTATTATAGTGTGGATTTGATATAATGTTATAGTTGTGGGTAGTATTTATAAATTTTGCAAAGTATGCAAGTTGTTATATTATATTCGATTGATCGGGAAATATTCGTTTTAACAGGGAATATTCGTACGACGACACAATCATTGGTGGACCCCATAACGGAATTATTGTCGGATTAAGAAAACGATAAAAATATCTTTTTATGAAAATAACGGCGGAAGTTTTACCGTTAACTGTTGAAATACCCGGTTTTAAAAGTAAAGTAATACGCGTGGTTGCATAGTAGCACATAATATTGATTATTGATGCTTACGTGAGAAGTCGCTCAGTTTTGTTCAATTATTGATACAGTAATTGTTGCATAGTATCTCATGTTATTTGATTCAATTATTGTCGATATTTTATATATTATTAAATCAATAATTGAGATGACAAGTTATTCATATTATTATTTGCATAATTAACAATGTCTAGAAAGTTCTATCGAGGAGAGGTTTGGTCACCTATTTGACGCCCCCAAAACAGGTATACAACACCCATTCTGAGTCTCCAAATACATGGTACATAAATAAATACAACTTCAGTAATACAATTGTCGTGCAGAATACGACAACGCCTATACTGTAAGTTTGAATACAAATATTGTATACTAGAGAGTATACAAACTCAAAAGGAGTCCTCATTACAATTATTCAAACACTATTTTACGAAAATAGTGAGGAATCGCTAAAACATCTTTCTAGAACCATCACTCCATACCCGACTTAGATCCTATTATATTTCTCACCTCCCGAGAAGAAAAATGGAACAAAAAGGAAAAGGGTGAGCTCAACTAGCTCAGTAAAGAATATTATGACTAAGATAATATACAACAAATAATCATTAGTCTTCAAAAGGGAAAAAATCTGATAAAATATAATAGAAAACAAGTTTTAGATCAACAATCATGCTATGGAAACAATAATCCATTAGAAGAGTCAAGAGAGAAACAATTCTACTATCTTCTAAGATTTAAAAGTCCATCATCAATATTTTATCCTCAAATAACAATCAATATTCATCTTTAATCAAATATTCATCTTTTGCACTACAAGTGCCAAAGATATTCATTTAGATCACCAATTAATCATGTTCATCTCAACACTGCTCATCTTTGCGATGCGGCCAAAGATATTCATTAGGTAATCATTCATCTTTGCTTCATGGGGCCAAAGATATTCAAAGATTTCATCATTTAGGATGAGGATGATGAAAAATATTTTAAAAGAAAAACGAATCCAAAGAGATAATAGAACAAATATTAGGGATTCAGATTACGCTTTTATCCAAGTTCAATAATACTTCATAATAACTAATTTTGAAGCAGAATTCAAAAATAAAGATCAAAACATGGATAAAATCAAAGATAGTAACCATAATAGACATCTTGGACAAAAAGAAGAAAATTTCATTTTTAGGTGAATAGTGTCGTATTTGTGAATAGTGTCGTATACGTGAATAGTGTCGTATACGTGAATAGTAATCCCGACACAAAAAGTTCCAAATTTGATAAAAAAAAAGTTCATACCAATATTTCGGCATAATGATATTGAAAAAACTATCATTTTAAGAAAAAAATAACATACTTTACCTCAAAGTAACCGTATTTCTGACTGAATTTTGGATATAGTGCTGACAGAAACTTGCACTGAATAACAACTCTCAAAGTATCTAAATACTCACAAAAATATGTTTAATAATCTAGAGAGAAAGAAAACTTGTTTCTGGTGTGATTTTTAATTCTAACCTAAGCGCCTATTTATAGGAAAATCTTTAGAAACGCATACAGGAGACTAAATAATAAAATAATATTATTTAATCAACAAATTCTCTACGTATGCTTTGAACAAGTCTAGCATACCTTCTTTGAAAAACAAACCAGCAGCCCACATGCTTGAAAAATCAAAAAGTGGGTCCCACCCATAATTTAATAACAATCATTTTATTTTCCGAAACTTCAGTAATTCATAATAAATAGCCCTTTTATCAGAAAAATTCAAAACTCAAGCATTTCCATAGGAAATTTAATTCTCTACAACTTTGTAGAAGAAAGTTTTTCCAAATTTCAATCAGAAAATACCCAAAATTCACAAATGGATGATTTTTAATACCTCCAATCCGACAAAATACTGATAAAACACCTCAGTATTAATTCCTTCATTTTTATCCATATAAAATAGATATATCCAACATTTATATCCACAAAAATAAATATTTCTTTATCATATGAATAAATAATTAATTATTCACAAATAATATTATAGAATCACATTTATGACAACCAGACCGTTCCCAGGAAAGAGGGATTTTCCAATAAGGATTTCTCCTTAATGGCGCGCAATTAGGTGACCAAACCTCTCCTTGACTAAACTTTCTAGACATTGCCAATAATGCTATCTAATAATATTATTCCAAATAATATGAATTATTGATCTGATAATGGAGATGATGTGTAGTGAAAATTATTGAGCAACAATAATATAAAATATCGACGCAGCAATTATTGAATCAATAAAATAAAATATTGAACAGTAATTACTATAACAATTATTGAGTAGTGCCTTTTTACGTAAGAATTAATAATTCAACAATCTTTGTAATACTGCGTGTAATATCGCGTCAACCACGCGTATTCATCGTATTTTAACCACCGGGTATTCCAACAGTGTTAACGGTAACAACTACGTCGTTATTCAATAATGTCATTTTCTTCATCCGACCGTTATCCGTTATGGGGCCCACAAATGGTCTGCAACTTGACGCATTTAATATTCTCCTACGTAAAGAATATTCCACGACCAAACGAATATTCCCCGATAAATGAATATTTTATAACCACTTGCTTATTTTGAAAAATTTTGCACATTTCACCCATAACCAAAGTATTATATCAAATTAATACCTTATTATTCACAATAATAATTAGAGGAAGTTTGATTTTATTCATCAATAAGTTGGGGTCTTACAACCTAATTGCGCGCCAATAGGGAGAAATCCTTATCGGAAAGTCCACTCTTTCCCGGGAACGATCTAGTTGTTCATATTGCGAGTTATAATAATATGAATAAAGGTTGTTAAAAATATTGAGGGGATTTTTATGAAGTATTTGTTGTAAATTTTGCTTATTATATGGACCTCCATTTACACATTTTTCAAAATAATCGGTAGAAATTTATTTTTTATAACAAAGGTGGGGGCCACATGTGGGGCCCACGTATGGAAGAAATGATTTTGGAAATGGGGGGAGGGGAGAGTATACGTAAAGGGGAGGGAATTTATATATATATATGTGATGTATATATATATATATATATATATATATATATATATATATATATATATATTGTGTGTGCGAGTGGAAAGTGGTGGAAAAGTGATAGTTGTGAAAGTGATAGGTGGAAGAAAAGTGATAGTGGGTAATGTGGGTGGGGTGTGTATATATATATATATAATTGGTATGTATGTGTGTGATAGTGAAAGGGTAAGGGGTGTGTGTGTGTATGTTGGATGAAAATGGAAATGGAGTAGGGGAAATTTTATATCGTTCAATATTCGCAAGAAATATTATATTCGTTTAAAATTCGTAAGGAATATTATATTCGTTTAATATTCGTAAGGAATATTATATTCGCTTAATGTTTAAAAGAAGGAATATTATTTTCGCTTCAACAATTGTAAGGGATATTATTTTTGTTCAAGATTCAGATATCTAATAATATTTTCTTCCATACCTACGTAGTATGTAAGTAATATTATTTCGTTTTATTTCAATTCTATACTCATTTTGTTAAGTTTTGGCTTCTATACTCCATGAAATTAGTAGAATATCCTTGATATTTGCGCTTCATCCAGTATCTTTTCATGGAAATATTATTCTGAGCATTCTTGATAAGTTTTAACCTTTTTATGACGAAGTACTATTCACGGGGTACTATTCTCGAAGTACTATTCACTAAGTTACTATTCACCCAGGGTACTATTCATGACAAAAATTGATTTCTTTTCGGTCCAAATCATTTTTGATACAATATTATTCTTGAATTTTACTCCACAAAGCAGTATCATGTTGACAATTTGGACATTATTAAATTCTGGATAAATTAAATTATAAATCTTTAAAAATTTATTCTTTGCTTTCTTTTAATTGAATTCTTATATCATTGTCATCATCCTCGTGCTTATATTTTTATGAAAGTCATCTTTGGCCCGTAGTGCATAGATGGACTTGGTATGATTATGACCGAGGATTATTCTATAATAATCATTAATCGTAATGTTACAAATGATGTGGTAAAAGTCCTCATTGGCCCGTAGTGCATTGATGGACAGTTGTTGGCATGATCATTACCATTGGTGGAAACACGAATATCATTGGCCCGTAGTGCATGGATAATTTATGGTCGTGATACTAATGAATATCCTTGGCCGTAGTGCAGGGGTGATTCGATGATGTGGATTATTTATTAAGTTGAGTCTCAGAGATAAAACTGTTGATAAACTTTTTAAATCATAGAAGATAGTAGATTTCATGTTCTGCTGGACTCTTCTAATGGATTGCTTGTTCCGCTGCAGTTAAACTTGATGTCTATTGTATTTTATCAGTTTAACACTGTTGAAGGCGAACGATAATTTATTTTGCATTATCATAGTCATAATATTTCTTACTAGGCTAGTTGAGCTCACCCTTTGCTTTCATTGTTCTCTTCAGGAAATGAGAATATAACTAGAACTAGTCGGGGAACGGAGTGACGGTCCAGATGTTTGCATTAGTAGTCATCACTATTCTATAAAATAGTGTGATAATAAATGTATTGAGGACTTATTTGTTTGAATACTGTCTAGAAGACAATATTTGTATTAAAACTCACAGCTCATGTTGTATATTTAAGTTTGTATTTGTATTCTTTACCATGTATTTGGTAACTTATAATGGGTGATGTATACCTATTTTGGGGGCGTCACACGTAACCCTAGATCACTAACAATATCATTCAGATTAAACTCTACACGTGAATTATTAATATCACCACTTGCTTCGGAACTTGGTAATTGATTATTAGAAGAATCAACAGTTCTTTGTCGCTTAATCAAGTATTTATCCACAGAGGCGGAACTAGGGGCGGGGGGCATCTGACCCTGGTAGAGGGGCGGTCCAGGTGGAACTAGGGGGCAGTGCCTAGCCAGCCATAAATAAATATATATAGTTTTGGCATTTATAGTTTTTTCGATAACATGTTTTTCAACTAGTACTAGTATGGTTCCAATAGTGCTTAGTTTGGGCTTATACCTTATTTTGGTTAATTAAAAGTAGACATAATATACCTTAATTTGGGCTTCTTTTTTAAATTCTTCTTTTTTTTTTATTGTAGTATATCCGAAGACTTGTTTTTTGATTTATCCATTTTTGAGTTAATGACTTTTTCCCCTATGGTAAAATTATGTTGTGCGCCCTTTTTCAAATCAAAAATAAAAAGAGAAATACGAAAGAAAACTCACTTCGAATGAACAGAATATACACTAAAGTTCTAACTCAGTTGATGGACTAGATCGTTTCTTAGTTTCGAATATTTTTATTAATTCATTTGGAAGAGAATTAAACTTCCAAGATAAAGTCTCTAATACTTTAGTTTTTGGTGTATATTAGTTAAAAAATTACTTAAAACTTCTAAAAACTTATTCTGATTTTGATATGTTAAATTTAGGCTTAAATATGATTTATTATTATAAACTATATGTCATATTCCACTTCAGTGATTCACTTTTCAATTTTGTCAATTAGATGATTGAACTATTATTTTTTTCCAATTCCATTCAATTAAGCATGCCACGTCAGAAATTGCTGACGTGGCTGTCTGAGTGGGGCTTAACTAAGCTGATGTGTTTCAAAAAACAAATTTTATTTTATGATTAAAATTTTTGATATATTTAAAGGTAAAATCGTCACATTAAAACTAAAGTCCATTTTTCTATAACCACTTCCACCACCTTCCCGGCGACTTCCTCCATAGCCACCACCTCCACCATATCCACCTACACATCGTCCACCATGAAATCCACCGCTTTTGCCGCCACCTTTTCCATGAGATTGAGTCTCATTTCCAGTTTCACGATCAATAATGATTTGTACATCAACAACAAATTTCAATCAGATCTATTTGTCTATTGATTTTGCGTAGTAGGGGATGTGAATCGCTAGATTCCAACGAGAATAACAAGAAGGAAAAGGGGACCAGAACAACACTAAACTAATTCCATAAAAAATAAATTAGTATGCATAAAAAATCAGCTTTGAAACAACCAATTGATTATGTAAGACCCCGAATTTTATAAAATAAAAGTATTTAATTTTTTTATTTAGTAAATAGTTAAATTGATAAAAGTTTAAAGTTAAGGGTGATATATGTAAAATTTTCAAAATAAGTAGGTGGTTATAAAATATTCATTGTTGTCGGGGAATATTCGTTTGGTCGTGGAATATTCTTGTTGTTGGGGAATATTCATACGATGGCGCAGCCATTTGTGGGCCCCATAACAAAAAACTGTCGAATGAATAAAACGACAAGAATGAGTTTTTATAAATAACAGCGTAGTTGTTACGGTTAACACTGTTGGAATACCGGTGGTTAAAGTACAATAATACGCGTGATTGCATAGTAGCACACGGTATTGCACAGTATTTTTGGATTATTGATTCTTACGTAAGAAGGCACTACTCAATAATTGTTACAGTAAAAACTGTTCAATATTTTATTTTATTGATTCAACAATTGCTACGTTGATATTTTATATTATTGTTGTTTCAATAATTGTCGTTGCACAGTATTTTCCATTATCAGATCAATAATTCATATTATTTGAATAATATTATTAGATAGCATTATTGGCAATGTCGAAGGAAGTTCTGTCTAAAAAAGGGGTTGGTCACTTAATTGCGCGCCAGTAAGGAGAAATCCTTATCGGAAAGTGTAAGACCCCGAATTTTATGAAATAAAAGTATTCAATTTTTCTATTTAGTAAATGGTTAAATTGATAAAAGTTTAAAGTTAAGGATGATATATATAAAATTTTCAAAATACGCAAGTGGCTATAAAATACTTATTGTTGTCGGGGAATATTCGTTTGGTCGTGGAATATTCTTTTTGTCGGGAATATCCATACGACGGTGCAGTCATTTGTGGGCCCCATAATGAATAACCGCTTGGATGAAGAAAACGACAAGTTTGAGTTTTTATAAATAACTACGTGTTGTTACTGCTAACAAACTTGTTAAAATACTCGGTTGGGTAAAGTAAAAAATAATACGCGTTGTTGCACAGAGAAAGACACTCAGTATTACATGATTTTTTTTTTCAATTATTGATTCTTACGTGAGAAGGCACTACTCAATAATTGTTACGATAATTCTTGCTCAATATTTTATTTTATTGATTCAATAATTGCTGCGTTGATATTTTATATTATTGTTGTTCAATAATTGTCAGTGCAAAGTATCTCTGTTATCATATCAATAATTCATATTATTTGAATAATATTATTAGATAGCATTTTTGGCAATGTCTAGAAAGTTCTGTCAAGGAGAGGTTTGGTCATCTAATTGCGCGCCAGTAAGGAAAAATCCTTATTGGAAAGCCCTCTCTTTCCTGGGAACGGCATGGTTGTCATAATTGTAATTCTGTAATATTATTTGTGAATAATTAATTATTGATTTATATGATAAGGAAATATTTATTTGATGTGAATATAAATGATGGATTTATTTATGTGGTTACAAATGAAGGATTAATGTTGAGGTGTTGTATCAGTATTTTATCGGATTGGAGGTATTAAAAGATCAAATTGGTGTCTTAAAGCTCTATTGCGTGAGTTATAATTTTTAATCTGACCGTTGGATCGTTGTGATTTTTGGATATGTTATGTGACGCCCCCAAAATTAGGTATACATCACCTATCTTGGGTTGTCAGATACATGGTACAGAATTTAAATACAACTTACTAATATAACTGTCGTGTACAATACGACATAAACTGTGAGTTTGAATACAAATATTGTATACTAGATATTATACAAACTCAAAAGGAGTCCTCATTACAATTATTATCACACTATTTCACAGAATAGTGAGGACTACTAATGCTATCCTCTGGACCATTACTCCGTTCCCCGACTCGTCCCAGCTATATTCTCATTTCACGAAGAGACGAAAGAAAGAAAGGGTGAGCTCAACTAGCCCAAGAAGAAATATTATAACTAAGATAATGCGAAATAAATTATCAATAGTCTTCAACAATGTTAAACCGATAAAATACAATAGACAACCAGGTTTAATCTGCGCTGAATATCTGATCCATTAAAAGAGTCAAGTAGAAAATAAAGTCTACTATCTTTTAGGTTTTAAAAGGTTTTCATCAATTTTTTTTCACTAAGACTCAGTTTAATGAATAAACCACAATATGTAATCATCCCTATACCACGGTCATGGATTTTCATCAAATTATCAATGGTCATGACTATACCGAATCACCCCTGGTCATAATCATACCAAAAACTATCCATCACTGCATTACAGGCCACTGAGGACTTTTCTCACATCATTTATAACATTACGGTCATGATTACACCGAATAGTCTCTGGTCATAATCATACCAAGTCCATCTATGCACTTCTGAGCCACGAGATGACTTTCAACATAATATAAACATGAGGATGATGGCAATGATATAAGAATTCAATAAAACAAGTTCAAGAATTATTTTATCCAGAATTATTAACGTCCAAATATTGTCAACATGATCTCTGTTTTGTAGAGTAAAATTCAAGAATGATCGGAAGAATATTTCCATGAAAAGATCTTTGGATGAAACACAAATATCAAGGATATTCTACTAATATCATGGAGTATAGAAGTCAAAGTTTTAACCAAATGGGTATAATAAAGAATGGAATAACAAAAGAAATCACCATGCATGCGATAGGCCTTACGGGAAGTTATTCCAATGAATAATAATAATAACGGAACCAGTCGTCGTGAAATTCACAATCGCGGGATGTTCCAACAGTAATAATAAATGCGGAATAATCAATGATGGAACCAGTCCAACATATAGCAGACATGGGATATTCAAGCGAGAATAATAAAGACGGAATAATAAAAATGGAACCAGTGCAGGTGTAAAACACATAGACGGGATATTCCAACAGAAATAATAGAAGAATGTCACCAAGTATAGGGTAAACCACGTATACAAGTTATTCCAATGAATAAATAAGAATGGAATAACATAAGGATTTCACCAAGTATAGGGTATCGCATATAAAGTTATGTATAGGGTATGCCACTTTTACAAAGTTATTCCAATGAATAATAAAGAATGGAATAATGTGTTCTCTTCATGAATAAGAAAGAATAACACCCCTTATGGGTACAACAAATAATATTCCCTACCTTTGAAGAATCTGGATATTGGAAAAAGAAGTAGCGAATACTTTTCTTCTTTCTCTATAGTTTCTCTCTAGAGTTTCAATGAATTCGTAAGAAATAATGAAGGAATGAGCTTTCTATTTATAGAAAAACCGAGGGTGTCTCTTGGTCTTAACGAAGGGTCAAAATGACTCTTGATAATATTGAGAGACAACTACTATTTCATGAAGGGGTAATTAACCCTTGGAACAATCAGAAGAAGCGATTAACTCTTGGTAATATTGAAGGGACAACTACTATTTGCGAAGGGTAATTACTATCGACGAAGGTAATTACTATCGACGAAGGTAATTACTATTCACAAAGGTAATTACTATTCACAAAGGTAATTACTATTGACGAAGGTAAATACTATTGACGAAGGTAAATACTATTGACGAAGGTAATTACTATTCACAAAGGTAATTACTATTCACAAAGGTAATTACTATTCATAAAGGTAATTACTATTGATGAAGAGACTCTTAGATGATGACATATATATTTATAAAATAATCAAAGTTACCACAAACGTCTCATAATGTACTCTTTATATACATCAAGGATTGAATAAATATTACCACAAATCATTTTATTTTTAATCAACACATATTTAATCTTTCAACAATTATTAATCATTTATAACTTGTCGCCTCAATTAATAATTTAATACTATAACATATTATACGATGATAATTTGTGACAATAATTGAATCAATAATATAAGAGATATGATGTAGCAATTCATCAGTAGCAATAATTGAGCATAATTTGGTGACTTCTCACGTAAGCATCAATAATCAATATTGTGTGCTACTATACAACTACGCCATACATCGTACTTTTACTACCGGGGTAGTTCAATGGTTTTAATCGGTAACACCTCTGCCGTTATTTTTATAGAAAAATAATTTTGTCGCTTTCTAACTACTTACAATAATTCCGTTAATAGGGTCCACCAATGATTGAGTCGTCGTCTGAATATTCCCCGACAAAAAAGAATATTCCCGACCAAACGAATATTTTATAACAACTTGCTTACTTTTGCAAAATTTATAAATATTACCCACAACTATAACATTATATCAAATTTATTCCATAATATTCAAAAATAATATTTATTAAAAATTCATCTTTATTTATAAAAGTTGGGATCTTACATGTTATACATATACAAGTTGAGTATATGTCCACAAATTTTGAACCGTTAAAATGAAATCGAATGATTTGTTATGAATTTTAAGAGGTGGTGATTTCTAAATTAGGTTTATAAATGATTTTGGTGGAAAATTCTAGAAATGGGTGGGCCCCACTTTTTGGTTGTTGGGGAAGATGGCTGATTTTTGGTGGGTGAAATAAGTAGCAAGTAAAGCCATTAGGTAGCAGGTCAAGTCTGCTTTCACATTAACATTTTCCTATAAATAGAAATTTGAGTTAAAATTGAAAATCACACCTAATTCATAAGTTTTCTCTCTTTTCTTTCTAGATTATCGAGTATATTTTGTGAGTATTTAGATACTTGGTGAGTTCTATTCATCGATCTGCAAGTTTCCTTGATGTAATATATCCGATATCCAAATGTAAGTCTTACTCTTTTGAGGTAAGGGATAGTAAGAGATGTTATTTTCTTTCTAATAATGTTATTCTTTCAATATCATTATACTGAAATATTGGTATGGGTTTTATTGTGGAATTTCTACCTTTTTGAGTCGGGGTTACTATTCATGTATACGGCACTATTCACGTATACGGTACTATTCATGTATATGGCACTATTTACGTATATAACATTATTTACGTATACGGTACTATATACGAATACGGAGTACTATTCATGAGTTACTATTCATGAGTTACTATTCATGAGTTACTATTCACAAGTTACTATTCACGACAAAGTTTCTTTCTTTTTCTGACCAAATTATCGTTGATTTATGAATATTTCTCTTGAAATTAAATGCAGTTGTTGATCATATTGTTTTTATTATCATATAAAACATTTTTATAACCCTGATGTAGAAATTCTCTTTAACTTGAGTGTAAAGATGGGTAGATTATTGGTATGATCATGACTATAGGTTCTCTTTGGTCAGTAGTGCAAAGATGAAATGTGACTAGTATGATCATGACCATTGAATTTATAATTGAATATTTTTAGCTTAAGTGCAAAGGTGAATTGATCAACATGGTTATAATTATGGTTTATATAGATTTTGAAATGATTATATATTTCTTTGAGATATGAATATCTTTGGCCCGTAGTGCAAAGATGAATTATTGTTGAATATATTTAGCCTGTAGTGCAAAGATGAATTATTGTTGAATATCTTTGGCCTGTAGTGCAAAAATGAATTATTGTTGAATATCTTTGGCCCGTAGTGCAAAGATGACCTGTTGTTGAATATCTTTGGCATGTAGTGCAAAGATGACTTGTTGTAAGACCCCAACTTTTATAAATAAAGATGAATTTTCTATAAATATTATTTTTGAATATTATGGAATAAATTTGATATAATGTTATAGTTGTGGGTAATATTTATAAATTTTGCAAAGTAAGCAAGTTGTTATAAAATATTCGTTTGGTCGAGGAATATTATTTTTTTCGGGGAATATTCGTACGACGGCTCAATCATTGGTGGACCCCACAATGGAAGTATTGTCATAGTTAGAAAACAACAAAACTATCTTTCTATAAAAATAACGATGGAGGTGTTACTGGTTAAAAAGCCGTTGAACTCTAAAGGCGTTAAAAATGCGATGTCTGGCGTGGTTGCATAGTAGCACACGGTATTGATTATTGATGCTTACGTGAGAAGTCACTCAGCTATACTTAATTATTGCTATAGTAATTGATGCATCATATCTCTTATATTATTGATTCAATTATTGTCACAAAGATCATCTATATATAATATGTTATATTATTAAATTAATAATTGAGACGACAAGTTATAAATGATTAATAATTGTTGAAAGATTAAATATGTGTGCCGATTAAAAATAAAATAATTTGTGGTAATATTTATTCAATCCTTGATGTATATAAAGAGTCTATTAAATCAATAGTAATTACCTCGTCAAATAATAGTAATTACCTTTGTCAATAGTAATTACCTTCGTCAAATAGTAATTACCTTTACTACCGTCGAGCCACTTGCCTTTTCACATGGTAAGTGCTAAGCTAGAAATCTTCTATAAATAGAGGCCTAGTGCTTCATTATTTTCACTTAATTCATTCAAGCTATAAAGAGAAAAGTATAGAGAGAATAAGAGAGAAAGAAGAAGAGTATTTTGTTACTACACTCACCGCGTTATTCAATCTCCTACTAATGTAAGGGGTGTTATTCTTTCTTATTCATGAAGAGAATCTGTTGTTATTCCATTGCTTATTATTCTGTTGGAATAACTTTTGTATCTGTGATTTACCTATACTTAGTGATATTCTTCTATTATTACATTGGAACATCCTGCATGTGTGTTTTACACCGGACTGGTTCCGCTTTATTATTATTCTGTTGGAACATCCATGCATGTGTTTTTTACACCGACTGGTTCCGCTCTTTATTATTATTATTCTGTTGGAACATCCATGCTGTGTGTGTTTCACGCCAGAACTCAGTTCCATTCTTTATTATTCTGTTGGAATATCCCATTTGTGCATTTTACGCCTGCACTTGGTTCCGTTATTTATTATTCATTGGAATAACTCGCCTGTCTTGATCTCTAACACATGCATGGTGATTTCTTTTGTTATTCCATTCTTTATTATACTCGATTGGTTAAAACTTTGACTTATACTCCATGAAATTAGTGGAATATCCTTGATATTTGTGTTTCATCCAAAGATCATTTCATGGAAATATTCTTCTAAGTATTCTTGAATTTTACTTTATAAAGCGATATCATGTTGTGATTTTGGATGTTATTGGTTCTGGATAAATTAATTCTTGAACTTGTTTTATTGAATTCTTATATCATTGTCATCATCCTCATGTTTATATTATGTTGAAAGTCATCTCGTGGCACAGTAGTGCATAGATGGACTTGGTATGATTATGACCGAGGATTATTCGATTGTAATCATGGCCGTAATGTTACAAATGATGTGGTAAAATCCTCATTGGCTAGTAGTGCATTGATGGACGATTGTTGGCATGATCATGACCATTAATGAATACACAAATATTCTTGTCCCATAAATGCATGGATAATTGTGGTCGTGATACTAAAGAATATACTTGGTCGTAGTGCAGGGGTGATTCGATGATGTGGAATATTTATTAAGTTTGAGTCTCACCTATAATGATGATGAAAACCTTTTAAATCATAAAAGATAGTAGATTTTATTTTCTACTTGACTCTTTTAATGGATTCTTTGGTTCCACTGCAGTTAAACTTGATGTTTATTATATTTTATCGCTTTAACAATTTGTTGAAGGTCGATGAAAATTTATTCTCAGATTATCTTAGTCATAATATTTCTTCTTTGGGCTAATTGAGCTCACTCTTTTTTTCACCGTCTCTCTCTTCGGGAATGAGAATATAGGCTTGAGACGAGTCGTGAACGGAGTAATGGTCCGAGAGGATAGCATTAGTAGTCCTCGATGATTCGTGAAATAGTGTGATAATAATTGTAATGAGGACTCCTTTTGAGTTTGTATAATCTCTAGTAGACAATAATTGTATTCAAACTCACGATTTATGTTTTGTCGTATTGTATACGACGCGTTGTATTAGTAAGTTGTATTTGAATTACATACCATGTATCTGGCGACCCAAGATGGGTGATGTATACCTAATTTTGGGGGCGTCACAGTTGGTATCAAAGCTTAGGGATATAATCCCTGGCCAAGATGTGAGAATAGTACTAGGAGGGAGAGACGGAAATTCCTTCATTTAGTATGACCTACCTAAGTTTATGTGCTATTTTATTGGTCACCATAATATATGGATAATATGTTACATGTCAATTAACCTTTTGTTTTATGGCAGTATCTGAAAATGACATCTGAGAATGTTGAGAATAGCAATGGAGCACAGGCGACCGTTGATTCACCACATATCAATAATCAGGATTATGTGCATCAGGAAGGCGACAATCCTCATGCAAACAACAACACTGACCAAATGATGAATGATCAAATGTTCAGAGGCTTTATGCAATTCATGCAACATCAGGCGAGAGCGGCTTTTGTCCAAAACGTAGGTGGAAACAATAGAAACTCTCGGGCGGTCACCGCTAAACAGTTCAAGGAGCTGGGACCACCGGAGTTTAAGGGAGAGCCAAAACCACTTATGGCGAAAGCATGGATAAAGCAGATCACCAAGATATTTGATGTCTTGGGATACTCCGAGGAGCAAAAGGTTCCCTTTTCCACCTTTATGTTCATGCGGAGGCGGCGACATCGGTGGAAATTGGTAAAACGTACTCAACTCATTCTTTATCTTAAAGATATCTTGGGAGAAGTTCCAGGAGCTGTTCAACGACAAATACTTTCCCAAAAGTATTCGCCACATGAAGGAGGTGGAGTTTATCATGTTGGAACAAAACAATATGACCGTGTCACAATACGAGGTAAAATTTACGGAGTTATCTCGTTTTGCGTCCCACTTGGTGGATAATGAAGAGAGAATGGTGCGAATATTTTTAAGAGGTTTGAAGTTTGAGATCGTTAACATCTTATTTCTCATAAACCGTGTTTGTATTCGGATGTTGTAAATAGGGCTCGATTAGTGGAGCACAATAACGAGTCAACGTGAACTAAAAGAGAGCGGTAAATTAAAAAATTATAATACCGGCCGAGAGTAGTCATCAAAGCGGTGACAACAAGCGTGAGAGGAATCAACATGCCGAAAATGGTAACCACTTCATGGGTAATCGTAATAAAAACAATAAAAATGGACATTTCAAGAAGAGAGATTCAACAATGATGGAAAGACGTCGGACCAACACCGTAGTTGTTAAGGAATGAGAAAGACCACCTATCATATGCTTCAAATGCGGAGGAGGGACACATCACCAAATTACGCGATGTCAGTCAAAACATGTTATAATTGTGGAAGATAAGGTCACTTAGCCGATTTTGTCGTTCACCGAAGACAAATTCAGCTAGGATGGAGGCACCAAAGGCCGTCCCAGAAAGGTCAAAACTAGTAGTGCAAGAGAGAGCGTTTGTTGTGACCTCCCAGAAAGCAAGGAACCCAAATGAGGTCATCACGGGTAAGCTTATCATAAACTCTAACGAAGTCTATACTTTATTTGATACCGGTTCTACCCATTCTTTTATTTCTCCTACTTCCACTCATCGATTAAATTTGACTTTGGAGAAATTAGACTTTGACTTATCTGTGGAAACTCCGTTGGGAGAAACCTTCATTACATCCACTGTTTATAAATCTTGTTTGGTTCAAATCGGTACCCTCACATTACCTGTCAATCTTATTTCATTGAAAATACTTACATTTGACGTGATTCTAGGGATTGATTGGTTAACTACTCATCATGCAAAAATTGATTATTTTCGTAAGGTTGTTAGCTTTCATATTCCTAATCAACCTATTATGCGAATTCAAGCGACCAAACCATTAAAATCAATCACGATCATCTCAAGCCATAAAGCTATTCGTTTATTGAAAAACGCGGATGTCAAGCTTTCTTAGCTCATGTCATGATCTAAACAAAAATACGCCGACTTTGAATGATATTTTTGTTGTTAATAAATTTCTGACGTATTCCACGAAGAACTTCCTTCGCCTACCCCGAGAGCGTGAAATTAAATTTTGTATCGACCTTGAACCCGTACAAAAACCCATTTCCAAAGCCCCATATCGAATGGCTCTATTGAACTTCGTGGAGTTAAAGACCCAACCGAGGAATTATTAGACATTGGCTTTATTCGTCCTAGTACTTCTCCTCGGGGTGCTCCTGTTCTTTTTCGTGAAGAAGAAAGATGGGAGTATGCGACTTTGTATTGATTATCGGGAGTTGAATCATGTCACCATCAAAATAGGTATCCATTGCCATGTATTTATGATCTGTTTGACCAACCGATTCAAGAGCCAAATTCTTTTCAAAGATTGATCTTCGTTCTGGATATCACCAATTGAAGATTAGAACCGATGACATTCCAAAGACGGCTTTTAGAACTCGGTACGGGCATTATGAATTCCTAGTCATGTCCTTTGGATTGACTAATGCTCCTGCTGCCTTCATGGATATGATGAACCGAGTATTCAAGGGATATTTGGATCACTTTTTGGTCATCTTTATTGATGACATCCTTATTTATTCCAAAAGTTGTGAAGATCATGAGCAACACTTGAGGCTGACACTTCAAAAGCTTCGTGAATATAAGCTTTATGCCAAGTTGAAGAAATGCGAGTTCTGGCTTGAGTTAGTAGCATTCCTTGGGCACGTGGTATCAAGTCATGGAATATCTATTGACCCAGCAAAGATTGAAGCTATTCAAAGTCGGGAGCAACCTAAATCGATGACCGAAGTATGTAGCTTTCTCGGTTTAATTTGGTTATTATCGAGATTCGTGGAAGGATTTTCTCGAATCGCTACTCCATCGACTCAAATGACTCGGAAAGATACAAAGTTCGGTTAGAGAAGAATGTGAGAAGAGTTTTCAAGAACTCAAGAGAGACTCATTTCAAAGACCTGCTCGACAATACCATCTGGCTCGGAAGGATTTGTCATCTACAGTGATGCTTCGGGCAAAGGGTTGGGATGTGTTCTCATGCAACATGGAAAAGTCATAGCCTATGCCTCGCGACAACTCAAAGAATATGAGAGGAATTATCCTACTCATGATCTAGAGTTAGCAATTGTTATCTTCTGCTTAAAATTTGGAGGCATTACTTGTATGGGGAGAAAGTGGAGATCTTTACGGATCATAAAAGCCTCAAATATTTCTTCACTCAAAAGAAACTCAACATGCGACAATGACGTTGGCTTGAACTGTTGAAAGATTATGATCATACCATCCAATACCATCCTGGAAAAACAAACGTGGTAGCTAACGCATTGAGTAGAAGATCATATGCAAGTACGAGTGCGATATTGTCAACGCAAGGGCCCATTTTGTGTGACTTGCAAAGGATGGAGATAGAGTTAAAGAATCCAGGGACGCATGTGACGATGGCGAATATACGAGTAGAACCGACTTTAATCGATAAAGTTAAAGTTGCTTTCAAGCTACGGACACAGGAACCGGCGCGCATGAGGAAGAAAGTGCAAGAAGGTGCTATCTTAGGAAGCAAGAATCGATGAAGAAGGAATACTTGAGTCAACTCTAAACTTTGTGTTCCTAATGACCCTAATTTAAAGTATAAAATCATGATGGAGGCGCACAACACACAGTTTTGCAATCCATCTCAGGAGTACCAAAATGTATCATGATATTCGTATACATTTTGGTAGAAACAATATGAAGAGAGAGATAGCGTTGTTTATCTCAAGGTGTTTAACTTGTCAACGAGTTAAAGCGGAGCATCAAGTACCAAAAGGTCCATTGCAACCACTTAAAATTCCGAGAATGGAAGTGGGAGCACATT
Source organism: Panax quinquefolius (assembly GCA_020205615.1). NCBI lineage: Eukaryota > Viridiplantae > Streptophyta > Magnoliopsida > Apiales > Araliaceae > Panax > Panax quinquefolius. The sequence continues at coordinate 31,445,477 of CM035165.1, forward strand.
ACCATGGATTTCATTCTGGGGGTCTTCCTAAGGTTTCTCAAGGCATAGATGTGATTTGGGTCATTGTTGATAGATTGACCAAGTCCGCTCATTTCTTCCGATCGAGAAACTTATACACTTGAACGTCTTGCTCATATGTACATAAACGAGATTGTAAGACTACATGGTATGCCGATATCCATAGTTTCTGATCGAGACCCAAGATTCACTTCACGATTTTGGGTTAGTTTGCAAAAAGCTATGGGCACAGACTTACGATTTAGCTCGGCATATCATCCTCAGACGACGGACAGTCGGAGAGGACTATTTAAACTCTTAAAGATCTATTAAGACTCTGTGTCCTTGATTTCAAGGGAAGTTGGGACAAGTTCTTACCATTGGTGGAGTTTTCCTACAACAACAGTTATCAATCAAGTATTGGCATGGCTCCATTCGAGCGTTGTATGGAAGAAAGTGTCGTTCTCCAAGATATCTTTGGGATGATGTGGGTGAAACAAACGTTGTTGGGACCGGAGTTGAATGCGTATGACTACTGAAAAAGATTCAAATGATCCGATAACGATAAAAAACCTCACAAAATCGACAAAGAGTTATCTTGATCTTCATCGAAAGGGCGTGGAATTCGATATAGGAGATCATGTGTTGTTATGTGTTGCTCCATGGAAAGGAGTTACAAGATTTGGAAAGAGAGAAAACTCAATCCTCGATTAAATCGCCCCATTTTAATCCTCGATCGAGTAGGAACGTGGCCTATAGACTCGCTTTTACTGCTAAGTATGTCTCGTGTTCATAACGCTTTTCACATATCCATGTTACGTAAATATGTGAAAGACCCGAACCACATTATTGAGTTAGAATCGGACGAAATAGCTGAAGATTTGACGTATGAAGAGGTTCTTGTTCAAATCTTGGATAAGAAAGAACATATTCTACGCTCAAAATTTATACCTCAAGTCAAGGTTTTGTGGAGAAACCACGATGTTGAGGAAATTACTTGGGAGTTAGAATCTGAAATGAAATCAAGGTATCTTTACCTCTTCGACATACCAGGTACGTACCCTAATTTCGAGGGCGAAATTTCATAAGAAGGGGAGGTTGTAAGACCCCAACTTTTATAAATAAAGATGAATTTTCTATAAATATTATTTTTGAATATTATAGAATAAATTTGATATAATGTTATAGTTGTGGGTAATATTTATAAATTTTGCAAAGCAAGCAAGTTGTTATAAAATATTCGTTTGGTCGGAGAATATTCTTTTTGTCGGGGAATATTCATACGATGGCTCAATTATTGGTGGACCCCACAACGGAAGTATTGAAGTAGTTAGAAAATGACAAAATTATCTTTCTATAAAAATAACGGCGGAGGTGTTACCGTTAAAACTGTTGAACTACCCGGTAGTAAAAGTAAAAAGAATATGTCTGTAGTAGTTGCGTAGTAGTACACTCGGTATTGATTATTGATGCTTTACGTGAGAAGTCACTCATTATACTCAATTATTACATGATTAATTGTTGCATCATATCTCTTATATTATTGATTCAATTATTATCACAAGATCATCTCAGTATAATATGTTATATTATTAAATCAATAATTGAGACGACAAGTTATAAATGATTAATAATTGTTGAAAGATTAAATATGTGTTGATTAAAAATAAAATTATTTGTGGTAATATTTATTCAATCCTTGATGTATATAAAGAGTCTCTTCGTCAATAGTAATTACCTTCGTCAATAGTAATTACCTTCGTCAAATAGTAATTACCTTTACCAGTCGTTAAGCCACTTACCTTTTCACATGGTAAGTGCTAAGCTAGAAATCTTCTATAAATAGAGGCCTAGTGCTTCATTATTTTTCACGAATTCAATCAAGCTATAGAGAGAGAAAGTATAGAGAGAATAAGAGAGAAGAAGAAGAGTATTCATTACTACACTAACATCGCAATATTCAATCTCCTACTAATGTAAGGGGTGTTATTCTTTCTTATTCATGAAGAGAATCTGTTGTTATTCCATTGCTTATTATTACATTGGAATAACTTTTGTATCTGTGAGTTTACCCTATACTTGGTGACATTCTTCTATTATTCTGTTGGAACATCACCGTGCATGTGTTTTACACCGGACCGGTTCTCGTCTTTATTATTATTCATGCTGGAACATCACGTACATGTGTTTTACAGGACTGGTTCCGCCTTTATTATTATTACATTGGAACATCCTCGTGCATGTGTTTTACGCGGACTGGTTTCATTCTTTATTATTACATTGGAATATCACATGCATGTGTTTTACGCCGGACGGGTTCCGTTATTTATTATTCTTAGAATAACTTTGCTGTCTGCCCTATCGCATGCATGGTGATTTCTTTTGTTATTCCATTCTTTATTATACTCGGTTGGTTAAAACTTTGACTTCTATACTCCATGAAATTAGTGGAATATCCTTGATATTTGCGCTTCATCCAAAGATCCTTTCATGGAAATATTCTTCTAAGTATTCTTGAATTTTAATCTCTAAAGCGATGATCATGTTGACAGTTTGGATGTTATTGGTTCTGGATAAATTAATTCTTGAACTTGTTTTATTGAATTCTTATATCATTGTCATCATCCTCATGTTTATATTATATTGAAAGTCATTTACGGCTGTAGTGCATGATGGACTTGGTATGATTATGACCAGGGGATTATTCGATTGTAATCATGGCCGTAATGTTACAAATGATGTGGTAAAAATCCTCATTGGCGTAGTGCATTGATGGACGATTGTTGGCATGATCATGACCATTAATGAATACACAAATATTCTTGGCCCGTGGTGCATGGATAATTGTGGTCGTGATACTAAAGAACATCCTTGGCAGTAGTAGTGTGGGGTGATTCGATGATGTGGAATATTTATTAAAATCGAGTCTCGGCTATAACGATGATGAAAAACCTTTTAAATCATAAAAGATAGTAGATTTTATTTTCTACTTGACTCTTTTAATGGATTCTTTGGTTCTGCTTGTAGTTAAACTTGATGTTTATTATATTTTATCGGTTTAACAACATTGAAGGCTAATGATAATTTATTACAGATTATCTTAGTCATAATATTTCTTCTTGGGCTAGTTGAGCTCACTCTTTTTTTTCACCGTTTCTCTTGAAATGAGAATATAGTTGGGACGAGTCGGGGAGCGGAGTAATGGTCCAGAGGATAGCATTAGTAGTCCTCGATGATTCTCGTGAAATAGTGTGATAATAATTATAATGAGGACTCCTTTTGAGTTTGTATAATCTCTAGTAGAAAATAATTGTATTCAAACTCACAGTTTATGTTTTGTCGTATTGTACACGACAGTTGTATTAGTAAGTTATATTTGAATTCTGTACCATGTATCTGGAGACCCAAGATGGGTGATGTATACCTAATTTTGGGGGTGTCACACTTGTTGATGAATATCTTTGGCCCGTAGTGCAAAGATAAATTTATTAGTATGATTATGAACAGGAACTGTGATTTTGTATAACCATGATCTTTGATGTTTCAGGTAAACACAGGTGATGAAAATTATCTTCGTCCTGGTGCGAAGAGGAATTTAGAATCACAATTATGATTATGAGTTATTCATATGATTATGGAAAGGAACTGTTGATTGATGTTATAGGGATAAAACATTGTTGGTGGACATTTAATGTGGAGAAGATAATAGACTTTATGGTCTATTTGACTCTTCTAATGGATTGCTCGTTCCGCTGCAACTATGGTTGAAAAGTTTTATCATCTACCATATGTTCTAAATCTCTGATTTATTACTGATGAAGGCTATTGATAATTTAATTATCTTTAGTCATGATATTCTTTACTGGGATAGTTATGCTCACCCTTTTGCTTCACTATTCCTTTCAGGTAATAAGAGTGTAGCTGGGTCGAGCGGGGATAATAGGGGAATAGAATGGTGGTCTCTAGCTGGGAGATTCTCCTAAACAAAGATAGAAAAGTGTGTTGTATACATCATTTAGTAGTTATATTTGGTGAATCAACTAGGGTGAGGCGAACCCAACGTTGGAAGGGTGTTTTGCCACTATCATACAAGATGTCATGGTGACGTGCTATCCAAGGTTGGGATGTGAGTCACAGTTGGTATATATTTGTATCAAAACTTACAGCATATGTGTTGTTATATTTTGCACAACAATTGTTGTAATAAAGTTGTAGTTATTTTCTGTACCATGTATTTGGTGACTCAGAATAGGTTGGGTGGAATGGACCTGTTTTTGGGTTGTCACAGAAAGCCCCCTTCTTTCCTAGGAACGACCTGGTTGTCATTATTGTGATTCTATAATATTATTTGTGAATAATTAATTATTAATTTATATGATAAGAAAATATTTATTTTTATGTGGATATAAATGAAGAAATTAATGCTGAGGTATTTTATCAGTATTTTCTCAGAATGGAGGTATTAAAAATTATCCGTATGTGGATTTCGGACATTTTCTGTTTGAAATTTGGAAAAACTTTCTTCTACAAAGTTATAGAGAATTAAATTTTATACAAAATGAACATAAAATTCATATTTTTTTGATAAAATGACAATTTATTATGAATTATTGAAGTTTCAAATATAAATTTTTTTATTAAAAAACATGGTGGGCCCCACTTTTTGTTGGTGTGGAAAATGCTAATTTTTGTGGGCCCCACTTGTGGTGTGCTGATGAATTGGTCAAGGAGGTGTGCTTAGAAAACTTTTAGAAATATTAATATTTTATTAAATAGTCTGCTTTGGCGTTCTAAGCATTTTCCTATAAATAGGGTGCTTAGTTAGAATTGAAAATCATACCAGAATCTGAAATTTTCTCTCTCTATAATATCGAGCGTATTTTTGTGAATATTTAAATACTTTGAGAGTTGCTATTCAATGCAAGTTTCCTTCAAAATTATATCTGATATTCCAGTCAGAAGTACTGTTCTTTTGAGGTAATGGATGGTAAGAGATGTTATTTTTTCGTAAATGATATTATTTCTTTCAATACCATTATACCGAAATATTGGTATGAATTTTATTATGAAATTTTTACCTTTTTATGTCGGGGTTACTATTCATTCATACGTATCTTCACGTTATTCACGAATCATTCATTCATACTTATTCATTCACGAAGTATGATTTTTCTTATGAAATTTCTACCTTTTCGTGTTGAGATTACTATTCACGTATACGTCATTATTCATGTATACGGCACTATTCACGAATACAACACTATTCACAGAAAAATTAAAATTTTCTTTTCTTTGTCCAAGTTGTCTATTATGGTTACTATTTTTGATTGTATCCATGTTTTGATTTTTATTCTTGAATTTTGCTCCACAATTGTTTATTATGGAGTATTTTTGATGTTGGATAAACTAAAGTACGAATCCCTAATCCTTGTCTTTTAATCTCACTGGATTCGTTTCTTTAAGATATTTTTCATCATCCTCAGTCTTAAATGGTGATACTTGATGAATATCTTTGGCCTGTAGTGCAAAGATAAATGATTACCTGATGAATATCTTTGGCCCGTAGTGCAAAGATGGACAGGTGTTGAGATGAACATGACCAACTGGCGATACGAATGAATATCTTTGGCCCGTAGTGAAAAGATGAATATTTAATTCAAGATGTATATTGATTGATGTCATAGAGATAAATCCATGTTTTGATCATATTGTTTTAATTATCATATATAACATTTTTATAATTCTGGTGATGAAATTTCTCTTTCACTTGAGTGTAAATGTGGGTAGATTATTGGTATGATCGTGACTATGGGTTCTTTTTGACTAGTAGTGCAAAGTTAAATTGTTGACTGGTATGATCATGATCATTGAATATCTTTAGCTTAAGTGCAAAGGTGAATTGATCAACATGGTTAGAATTATTATTTATATAAATTTTGAAATGATTATATATTTCTTTGAATTTTTAATATCTTTGGCCTGTAGTGCAAAGATGACTTGTTGTTGAATATTTTTGGAATGTAGTGCAAAGATGACATGTTGTTGAATATCTTTGGCCCGTAGTGCAAAGATGACCTGTTGTTGAATATCTTTGGCCTATTGGGCAAAGATGAACTGTTAATGAATATATTCAGCCCATAGTGCAAAGATGAATTTATTAGTATGCTTATGAACAGGAACTATGATTTGGTATAACTATGATCTTTGATGTTTCAGGTTATGAAAATTATCTTCGTCCTGGGTGCGAAGAGGAATTTAGAACCACAATTATGATTATGAGTTATTCACATGATTGTGGACATGAACTGTTGATTGATGTTATAGGGATAAAACATTGTTGGTGGACTTTTGACATGGAGAAGATAATAGACTTTATAGTCTATTTGACTCTTCTAATAGATTGCTCGCTCCGCTGTAACTATAGTTGAAAAGTTTTATCATCTACCATATGTTCTAAATCAATGATTTATTACTGACGAAAGCTATTGATAATTTAATTATATTTAATTATGTTATTCTTTACTGGGCTATTTGTGCTCATCCTTTTACTTCACAATTCTTTTCAGGTAATAAGAGTGTAGCTGGGTCGAGCGGGGGTAACAGGGGAATAGAACGGTGGTCTATAGCTGTTGAGGTATCCCCTAAAATAGTATGGAACTAATTTTATTGAGAATTTTAGATAAGTGTGTCGTATTTTATACGTTATTTAACCGTTGATCATTTTGGTGAACCGAATAGGGTGAAGTGAACCCAACTTTGGAAGGGTGATTTGCCACTATCATACAAGATGTCTAATGACATACGACTTCGTGTTATCATAAGACATGGTTGTGCACAACCACTTGCTGAGTATATCTACGAGCACTACCTATATAATCTTGGAGTTTGGTTGAAATATAATTCTTAATTGGAGAGAAGACTCACAAATGGAAAGAACATGATAGTAATCTTCTCATTTTTCTTTGGGTCTATTGTGCCAACCAAGGATAATTCTCGAGTCATATGATATCTATTATAACTTAGATGCATGGCCTCTCATGTACGAAGATTTCCTTGAGCATTTTCCAAAGATTTTAATTTCTAAAATAGTTATTGAATATACCTTTAGGTAAGGTATCACTATGAGGTGCTATCCAGGTATAAGGATGAGAGTCACAGATATTTGTATTTAAACTCACAGCATATGTGTTGTCGTATTTTGTACGACAATTGTAATAATGAAGTTGTAGTTATTTTCTGTACCATGTATTTGGCGACTCAGAATGGGTTGTGTAGACCTATTTTGGGGGCGTCACAGATTAGACTCAACAGAGCAAAACTCTATTTTAAATCAATATGAATTCCAATAGAGTAGACCCACACCCCAAAACTGACATAGACACCAACTCAAACCGAAAACGAGGCACCAAAACCAGATCCAACGAGTGGGTGGGCCACAATCAAACAACAATATCTAATCAAGCATAACAACAATATCTGATTGACCAAGTAATATCTAAAACTCTAGTAAATCCTTATTTATCCATCATGATAACAACAGATTAGGAGCTGTAGCGTGTCCTACCGTCGGATTGTGCTCCGGTTGTGGACCTTGTAAGCCGGTGTAGAGGGTGAGGAGCATGTGGGATGGCGAGGCGAGGTAGTATGAAGAGGAGATCGATGGTGGGGAAGGAGAATTTAGGCTACTACCGCGTGGAGGCGGAGGGTGGTGGCGGTAGTGGGGTTAGTACTCGATGACTGCTTTGTTGGGTGTCACTGGGTGCAGATCATCCGTCTTACAGTGGTGGAAGTTGCGGTGGCAGCCACAGGCTGCACAGTTTTAGCGAGGTAGGGTCGATGGGGATGATAAAGGGGGAAGGCATGAACTCAACGCATCTGTCCAAGGCATGGCTGCTTAGGCTGGCAGCGTGATGGAGGAAGATGAAATCGTTTGCTAGATCTGATCAGTTTGGGTTTTATTTTTGTTTAAATTTAGTTTAAGTTGATATAAAATGTTATATTACTCTTTTGTCCTTTAAAGTCAATAAAATAATTTAAAGATTAGCTTTTTAACACATAAGCACTGTATTGCCACGTGGTCATGCCACGTCAGCAATTTTTGACGTTACATGCTCAATTGGATAAGCTTAGAAAAAATTAATAGTTCAATCATCTAATTGACAAAATCGAAAGGTGAATTACCGAAGTGGAAAACATGACCTATAGTTTAGAATAGTAATTCATATTTAAGCCTTAAATTTATAATTTTTTTGATTTTAATTACTATTTCATGTGTAACTATATCTATTTCAATGTTAAAGGGCGGAAAATGTAATGTTGTTTACACTACCTCCATCAAGTAATTTATTTTTAATTATTTCTTTCTTTTTACGGATATTACATATTTATTTTATTTTACTTTTCAATTTTCAATTTTCTTCTCCATCATAACAGCAATTAAATAATAGTCTCACTAAGAAAATATAAAACCTTTTCAAACAATTTCCTCAAAAGATGTATCTGAAATTAAAATATATAGACTATGTGTAAGACCCCAACTTTTTGAATAAAGATTAAATTTTTTCGAAATATATTTTTGAATATTATGGTGTGGATTTGATATAATGTTATAGTTGTGGGTAATATTTACAAATTTTGCAAAGTACACAAGTTGTTATATAATATTCGATTGGTCGGGGAATATTAAACTTTAACGAGGAATATTAAATACAACAACACAATCATTGGTGGACCCCCCACAACGGAATTATTGTCAGATTGAGAAAATGACAAAAATACTTTATGAAAATAACGGCAAAAGTTTTACCGTTAACTGTTGAACTACCCGGTAGTAAAAGTACAATGATGTCTGGCGTGGTTGCATAGTAGCACACGGTATTGATTATTGATGCTTACGTGAGAAGTCACTCAATTATACTCAATTATTGCTACAGTATTTGCTGCATCATATCTCTCATATTATTGATTCGATTATTGTCATAGTATTATCTGCATAATATGTTATTTTATTAAATCAATAATTGAGACGACAAAGTTATCCATATTATTAAATTGCAATGTTTATAATGTCTAGAAGTTCTGTCAAGGAGAGGTTTAGTCACCTAATTGCGCGCCAATAGGGAGAAATCCTTATTGGAAAGCCCCCTCTTTCCTGGGAATGACCTGGTTGATAAATATTGTGAGTTATAATATTAATGATGAATGTAATTAAAATTGAAGTTGTGTTCGGAGTTGAATTTAGAGACATAGACGTGATATTTGAGTCCGGAACGATGAAATTAGTAAAAATAGTCTATAAACACAAAATTTTCCGAAATTCACTATTTGGTCAAAAAGTCAACAGTTGACTTTTTTGGGAAAAGTCAAACTTCAAAATTTCAAAATTTATATTTTTGATAAAAATGGTTTCATTGTGTTGGAATTATTTGTGTTAGTGAAAATCGACAATTATTTCGATAATAATTGATGTCTGGAGGTTATATTGACCAATCGAATTATTTAACTTAGGATAAATGAGTAATTGATTGCTATTATTTCACATGATTATAACTATTTGTTCACATGTGTATACTATTGTTTCATATTCTTGTTACTATTAGGGGAGTTGGTGCAAGATTGATAATACTTACATGACTAAGTTAAAAATGGAGGTATAGATGAAGTAGTCTTATCTTTGTAATTCATATTTTCACATGTCTAGAACTATTGATTCACATAATTTACTATTGAATCACATTATTTACTATTAGGGGAGGTGGTGCAAGTTTGATAATACTTCCATGACTAAATTAAAAATAAAGGAAAAATTGGAGGTATTGTACTGAAATTTTTCGAGCCCCAAAACGTGCAATTATCGAAACTATATTTTTCTATAAATAGAAGCTCATTCTTCCTTCATTTCTCACCAATTCACAAAAGCTTTAGAGCGATTATTATAGAGAAAATTATAGAAAGAAGAAGAAAAATCTGCTACCTCACTATTCCAGGTATCCAATTTTTCTAAAGGTAGGGAGTATTATTTCTTTCTTATCTATGAAGAGAACTTACATTATTCCATTCTTTATTATTACATTGGAATAACCTATATCTGCTGAGCTACCCTATACTTGGTGAAATTCTTACATTGTTCCATTCTTTATCATTACATTTGGAACATCCACATTTGTCATGCGTTCTACAGCGGGACACAGTTCCGTCGTTATTATTATTATAATATCACATGCTCATGCGTTTCTGCCGGGACTGATTAAAATCTTTATTATTACATTGGAATATCACATGCATGTGTTCTACAATCGAACCTGATTCCGTCTTTATTATTACATTTGGAATATCACATGCATGCGTTTCTGCTTTACGCTGATTCCGATTATTTATTTATTATTTGGAATAACTAACCGCTTTTATGTGCGATCTATCGCATGCCTCGTGATTTCTTTTGTTATTCCATTCCTTATTATACTCGGTTGGTTAAAGTTTTGACTTCTATACTCCATGAAATTAGTGGAATATCCTTAATTTTTTGCTTCATCCGATATCTTTTCATGAAATATTCTTACGAGCATTCTTGAATTTTACTCCACAAAGCGATGTCATGTTGACAATTTGGACGTTATTAGTTCCTGGATAAAATAATTCTTGAACTTGTTTTTATTGAATTCTTATATCATTATCATCATCCTCGTGTTTATATTTTTTTGAAAGTCATCTGTGGCCTATAGTGCATAGATGTACTTGGTATGATTATGACCAGGGATTATTCGGTGTAATCATGACCGTAATATTACAAATGATGTGGTAAAAGTCATCATTGGCCCGTAGTGCATTGATGGACAGTTGTTGGCATGATCATGACCATTAATGAATACACAAATATTCTTGACCCATAGTGCATGGATAATTGTGGTCGTGATACTGAAAAATATCATTGGCCGTAGTGTAGGGGTGATTCGATGATGTGGATTATTTATTAAGCTGAGTCCCAGCGATAAAAGTGATGAAAAACCTTTTAAATCATAAAAGATAGTAGATTTTATTCTCTACTTGACTCTTTTAATGGATTGCTTGTTCCGCTGTAGTTAAACTTGATGGTTGTTATATTGTATCAGTTTAACACTGTTGAAGGCTAACGATAATATATTCTGCATTATCTTAGTCATAATATTTCCTACTGGGCTAGTTGAGCTCACCCTTTTACTTTTATTGTTCTCTTCAGGAAATGAGAACGTAGCAGGGACTAGTCGGGGAACGGAGTGACGGACCAGATGATAGCATTAGTAGTCCTCACTATTCAGTGAAATAGTGGAAAATAAATGTAATAATATTGAATTTGAGTTTGAATATTGTCTAGACGACAAAATTTGTATTAAAACTCACAGCTTATGTTTTGTCATACTTTACACGACGAGTTGTATAATTAAGTTGTATTTGTATTACGTACCATGTATTTGACGACTCGAATAGGTGATGTATACCTATTTTGGGGCGTCACACGATTAATATCAAAGCTTAGGGATATGATCCACAGCTAAGATGTGAGACTAGAACTAGGAGGGAGGCGGGAAATTCCTTATTACTATGACCTACCTAAGTTTATTTGGTATTTAATTGGTCGATCAAAGTATAGGGATAATATGTTTCATGTAAATTAACCCTTGTTTTGTGGCGATGTTTGAAAATGGCATCCGAGGAATGTTGAGAACATCAATGGAGCACGAGAGACCATTGAGTCTCCACATATCAATAACCGGAGACAATGTGCATCGAGAAGGCGACAATCTTCATACAAAAAACAACAACACCGACCAAATGATGAATGATGGAATGTTCCGAGGCTTCATGCAATTCATGCAACATCGGTGAGGCGGCTCTCATCCAAAATGCGGTGGAAACACTGGCAACTCTCGGACGGTCCACCGCCAAGCAGTTTCAAGGAGCCGGGACCACCGGAGTATATTGGAGAGCAAAAAACCACTTAAAGGCGGAAGCATGGATAAAGCGAGATAACCAAGATATTTGATGTCTTGGGATGCTCCGAGGAACAAAGGTTCCCTTCACCACCTTTATGTTGCGTGAAGAAGCGATTAATGGTGGGAATCATAAAAATGTACCCGACTGGCGTTACTTTCAAGATGTCTTGGGAGAAGTTCGAAGAGTCATTCAACGACAAGTACTTTCCGAAAGTATTAAATCACATGAAGGAGGTGGAGTTTATCAAGTTGGAACAAAATAATATGGCCAGTGTCGCAATACAGGGCTAAATTTGCGAGTTATCCGATTTGCATCCCATTTGATTGATAATGAGGAGTGAATGACCGAATGTTTTTAAGAGGTTTGAAACCGGAGATACGACATATCTTATTTCTCATAAAGCGTGTTTGTATTCAAATGTTGTAAATAGGGCTCGATTATTAGAGCGCGATAACGAGTCAACGCAACCAAGAAAAGCGGTAAGCGAGAATGAAAATACCGGTGGTAGTAATGATCGTCGGCGGTGACAACAAGCGTGGAGGAATCAACATGCGAAAATGGTAACCACTTGGTGGTAATCATAGCCAAGACAATAAAATGGACATTTCAAGAAAAGGAGATTCAATAATGATGGAAAGACGTCGGCACCAAAGACCCGTTGTTAAGGAAGGAGAATGACCACCTATCGTATGCTTGAAATGTGGAGGGAGGGACACATCGGTCAAAGCGCGATCTTGCCGTCAAAGCGTGTTATAATTATGGAAGAAAGGTCACTTAGCTCGATTTTGTCGTTCATCGAAGACAAATTCAGCTAGGATGGAGGCACCAAAGGCCATCCCGAAAAAGTCAAAGCCGTAGTCTGAGGAGAGCGTTTGTTGTGACCTCTCGAAAGCGAGGAACGAACGAGGTTATCACGGGTAAGCTTATCATAAACTCTAGTGAAGTCTATACCTTATTTGATCTGGGTTCTACCCATTCTTTTATTTCTCCTACTTGCGCTCAACGTTTAAATTTGACTCAGGAGAAATTAGACTTTGACTTATCTGTTGAAACTCCATTAGGAGAAACCTTCATTACATCCATTTGTTTATAAGTCTTGTTTGATTCAAATCGGTAACACATACGTTACTGTCGATCTTATCTCCTTAAAAATACTTGCATTTGATGTGATTCTAGGGATTGATTGGTTAACTACTCATCATGCTAAAATTGATTGTTTTCGTAAGGTTGTTAGCTTTCATATTCCTAATAAACCTATTATACGAATTCAAGCGACCAAACCATTAAAATCAATCACGGTCATCTCAAGCCATAAAGATATTCGTTTATTGAAAAATGGATGTCAAGCTTTCTTAGCTCATGTCACGGATTTAAACAAAAATACGTCAGATTTGAAGGATATTTCTATTATTAATAAATTTCTGACGTATTCCACGAAGAACTTCACGGCCTACCCCGAGGCGTGAAGTTCAATTTTGTATTGACCTTGAACCCGGTACAAAACCCATTTCCAAAGCCCCATATCGAATGGCTCTATTGAACTTGAGGAGTTAAAGACCCAATTGTAGGAATTGTTAGACATTGGTTTCATTCGTCTGAAACGTCTCCTTGGGGAGCTCTGTTACTATTCGTGAAGAAGAAAAATGGGAGTATGCGACTTTGTATTGATTATCGAGAGTTGAATCATGTCACCATCAAAAATAGGTACCCATTGCCACGTATTGATGACATGTTTGATCAGTTACAAGGAGCACAATTTTTTTCAAAGATCGATCTTCGATTACGGATATCATCAATTTGAAGGTTAAAAGCGAGGATATTCAAAGCGCCTTGAGAACTCGATGCGGGCATTATGAATTCTTAGTCATATCTTTTGGATTGACTAATGCTCCTGCTGCCTTCATGGATATGATGAATCAAGTATTCAAGGAATATTTGGATTACTTTGTGGTCTTCTTTATTGATGACATCCTTATTTATTCCAAAAGACGTGAAGATCATGAAAGCAACACTTGAGGTTTGATACTCCAAAAGCTTCGTGAATATAAGCTTTATGCCAAGTTAAAGAAATCTGAGTTACGGCTTGAGGAAGTAGCATTCCTTGGGCACGTAGTATCAAGTCATGGAATATCCGTTGACCCGCAAAGATTGAAGTTATTCAAAGTGGGAGCAACCCAAATCGATGATCAAATCGTAGCTTTCTCGATTTAGCTGGTTATTATCGGAGATTCATGGAAGGATTTTCTCGAATCGCTACTCCATTAACACAGCTGACTCGGAAAGATACAAAGTTCGGTTGAAGCGAGGAATGTGAGAAGAGTTTTCAAGAACTCAAAGGAGACTCATTTATTTTGTTACGACAATACCATCCGGTTCGGAGGGATTGGTCATCTACAGTGATGCTTCGGGCAAAGGGTTAGGATGTGTTCTCATGCAACATGGGAAAGTCATAGCTTATGCCTCAAGACAACTTAAAGAATATTAGAGGAATTATCCTACTCATGATCTAGAGTTGGCAGCTGTTGTCTTCGCACTTAAAATTTGGAGGCATTACTTGTATGGAGAGAAAGTGGAGATCTTTACGGATCATAAAAGCCTAAAATATTTCTTCACTCAAAAGGAACTCAACATGCGACAACGACGTTGGCTTGAACTGTTGAGAGATTATGATCATACCATCCAATACCATCCTAGAAAAGCGAACGTGGTAGCTGACGCATTGAGTAGAAGATCATATCTTGGTGCAGAGTGCAATATTCACAACACAAAAGCCCATTTTGTGTGACTTGCAAAGGATGGAGATAGAGTTAAAGACTCGAGGGGACCCATGTGATGATGGCGAATATCTGAATAGAACCGACTTTAATTGATAAAGTTAAAGTTGCTCAAGTTCTGATCCGGAGGCGATCGTATGAGGAAGAAAGTGCAAGAAGGTGCTATCTGGGAAGCAAGAATCGATGAAGAAGGAATACTTGAGTCAACTCCGGACTTTGTGTTCTAACGACCACGATTTAAAGTATAAAATCATGATGGAGCGCGCACACACACACGTTTGTAATCCATCTTAGGAGTACCAAAATGTATCGTGATCTTGACATACATTTTGGTGGAAGCAATATGAAGAGAGAGATAGAGTTTATCTCAAGGTGTTTAACTTGTCAACGAAGTCAAAGGCGGAGCATCAAGTACCAAAAGGTCCATTGCAACCACTTGAAATTCTAGAATGGAAGTGGGAGCACATTACTATGGATTTAGATTCTTTGGTCTTCCCAAGGTTTCTCAAGGCGTAGATGCGATTTGGGTCATTGTTGATAGATTGACCAAGTCTGCTCATTTCTTACCAATCTGAGAAACTTATACACTTGAGCGTCTTGCTAGTATGTACATAAACGAGATTGTAAGATTGCATGGTATGCCCATATCCATAGTTTACGATCGAGACCCAAGATTCATTTCAAGATTTTGGGTTAGTTTGCAAAAAGCTATGGGCGCGGTTTACGTTTTAGCTCGGCATATCATCCTCGAGACGGACGGGCGATCGGAAAGGACTATTCAAACTCTTAAAGATTTATTAAGACTACGTGTCCTTGACTTCAAAGGAAGTTGGGACAAGTTCTTACCATTGGTGGAGTTTTCTCTGACAACGAGTTATCAAGCAAGTATTGGCATGGCTCCATTCGAGGCGTTGTATGGAAGAAAGTGTCATTCTCCGATTATCTTTGGGATGAGGTGGGTGAAGAAAGCGTTGTTGGGACCAGAGTTGATGCGTGACTACTACGAAAAAGATTCAAATGATCCGACAACGTATAAAAACCTCACAAGATCGACAAAAGAGTTATGTTGATCTTCATCGAAAGGACGTAGAATTCGATATTGGAGATCGTGAGTTGTTACGTGTTGCTCCATGGAAAGGAGCTACAAGATTTGGAAAGAGAGGAAAGCTCGATCCTCGATTCATTGGCCCATTTTTAATCCTCGATCGAGTAGGAGCGTGGCTATAGACTTGCGTTACTGCTTAAGTATGTCTCGTGTTCATAACGTTTTCACATATCCATGTTACGTAAATATGTGAAAGACCCAAACCACATTATTGAGTTAGAACCGGACGAAATAGAGGAAGATTTAACGTATGAAGAGGTTCTGTTAAAATCTTGGATAAGAAGGAACATATTCTACGCTCGAGTTATACCTCGAAGTTAAAGTTTTGTGGAGAAACCACGATGTTGAGGAAATGACACAGGAGTTAGAATCTGAAATGAAATCAAAGTTTCCTCACCTCTTGACATACCAGTGTCGCACACCTAATTTCGAGGATGAAATTTTATAAGAAGGGAGGTTGTAAGACCCCAACTTTTGAATAAAGATTAAATTTTCTCGAAATATATTTTTTTAAATATTATGGTGTGGATTTGATATAATGTTATAGTTGTGGGTAATATTTACAAATTTTGCAAAATCACGAAGTTGTTATATAATATTCGATTGGTTGGGGAATATTCGTTTTAACGGGGAATATTAGTACAACAACACAATCATTGGTGGACCCCCATGACGGAATTATTGTCGGATTGAAAAAGCGACAAAAATACTTTATGAAAATAACGGCGGAAGTTTCTACAGTTAAGCTGTTGAACTACCTACGTAGTAAAAAGAAATGCGATGTCTGGCGTGGTTGCATAGTAGTAGCACGATATTGATTATTGATGCTTACGTGAGAAGTCACTCGGTTATACTCAATTATTACTACGATAATTCTTTATCATCATATCTCTCGTATTATTGATTCGATTATTGTCGTAATATCATCTGCATAATATGTTATTTTATTAAATCAATAATTGAGGCGACAAAAAAGTATTCATATTATTAAATTGCAATATTTACAATGTCTAGAAGTTACATCGAGGAAGGTTTGGTCACCTAATTGCGGCATGATAAGGAGAAATCCTTATTGGAAAGCCCCTCTTTCTTAGGAGCGACACGGTTGATAAATATTGTGAGTTATAATATTAATGATGAATGTTATTAAAATTGAAGTTGTGTTCGATTTGAATTTAGAGGCGTGGACGTGATATTTGAGTCCTAACGATGAAATTAGTAAAATAGTCTATAAACACAAAATTTTCCTAATTCACTATTTGGTCAAAAAAGTCAACAGTTGACTTTTTTGGAAAAATCAAACTTTGAAATTTCAAAATTTATATTTTTGATAAAAATGGTTTCATTGTGTTGGAATTATTTGTGTTAGTGAAAATCGACAATTATTTCGATAATAATTGATGTCTGGAGGTTATATTGACCCGATCGAATTATTTAACAGGATAAATGAGTAATTGATTGCTATTATTTCACATGATTATAACTATTTGTTCACATGTGTATACTATTGTTTCACATTCTTGTTACTATTAGGGGAGTTGGTGCAAGATTGATAATACTTACATGACTAAGTTAAAAATGAAGGTATAGATGGAGAGTCTTATCTTATAATTACGTATTTTCACATGTCTAGAACTATTGATTCACATAATTTACTATTGAATCACATTATTTACTACTAGGGGAGGTGGTGCAAGTTTGATAATACTTCCATGACTAAATTAAAAATAAAGGAAAAGTTGGAGGTATTGTACTGAAATTTTTCGAGGCCCAAAACGTGCAATTATCGAAACTATATTTTTCTATAAATAGAAGCTCATTCTTCCTTCATTTCTCACCAATTCACAAAAGCTTTAGAGCGATTATTATAGAGAGAAATTATAGAAAGAAGAAGAAAAGTACTCTCTCACTATTCCAATTATCCGGTTTTTTTCTAAAGGTAGGGAGTATTATTTCTTTCTTATCTATGAAGAGAACTTACATTATTCCATTCTTTATTATTACATTGGAATAACTTTTGTATCTGCTGGCTACCCTATACTTGGTGAAATTCTTACATTGTTCCATTCTTTATCATTACATTTGGAACATCACATGCATGCGTTCTTCTACACACACTTAAAATCTTTATTATTACATTGGAATATCATGTCTACATGCGCGTTTCTGTGGGACTGATTCCATCTTTATTATTACATTGGAATATCATCGTCATGCGTTTCTACATGGACTGATTCCGTCTTTATTATTACATTGGAATATCATATGCATGCGTTTCGTTTCACCTGACTGATTCCGATTATTTATTATTACATTGGAATAACTTTATGCATGCATGATACTATCGCATAACTGGTGATTTCTTTTGTTATTCTATTCCTTATTATACTCGGTTGGTTAAAGTTTTGACTTATATACTCCACGAAATTAGTGGAATATCCTTGATATTTACGCTTCATCCAAGATCTTTTCATGAAAATATTCTTACGAGCATTCTTGAATTTTACTCCTGAAAGCGGTATCATGTTGACAATTTGGACGTTATTAGTTCCTGGATAAAATAATTCTTGAACTTGTTTTATTGAATTCTTATATCATTGTCATCATCCTCCTGTTTATATTTTTTTTGAAAGTCATCTGTGGCCTATAGTGCATAGATGGACTTGGTATGATTATGACCAGAGATTATTCGGTGTAATCATGACCGTAATATTACAAATGATGTAGTAAAAGTCATCATTGGCCCGTAGTGCATTGATGGACAATTGTTGGCATGATCATGACCATTAATGAATACACAAATATTCCTGGCCCGTAGTGCATTGATAATTATGGTCGTGATACTAAAGAATATCCTTGGTAGTAGTAGTGCGGGGTGATTCGATGATGTTGATTATTTATTAAAATTTGAGTCCCGGATAAAAGTGATGAAAAATCTTTTAAATCATAAAAGATAGTAGATTTTATTCTCTACTTGACTCTTTTAATGGATTGCTTGTTCATTTGAGTTAAACTTGATTGTTGTTATATTGTATCGGTTTAACACTTTGTTGAAGGCTAACGATAATATATTACATATTATCTTAGTCATAATATTTCTCTTGGGGCTAGTTGAGCTCACTCTTTTACTTTTATTGTTCTCTTGAGAAAATGAGAAACGTAGCGAGGACTAGTCGGGGAGCGGGTGATGGACGGATAATTGCATTAGTAGTCCTCACTATTCGGTGAAATAGTGGAAAATAAATGTAATAATATTGAATTTGAGTTTGAATATTATGCAGGCAATGATATTTGTATTAAAACTCACGACTTATGTTTTGTCGTATTTCACTTTACCTACGGTTGTATAATTAAGTTGTATTTGTATTCTGTACCATGTATTTGACGACTCAGAATAGGTGATGTATACCTATTTTGGGGGCGTCACACTATGTTTGTTTGCAAGAATTATAACAATCTATGAGATTACATCTCAAGACTATTAATTCTAGGATTATAATTCCGGGATTATAATTATAATTTAAAGACTATTAAGTCATTTTATAATCCCTAGAGTACTAACGCTCTGTTTCTGAGTTTGAAAATGGACAGAAAAGAAAAGAAATAGACGGAAAATTTATGTTTTCTTTTCAATTCTTATGTTTCTGAGTTTTTTAATAAACGGAAAAGAAAATAAATGGATAGAAAACTTGGTCACTTTTTCGTCCAAAATTGACCTGATTTGGACGGGAAAAAAATTGGAATAAGTAATATTTTTATAATTCCCATATTATTCTCAACTTTTAATATAATAAATTTTTAATTACAACTTATGTCCTCAATTTATTTTTATCTACTAAACCTAATCTGATAAAGAGAAAAGTATAGGCGCGAATAACTTGCCGCAAACAAGTTCCCTTCTTCGGTTCAAGCCCAAGCTCCTCGCAATGAAGTGTAATCGAACAAATTCATCTTGATTTTTTTTGTTCGGCTCCCTAAGTCCCA
Source organism: Panax quinquefolius (assembly GCA_020205615.1). Lineage (NCBI taxonomy): Eukaryota > Viridiplantae > Streptophyta > Magnoliopsida > Apiales > Araliaceae > Panax > Panax quinquefolius. The sequence continues at coordinate 31,465,307 of CM035165.1, forward strand.
ATCTCCCCCTCTTCGGTAACTTTCCGGCCAGATTTGTCTCCTATTTTTTTTTATTAAATTTATTTTACATATTTTTATTCATGGTTCAATGGTTATAATTAATATAAGGGTAAATTTATAAAAGTGATATTTTCCTTTTATTTTCATTAGAACTCAAAAATGATGCAAGAAAAGAAAAAATTAAAATTAAGTAATCTATTTTTTTTTCTTTCTGTTCAAAACTCAAAAACAGAGTGTAATAATTCAAAGTCTAAATTTGAAAACAAACAAGACGTTAGAGATTAAAATTTATTTCAAATATAATTTTTGCAAACAAACAATGCAATAGAGATATAGGCCCTATTTTGAAAAGAATAAACTCTTCTTTCCCGCCCAGCATCATTTCCCTCACATAACCGTCTGTACCTACTAAAACCCTTTTCTGCAATATAAACACCCCAAAGTTTCTTCCCAATTCCAAGAAATCAAAGCTTTTACAGACACAAAAATGGCAAGAATCTTTCCTCAAGATCACAGTTTCTTCACCCTCTTCACTTTCTCTCTCCCCTTCCTCTTCTGCATCATCCTCTCCTGGGCTAATTCCTCAACCTCCCTTCCGTCGCCCTCCTCCGCCACCGCCGCCGCGGAAACCCTCTCCTCCCGCGGCTACTCCCTCTTCGCTAGCACCCTTCTCTCCACGGCCTTCAATAACGCCTCCGGCACCATCCTTGCCCCGCCGGACTTCGCGTTCTCTTTCGCCTCCGCGATATTAAACAACCACCGCCATGCTCCTCCACGCCTTACCACTTCCCTCCTCCGTTACCACACCCTCCACCTCCCCCTCACGTGGCAAAACCTCTTGTCACGTGCTTCCGGCGACGGGGAAATCTCCGAGATCCGGACACTTTACGGCGAATACTGTTTGTTCCTTTCGAGGAAATCCAACGGAGATGTCTCAGTCGCCGGATCCAAGAAACCGATCTTGGCCGTTACGATCCGGCAGCCGGATCTCTATGTGGACGATCATCTCACCGTCCATGGAATAGACGGTGTTCTGGACCCCACCTCAGCGTCTAAATGCTTTTTACCTAATCCGACGGTGGAGATTGAATCACGGGTCGATAGATCATTTCTTGATCACGCGATCAAGGCTTTGAACAGGAGAGGATTCACGATCGTAGCGACGGCGATGGCGATTAAACGATTGGATCTGTTGAGATTAAAGGCCGTTACGGTCTTTGCTCCGGCCGATGCGACTCTGTTCTCATCTTCTGACGGGTTCCGTTACGATTTCCTTCACCATGTGGTGCCTAAACGGCTGCGTTTAATGGAGCTTTCTAGGGTTCCGGCTGGAACATTGATGGAGACGATGGCTCCGAACAAGATGGTTGTTACCGGAGAAACTGACGGAAGTTTAACCGTAAACAGCGTAAAGATCAATTTAACGGAGGTTTACTACAATCCGTGGATTGTTGTGGTCTCTGTTGCACGGAGTTTGGATGACTCAATCGCTGATGTTTCCGGCAAATTGTTAGATTCCGGCAATGATCGAGTTCCGTCTCTATCACCGGACTACTCTACCGGCATTAATCATTTTTCAGGCGAATTGTCAGATTCCAGCAAAGATCGAATTCCGGCTTCAGCGCCGAATTTTGAAGTTAATAGCCAGTCTCCCACTGGATTTTCTGTTTCCGGATTTACCGGCGTTCCATCGATAGCATCAGATTACTCAAACGGCAATAGTGAGTTTTCCGGCAAAACAACAGATTCGATGAACACCGGCACACCGTCTCCTTCAGCGGCTTACAATGGAGATTCTGATGTACGGAATGAGTTCAATCATTTCAGAGTTCCGTCGCCGGCACCGATGTTTTCTAGGGAAGCTGTAAACAGTATGGAAAATTTATCTCCGGTAACCAAACAAGAATTCGTTACGGACTATAACGACGAAAAATCGAGCCAATCTCCATCTCCAATTCACTCCGTCGAAGCCAAAACCGTTGTTGGAAGCTCAGCTCCAGCGAGCGAACAAGTGCACGTTCCATTAAATGCACCACCGTCTCCGTCTCCGTCTCCTTCACCGGACGGATCCACTCTAACAGACCGCCGTTGCTCGCCGGCTATTTTTAACGGGGTTGATTCTGCTGTCTTGCTCGGTATTGAGGGGGGAGATCTATTCTGTCCGGTTACTGTACGAAAACTAGAAGAATTAAACACTGATGACGTGGATCAATTCCTGCCGTCTGATGCAATTAGTCAGCTTTCGGAGGGGGAGGAGGATCAATCTTTACCGTTGATCACATTGGGTAAGAATGAAGAAGATGATAGAGGTTCTGGGAGGAGAGATCAGATGTTCATGGCTGACGATCTATTCTTTTACAACTGATTACTGCCATGCGGCATTGTACATACTCCCTCCTACATAAAAATGAGCCAAGAAATTGTTTTGTAAAATTCTGATTGTATCAATTTGTATCCTTCAATCAATGAAATTGTGAATTTTTAGGTGGGTTTGTTTGTTTGTTTTGCTTTTGAATTTACAAGTTTAAGTTTTTGAAAAATTTATGGATGTTTAAAAAATTGATAAATTATGTTTAATTATAATTATAAAATATAAAAAGGAATTGTTAAATCTACAACATAAAATGTTATTTTCACAAAAAAAGTATCGCTGTAAATGTATAGTGACGGTGAAAATCGTCGTTATAGGATCTATATCGACACTTTTGTTGTAGAAATAATATTTTATGTTGTGGATTAACAATTTTCAATAAAAAATTATATAAAATTATGAGAGAATCTCACTTATTATACATATTTTAAAAAAAATATAATTACTAGTAATATTTCAGCAATGAAAAACTCACAAATACGGGTATAAAAGGAATCATTTCTCTTTACATTCTATTCTACACACTGGAGTATTGTATTTACTTGCAGCAGACAACTCTTTTTGTTGCATGTGATTTTTAATGTTTGCTTTGGCTAATCAATACTTATATATAAATACACATAAATATGATATCAATCAAATTAATTTAAAAAATCGTTGAGTCCATTTTAATTAATTAAGTGAATTAACTTACTTAATTTGATAACTCATATTTTTTATTATTATATATAAATACACATAAATAATGATACACATAAATAATTTTTATTTTTATTCTCTAACAAGAGAAGATAAATCTAAATTATTTTTTATTTTCGCTCTACCAAACTTATTATAATATTTTTATTAAAAACATTGTTTAAGATAATATATCTTGATCAATTTTATGTAAGATAATTTAATTATTATAATTTTATTAAGATATTCAATTTTAGATATAGCCAATTAAAATTTTGAAAATATCATTATTAAATTAATTAATTGAAATATATAGTATAGATTTTCTTCCTCAAATATTACTATAATCAATTTAATTTAGCGCAAAAAAATTATTAGGAATTAGTATTCCAATTAAACTCAAATATGACTATTTTATTAGTGTTATTAGGCACGCGTCTGAGTAAAAATAATTACTAAATTATATATTATTATTTTTTTGACATAAATGTATAATAAATTATTAAAAATATTATTCAAATTAATTAAAATGCATTACATTTGTTATCAACTGATATACATAACTACATATCATGTTATACTTGTAATGAGAAAAATTATTTAATGTGTCAAGTGTTAAATACTACTTGATATTTTTATATTTTATCTTGTTTACTAATTTACAAATATTCCTATCTTCTCATTATCAAATTTCATAATTTAACACTCTGTTTATATGTTTTGAAATGGATGAAAAATTTAAAAATTTAATTATTTCTTTTATTTGTGAGTTTTTTATATAAAAAAAAAAAAGAAGAAGAAATGTACGTAAAATTGGACCACTATTTAGTCAAAAAAATGAACAATTTTTTTTTTGGGGTGGGGGTTGAGCTACTTTGATTCCTATATAAAAAAAATTAAAAATTCTAACCCAATTTAAGGCTATTTATTTATTTATTTTGAAAAATCACAAACATAGTGTAAAGTTTGGGGAAAGTAATTTTTAAAAAAATCGTCACACCTCCATAAGCCTAATCTCACTCAAAATCAAAGTGACTATGTACCTACATAGGCCTAATCTCAATCAAAATGGCTAATTTAGGAGCTGCAAATTCCATTACCATTAATTAATTTAATCTCCTCCTCACACCTCTAATCTACTTCCCTTCATTTTTAATTGCAGAATCTCTCTCTCACAGTGTGTCTATTCAAAATGCTCACTTTGAATCTTCTTCCGTCATCTAATGTCACTCTATCCAAATCTAACAAATATTCAATAAATGCTTCACTTTTGGACCCAAATCTTGTGAACAGAACTCAACATCTCAGAAACCCAAAATCTCTTCCTTTCAACAAACCCTATTGGAATCAAGATTCCCCCAATTTTAAGAAAATCCACGGCTACCCATTTGGATCTTTCTCAAAACCCACTTCTCAGATATCTAATCTAAAACAACTCGGGTCAAATCCCGAGTTCGGAACAAATCTCAGGTCAAATTCCAAGTCCGAATCGAATCAAATCAATCAAAATAAAGATGCCAACTACTTTGGTTAATAAGATTGGAAGATCTTATTGATAGTAACTTATTTCCTTATATGGAACAAATTTTTCCATATCTTTCGATGTAATCCCTAGTCCGGAACAAATCTCGGGTCAAATCCTAAGTCCAAATCGAATCAAATCCATCCAAATAAGGCCTTAAACCACCTAGTAAAATAAGTATCTTCTTGGGTCGTCATCACACCACCATGCGCCACCCAAAAGGTCGTGACTTGAATGTCTTATTGGTAGTAACTTATTTCCTTATATCGCAGACAAATTTTTCCCTATCTTTCGATGTGGACTTTGAGATTATACAAACTCCCCACTTAAATTTCTCGTGACGTCCCTGCACGTAACCGAGATCCACACTACTAAAAAAATCTTTGCCTCTAGCCATTGTGGGATATTACCTACTGCTTGCCGATGTCCCCACCTCCCGACCTCCATATCTCTATCAGGGATAATACCACCACCGTTCGTGCCCCACCTCCGTGAATCGATCGGATGACCCGACCGAGCTTTCGAGAGTCGGCTCTGATACCATATGAAACAACCCGGGTCAAATCTCGAGTCCGGAACAAATCTCGGGTCAAATCCCAAGTCCGAATCGAATCAAATCCATCAAAATAAGGCCTAAAACTACTGGCCCAATAGTATCTTTTTGGGTCAACTTAGCTCACCACAGGCCCAAAAGCATGACTTGAAGGTACTATTTGTAGTAACTTATTTCCTTATATGCAAACAAATTTTTTCCTATGTTTCGATGTGGGACTAGGGTGTTACATAATCCGAGATCAAATCTCAGCAAAATCAATGAAATTCCTTTTGGGTTTTCTTCAAAACCCAAATCCCAGATCCTCAGAGCAGCATCAGAAGAAGTCCCACAAGAATCAAGCCCAGATGGAGAAATTGAGGTTTCAAAGCCAAACAAAAACATCCAACTTGCTCTTGTTTTTGGCTTCTGGTACTTCCAGAACATTGTTTTCTGTAGCGGAATTGCACGATCCATCCCACATCAATTCATCACCTAGCAGCGCACACCTATGTAAACAGGCCCAATAAGCATGTTGGATCACCTCCTTACCTAAAAGGTTAGGTTGAGGCTCTAACATACTTATTAAGTCATCTACACTATTGAATTTATCCAATGTGGGATTCATGTGAAATATCCCAACATTTTCAACATCTACAACAAAAAGGTATTAAACATTTTCCCATTTCCATGGCTACTTGCCACTTTTCAGCTCTTTTGTGGGTCAGTTTTCATGTTGATTTTATGGTCTACAAAGCTTCAATCTTGCCCAAAAATCTCCAAGTCATTTATCATTGCTCTTCTTGGACCTGTACTTTTCCATACAATTGGCCACATTTCTGCTTGTGTTTCATTCTCTAAAGTTGCTGTTTCTTTCACCCATGTAATCAAATCTGCAGAACCTGTTTTCATTGTTGTATTTTCCTCTGTACTTGGTGATACATACCCTTTACCAGTTTGGCTCTCAATTCTCCCAATTGTTTTGGGTTGTTCTCTGGCTGCTGTGACTGAAGTATCTTTTAATTTTGGAGGCTTGTGGGGGGCTTTAATTAGTAATGTTGGATTTGTTTTTCGAAACATTTATTCGAAAAAGAGTTTGCAGATGTTTAAGGAAGTAGATGGGTTGAATTTGTATGGCTGGATTACTATAATATCCATGCTTTATCTATTTCCTGTGGCAATTTATGTAGAGGGTTCTCAATGGATTGGAGGGTATCACAAGGCGATTCAAACTATAGGAAAATCATCAAGATTTTATCTATGGGTAATGTTGTCTGGGGTGTTTTATCATCTGTATAATCAATCATCTTATCAAGCATTGGATGACATTAGCCCACTGACATTCTCAGTTGGAAACACAATGAAGAGAGTGGTTGTGATTATTGCCACAGTTTTGGTTTTCAGGAATCCGGTTAGGCCTTTGAATGCCCTTGGATCTGCCATTGCTATATTTGGAACTTTCTTGTACTCGCAGGTAACATCAAAGAAGAAGACAACCGGAGGTGAAAAGAAGAGTTAATCTATTCTTTTTGTACGACCCTTATAGTTAATTTGATCATATTGGAATTTTGGAACTTGTGTTCTAGTTTTCTCTATCCCGAGCTATGAATTTAATCAGCTTCTAAAATGAGGTTGCAGATTAGCTCTAGTTTCTTTTTATGCATGTAGATATGATTGTTAAAATAAGAAAGAAGCATGTAGGTTGTAGGTTGGAATTTTGGAATTTGAAGAGAGAGAATGAGGTTGCAAATTTGATGACTAAGTTTGAAGAGACTGTTGGAGATAATTTTTCTGATGACTCACCTATTTGAGTATCCCAAAGTGGTTGAAGAGGTTGTTGGAGATGCTCTAAACATGACACATGATCCATAACGGAAGTGGTTAGCATGAAGTTTATTTTTGGGTAAGTTGGTCAATTGACCAATAGAATACTGACACGCAAGTGAGACTAAATGTGTGTTAGTATTTTACTGGCCAATTGACCAACTTACCAAAAAAAAAACTTCATACTAACCGGATCCATCCATAACCTAGAAAAATAAACTCAGCCTCATTTCATCAAACACTTAAGATACACTATGCCACATGAAAAATAAACTCCTAAAAACTACTACATCAACATATGCTCATATTGACTTGGTAACAATTCCTCTTAAATCGTAGCTATGCTCCATGATGATAATAATAATAAAAATTGGATGTTGCTAATTACATACTTCATAATATTGAAATGCTTACCTCTTTCTTTTAAATTAAATTCGTCGTACTTTCATTTGCTTATTGCTACTCCATGCATGAAAAAAAAAAAACTTTCTTGTCGATGATCTGGTAGAAAAATCTTCTTGAAATGTCATATATTCACTGTTAAACATTACTTATAGAATATATGAGTAATGTCCACCCTTTATCCTCAATTCCATGCATTAAAATAACATTCTACCAAAAGAAAAATAATCTATAACTCACAAATCTGAAGTCATTTATAAAAATCAACATGTGTACATAATCTGTTAAAAAGAACCGGTAAAAATAAGTAGGTAATAAAGAACATGAAAACCAATTTATATCATAAGCAAATATATAATTTTTGTGTTACAAATTCAAAAAAATGTGTATTGTAGACGCTCGAACTTTTGTTTTTCTGTTACTAACCAATGCATAAGGGCAAAAGTGTTTTTTCCACTCTGTAGACAACCCTGGAGGATTACCATCTAATCTCGGAGATAGCCCCGTGGGATATCAAATCAACCTCGGAGACAACCCTGAAGAAAAACATAGTTGGTTGCAGTCAAACCTCGAAGATAACCCGAGGGACAACTAAAAGTCACATCAACCCTGGAGACAACACCGGAAGGCAAAGATGTCATTTTGCCAAACACAACAAAACAAACAACCGTCCAGTTGTGGATAAGGTCACAACTTCCATTGTAATAATCCCAAGTGCAAACTGCGCAAGACAGCTCAACGAATTGTCTACGGAGACTTGAAGATGCTAAACTCACTACTACAAAACAGTAAATAGACAACGCAGAAAAAACGTTGTGGTTTCAGTCAGAAAAACGTCGTGGTTAAAGGTGTCATCTATTTGACACCTTACACAACGTTTTTAAAACGTTGTAGTTAAGCACATTCCACAACATTTTTTAAAAAAAAACGTTGTATATTTGTTTTCCATAAATTAACAGATGCTTAAAGACGTTGTAGATTGTATGATTCCCCAACGTTTTCTGGATAAAAACGTTGTAGTTTAATATATCAGACAAAATTTAGGCACTTTCACACAACGTTTTTAAAATGTTTTAGATTAAAATAAAAAAAAAAATTGTGATTCACCTATATTACCAATGCACCTGCAATATGCTAATGCCTGATATATAGCTAAAATTACAAAGAATATTAATACCATACAATACGTTTACATCCCAATAATTCTTTGTAATGCCAATTACAAAGAATATTAATATCATACAATACGTTTGCATCTCAATAATGCCAAACTATCCATACATCTCAATTTCAATTTTCAATATAATTATGCCATAAAATGTGAAGTATAATAAAGTGGCATACATGAAGAATAAGTACCACAAGAATTTTGCTACTGTCCTTTCAAATCCAATCATTGAATATACTATAACACCATATACCACAACTTGCACAAATATGTATGGTATTTCCACCAAAACCTGCAAAACAAAAATCAAATTACTTAACACTACTACTCCTTACTATGTAACATATATAGGACATACATATACTGACCAATTAATTAATTACCTGAGCAAATGCATATGCCAAGGGTGAGTACATCCCAGCAGCTCTTTCTCTGTAAAAGACTGTTCGTTCCACGGCCACCACTGGCCACTGATTCAAACATTTCCCTGACCTTTTCAGCGTAATCACCCCTTAAGAAACCGTCGTCTTCTAGTTGTATTCCTAAGATCAGAAGTCTAAGCTCAGCTGTTGAAATGTATGCATCGTTGTTCTTGTCAATTTCATGAAAGATTCTGTCAATTTCAAAATTAAATACAAATAAATGATTGTGATATAATTTCCCCAGTTGCTATCTAATTAGTTTTCTTGCAGAAAAAGGTTTAAAAAAAGTACAGAAATAAAGAATAAGACTAACTCTCTAATGAGTGGTACATTAGGCTTGCCCTTAACCAAAAGGAGTCGAAGCAGCTTGTCCTTCACAAATTTTAGGGTCAAATACTCAAATCTCCTGTTCTGAATCCATGGTTGGAAAATCTGCACCAGTAATCAAAATATTATTCAAAGCCTTTATTTTTTATGGATTTTCTGAGCCGAAAGAAAACAAAAATAGTACATAAAAGCCTCTTGCTAAAGCAAATTCTGCTGTAGTAAACCATGTTTTGTTTCGGAAATAAATTTAGCTAATTCAAAAAGCAACCTACAGGTAACGTAAATTCGATATTCCATAGATTAAAACAGATAAAAGTGGTTGATATACGGATAAATTTTGATTCAGCAGAATTATGGTCTTGCATTAAGTATTATATACCTGATATAAAGCATAAGAAATGAGTAACACCAGGGTAACAATGAGCAAAATCAGGACAATGAATCGTGACCCCGAAGATGAACTAACAATTTTTGTTAGTTGAAGGATTAAAACTTTTTACTAAGATTTATGTGTAGATGGATCAACTCATGCAGCATACTTCGTAACAGTCAATGAATAAGATGGAGCCACGTTAACTGGTCTGGTTATTAAAATATTATATTGTGCGTGTTGACTGATGGATAATATATAGCAGCCAGAGATGCACAAGGGCCGACCAGCCAGTTAAAACAGGTGCAGAGTGGGAATACTTTCGGACTGCGATAAGGGAGGGAAATGAAGGCCCAGCCTAGGCCGAGACTTGACTAGAGGGCGGACTGGACCAGGCTCCTTCTTTTCTATACAGAAAGTTTCATGCAATATATTTTCTAAAAGGTGCAAAAAGGAATTTGAAAGATGTTTTGTGATAAAATCAAATGCACAAACAAAGCAGTTATGTTTCAGTTTTCCTTCCCACGAATATCAAATCAAATAATACTTGAATAAAGCACACTGGTTAAAATTCTTAGATGGTTATACTTCTAGTTATTCTCTCAGTCCGCAGGCTTCTACTATTTGGTTTGAACATACACAAATCCAGCCCTTATTGGCCTTAATTTATTTAGTGATAGGTTGTTCATCAAGTAAAGTGTTAAACCACTAACCTGAGTATGATTTAGTAAATGGAGAATATAAGCAGCTTTCAAACATAATGGTCATTACTTGGTCGTAATGACACACTTCAGATCTGAACACTTGGTTGTCAAGTGGCTTTGTCCAAGGAAGCTGAACACTTGGTTGAGAGATTAATATCACATCATCAAATGATAATGGTTAACGAAACAATAGTAGAAACTTAACAGTTGTGAGGGAAAATTGAGAAGATATTTTGTAGGTATGAAAGCAATACACTTACTCGCATAAAAATTTATCTGCTTCGTCCATGAAGAGCAACAAGCCTCTGTTAGACTTCTTCGCCCAATCAAACAACTGGTGTATCTTGGTAACTGCCTGTGATCCCAGCGGAGCAACATCTCCACCCGTCATCAATGCATAATCAAGCCCCTGCAAACATGTAAAATAATTATCAGACACAAATACGGCACTCGAACAATGCAGACTGTTGATTCACTATGCGAAAGGTGTTGCACAATGTGTACTGCTGATTCACTATGCAGACTGTTTACGTCTTGCCAAAGCAGCGAAAGTTTGCCTTCACTTAAAAGATTTTGCACCTAGGTCATACAAAACACTAGATCGGTAAATCACAAATTCCATTCACCAATGACAATTTGAATTTCAGAAAAAGGAGAAGATGGAATAAGTTAAACATGAATTACAAGGCCAATAAGTTTCAGCCCCAAAGAACATGACAATTTGGATAGACTATTGAAGTATATATAAGGTCTAAAAATCTCAATGAAAATTTGAGTACCTATACATCTAAACCATTAGAACAAACCCAACTCTAACAGCTAAACAAAATAGTCTAGGAACTATTTCAGCATTACTTAACTCCTTGAACCAAAAAGAAAGTATCACACTACACAGGTCTATATATCTTGTCTTCCTAAATGCTAAAAACACAACTCCAAAAATAGAAGAATGATACAAGTAAAATATAAAGAAACAAAGAAACAATTCATAATCAAACCAAAAAATAAAAAATCATTTTACTTTAAACACTTAGAAAATCATTTAATTAATTCTAATACTCCAAGAAAAATATAAAATGATGAATCGAATCTAAACTCACACGACAAATGATGAGATCTCCATCATCGTCGTACTCTTTAGCGCCACCTCTCTTTCCCTTTCTATGTCCCTCTTCGTCATCTTATTCTTCAGGCTCTTCTTCCTCCGCTTGTCGCGCTGCTTCGGCTTTGGATTGCAGGTCTGCGAGGTAGGATTCGACAACTTTCCTGACGAATTGCTTGCGCTCCGGTGGGGAGAGGTCGAGCCCTAGATTAACTTCCAGAAAGGAAAAAAAAGGTATGAAAGCAGGCAAAACATGAAAAAACATGAAATATACAACAATTGAATACAAAAGAGCTGACTATACCCATAGTCGCGATCTTTCGATGGAAACGTTCGAGCCGCAGTAGCCCTAACACTGACCAGAGATCGCCAGCCAACACCGTAAAATCCCTAGATTTATCCGAGAAAAAGGCATCATTAGCAGTAGTTTGAGATCCAACAGAGACGCTCATAAAAGCCCTAGATTTATCCAAATTTTTCAAACCAAAACCTCGAATTCCATGCTTGAAACCGTGAAACAAATCGAATTAAAGCTCCTTAATGATTCTGAAGCTTCAAAAATGGCGAGATTTTGAGGAGAAACCGAAGTTGTGAGCATCATTAGCAACTCCCGATTCTCTACAAACATCGCCAGCGACGGCGGCATCGACACACCAGACTTCGACGAACTGGACAGGTCGTCATCAAATCGAACGGAGACACAGCTTGAGTGTCGCCGATGAGGCGTTCGTTGGCACAAAAAGTACCTCCATCATAGAGAGAGTACAGAGATAGGATAGGAGAGAGAAGAAGACACTCGGTGAAAAATGCGAAAGAGAGCAGGGGCGAGCATTCGATTATAACCGAACCGAACCGAAATGTATATTCGGTTATAATCGAAAACCGAAATATCGATAAAACAATTATTCAAATCTTGTAGAATTTTAACTAACCGATTATCGAATACCGATTACCAATGCGCGATTCGGTAATTCGGATAATAACCGAATAGACATTTAATTAAAATTAAGCATGAAGCAACATCCAACATAAACATTAAAAAAAAACCGAATCAAAATAATTAATAATTAATAATTATTTTTTAAAAAATATTACAATTCGGTTATTCGGATACCAATAGTCTGCTTTTTGAAAACCGAACCGAAACCAATATTGAATAATAATTGGATATATAACGAAATTCCAAAAAAAAAACCGAAATAATTCGGTTAAAATGGTTCGGTTCGGTTCGGTAGTTCGGTTTTAACCGATTTTTGCTCACTCCTAGAGAGCACCGCCTTTTTTATTTAGCTCCGTGTTTTTTTCATAGACAATGTTTTTAAAAAAAACGTTATCTAATTAAAACTAAAAAAATGTCATTTCAAATAGATAGCGTTTTTGCATATATATCTACAACGTTTTTTTAAAAAACGTTGTAAAAAAAATACCACAACGTTTTTATAAAACGTTGTGGTTTAAATGTTTTCTATTTAGTATTTTGTAGTAGTGACTGGTCATGGACCCATCTTCCCGGATTCGGAAAGGTCAAGCCCTATGTCATTGCGTAACTCTCAGAAAGAACTTTTCGGAATAGTATGACACATCTCCATCGATTCCGGATTGCGATTATGAGCGCTTTCATGAAAATTTCGTCGATTGAGGAACAGACTTTGAGACAATTGGTACCCTTTAGGGCGGTAGTAGGTGTACCTACTGACGATTGGCTGGTCTATATATATCAGACCTCCAAGCTCATTTGAAGAGATTCTAGAGAGAAAGGAGGCCTAGGAAAGAGAAAATCTGAGATCTGGAGAGAGAAATAACTCAATTAATCTTGCTTCAAAGTATGTAAATCTCAATTGTAGACATATATATATATATATATATATATATATATATATATATATATACAAACTCCAACATATCAAGTTTTAATCGGTGAAAATCGAGGTTTAAGGCGCGAAAATCCGTTCGTTAGCAGATCTCATGCAAGACTGTAAGATCTTTTCATATCTGGGTTCATTTATCACTTTATTATATATAAGTGTTATATATATAGTTCTTAGTTAGTATTGCATAAATCTAACTTTTTAACTGTTTATTTTATGTAAATATTGAATATTTAAAGTTGTATTGACTAAATCTATCCTAGATCTAGCCATATCTAACTTTCAATCGGTTCAAAAGCCGCAAAACTTGAACCTTTGAGCTAAAATGGCTAAGATTTAGATAGATCTAGTTTACTTTCTAGTTTAGTAAATAATACCAACCACGCGACCCTAGATTTGTATCTAGAGAAAGCGGGAATCTTATTTCACTCACATACAAAGATTTAACCGATGAATCACTTGTTAAGGCGAAGTTTGTAAATTATATACGTTTTGTTGCTATTTTTATTATATACAAGTTTTTAAATGATGTAATTTGAGCCTAGGAACCATTCGAGTAAGGATTCAATCGATGAATCTAAAACTCGGTTTCCATGATTGACTTGTTTAAGTTGTACAGCTAGCTTGCAAATCCATTGTACATGTAAGATCTCGACTTTTATGAAATAAAATTCTAATTTAATTTATGATTATTATTCTAAAACTGTAAAATATTAAATTGATAAATGGTCACTTAATCAGATAAATGAAAAAATAAAAGAGGAGAGAGATTTTATTCTTCTAGAAAACAGCCATGCGCGGATGAAATGGCTGGTATAATTTAGATAGAGTGAGTGGAAAATGATGGGGGGAAACATGTGGGAGACAAAGTGGGGAACAAAGAAAAAATGGGAAGAAAAGAGGGGATGTGGGCCTAATGTTTGCTAATTAATTTTGACCTTATGAAGCAAAATATTTAGCACCCTTCTCATTCTGCACTCCATCCCGTAGCCCAAGTTCAGAAAAAGTAAAGAAAGAAAGAAGATGAAAAGAAGAAGAAGAAGAAGAAGAAGAAGAAAGAAGAAAAGAAAATGAAACCAAGAAAAGTAATCATTTGATTAGATGTTAATTTAATGAATTGTATGTATAGATGTTATATTTATACTTGTTTTAGATGATCTGAACAAGTATTAAATAAGAGAAAATAAGAAATTAAAAGATTAAGCTTTGTCAGAATTTCATCGAAAAACTTAAATCTAACGGTGATTGGTGGTTTATTTTCAAATTTAAGATCATGCATGGTTGGACTCCTAAAATACAGTAGATCTGATCTGGGCAGAAAATTTAAGAAAAACTAGCCGGAAAAGTTTTGCAGTCGCCAGAGAAGATGATCGAAAAATTCGTTACTGGTGAACTTTTTCGATAAAACTATTTCTCTATGTTAGAGGCGAAATTTGGAAAAACTTTCTTCTACAAAGTTATAAAGAATTAAATTTCACATGAAAATGACATAAGATCCATAATTTTCTGGTAAAAGCGCTAATTATTATGAATTATTGAAGTTTCTGAATATTGGAAATTATAATTAAATTATCAAAAATATTATTTGAAATTTGAAATATTTTTACGTAAATCTTGTAATATCGGTTTATAATTTACGTAAATATTTGATGAATTATTGAAAATCATAAGTATTTATTATATTTTTAAGCTATTTAAAGTTAGTTTAAAAATAGAAGAAATTCATAGAAAATTTTATGAACGGTGGAAAATTATGAAATTTCTTCGGAAAATCTTATAATAATATAAGATTAATATTGATGATATTTTAAAGACATAAAAGAATATGGAGTTAGTATTTTTATTTTAAAGCTATTAAATGATACTCCATTCGTCCCTAATTATTTGACGTTTTAGATGTGGATACAAGAATTAAGATAATGATTGGAAAATATTAAATATAGTACTAAATTGTGTATATATAATACCCTTAAATCTTTTGTTGGAATAAGAAGAGTTTTGTTGGGATAAGGAGAAAGAAAGAGTTTTAAATATCAAAAATAGTTAGAGTAATGAGGGGTAATTTTGGAAAAATTATCATTAATTATCCTAGATTTGAACAAACGTCAAATAATTAGGGACAAATAAAAAACTCTAAAACGTCAAATAATTAGGAACGGAGGGAGTAGTTTTATAAATAGAAATAATTATAGAAAATGGTCGGTTAATCCGAAAAATGTGAAAATTGTTTGGAAAGTTCAGAATAATATTTTAAATATTTTAGAAGTGTTAGTAAGCTCATGAGGTGTCGGGATGTAAACGCATAAGTAACGAATGAGTTATGATAAAAACAAAAATAATATTTTTGTTAAAGTAAAATGGTGATAATACCAAAATAGTGGATTGACATTTTAAAAATAAATTATCATATATAAGATTTGGGCAAAGGTCCAAAAATACTCCTGACGTTTACCCCGATATCCCACTTACACCCTAAACTATTTTTTTCTTCCAAAAGTGCCATTAACTTTACAAATTTAAGGTCAATTATATCCCACCCGTTAACAGACATGCCACCTTGACAAACGAAACTGACACCTGTGTATTTTTTGCTAACTAGGCATGTATTTTCACTTGGGTTCTCAAAAATTTGTTATTTTCACCAGTTCATGTGCTCGAAGTTAAAATCATTCTAAAAATAAAGACCCAGAAGCATTTATCAAACAAATGCCGATAAAATATGAATCCAAGTGTTAGATATAAAATCCCAAATTTTACGAATAAAGAATTAATTTTTTCGAAATATTGTTTTCAAAATTATGGAATGAATTTGTTATAATTTTATAGTTGTGGGTAATATTTATAAATTTTGCAAAGTATGCAAGTTGTTATATAATATTCGATTGGTCGGGGAATATTCGTTTTAACAGAGAATATTCGTACAACGACACAATCATTGGTGGACCCCACAACGAAATTATTGTCGGATTGAAAAAAGCGACAAAAATATTTTATGAAAATAACGGCGGAAGTTTTACCGTTAATCTGTTGAAACACCCGGTGTTAAAAAGTAAAATAATCTGGCGTGGTTGCGTAGTAGCCAATGTATTGATTATTGATGCTTACGTGAGAAGTCACTTTCACCAGATTCAATTATTATCGATATTTTATATATTGAGATAATGAGTTATTAATATTATTATTTGCAATATTAACGATGTCTGAAGTTCTGTCGATGAGAGGTTTGGTCACCTAATTAAGCGCCAATAGGGGAGAAATCCTTATTGAAAGCCCCTCTTTCTTTAGGAACGACACAGTCGATTAATAGTGTGAATTATAATAATGATGATGAGTTTTGTTTTATTAGTATTATTAATGAAATAAAATAGAAAAACATTTTATATAAAATAGAATACTTTTATAAAGTTATTCGTTTTATTAGACTATAAATAGAATATATAATATTCTATTATTCATGTTGTTTGCATAGTAAAATCTTTTTATATAAAACATAATACTTTTATAAAGTTATTTGTTTTATTAGATAATAATTAGAATATATTTTATTTTATTATGCATAGTGTTGCATAGTATACTGCATAATAATGTTTTGCATAGTAAAATCTTTTTATATAAAAAATGAATACTTTTATAAAGTTATTTGTTTTATTAGATTTTAAATAATATATATATATATATTTAGAATATATTATATTTTATTGCATAGTGCAAAGATAATATCCTTTCTATTTTCCTATAAATAGGATTCTTAGTTAGAATTGAAAACCACACCGTAAGTTCGAGAGAATTCTTCATAATCTTGGCGTATTTCTTTAGATTTTTAAGAATCTTTGAGCGTGGTCTGAGTTTTCTTCAAGAATATCCTCGCCTACCAAATTTTAATACTCTTCTTTACTGGTAGGGATATTATTTGTTGTATTCGTAAGGGGTATTATTTCTTTCTTATTCATGAAGAGCACTTCTGTTATTCCATTCTTTATTATTCTATTGGAATAACCTGTATACGCGGGCTATCCTATACTTGGTGAAATTCTTCTATTATTCCATTCTTTATCATTATGTTGGAATAACCTGTCTATGCGAAGTATCGCATACATGGTGAAATTCTTCTGTTATTCCATTATTTATTATTCTGTTGGAACATCATGTCTGTGCGTTTACACATGACTTGGTTCCGTTATTTATTATTCTGTTGGAATATCCTGTTTGTGCGTTCACGCATGACCTGGTTCTATTATTTATTATTCTGTTGGAATATCCTGTTTGTGCGTTTACTCATGACCTGGTTTCGTTATTTATTATTCTGTTGGCATAACCTGTCTGTGCGGTCTATCGAATGCCTGGTGATTTCTTCTATTATTCCATTCGTTATTATACTCAGTTGGTTAAAGTTTTGACTTCTATACTCCATGAAATTAGTGGAATATCCTTGATATTTGCGCTTCATCCAGTATCTTTTTATGGAAATATTCTTCTGAGCATTCTTGAATTTTACTCCACAAAGCATTATCATGTTGACAATTTGAAAGTTATTGGTTCCTGGATAAATTAATTTTTGAACTTGTTTTATTCTTATATCATTGTCATCACCCTCATGCTTTTATTATGTTGAAAGTCATTTGTGGCCTGTAGTGTATAGATGGACTAGGTATGATTATGACCAGGGATTATTCGGTATAATCATGACCGTAATGTTACAAATGATGTGAAAAAAGTCCTTATTGGCCGTGGTGCATTGATGGGCGCTTTTTGGTATAATTATGGCTATGGATTCTCTTGACCAAGGGTGCAAAGATGAATTATTTTATGGCATGAT
The DNA here is from genome assembly GCA_020205615.1 of Panax quinquefolius. Lineage (NCBI taxonomy): Eukaryota > Viridiplantae > Streptophyta > Magnoliopsida > Apiales > Araliaceae > Panax > Panax quinquefolius. The sequence continues at coordinate 31,483,413 of CM035165.1, forward strand.
CGGGACCAGATTGATGAAAACACGATTATCTTTGGCTTGTAGTGCATGGATAATTTGTGGTCGTTAATCTTAATGAATATCCTCGGTAGTAGTCACGGGGATGATGTGGATTATTTATTAAGCTGAGTACCAGCGATAAAAGTGATGAAAAACATTTTAAATTATAAAGGATAGTAGATTTTATTCTCTACTTGACTCTTTTAATGGATTACTTATCCCGCTGCAGTTAAACTTGATGTTTGTTATATTGTATCAGTTTAACACTGTTGAAGGCTAACGATAATTTATTCTGCATTATCTTAGTCATAATATTTTTTAATGGGCTAGTTGAGTTCACCCCTTTCTTTCAATGTTCTCTTCAGGAAATGAGAATATAGCTGGGACTAGTCGGGGAATGGAGTGACGGTTCAGATGATAGCATTAGTAGTCCTCACTATTCTGTTAAATAGTGTGATAATAAATGTAATGAGGACTCCATTGAGTTTGTATATTATCTAGAAGACAATATTTTTATTGAAATTCCCAGCTTATATTTTGTCGTATTTTACATGACGGTTGTATAATTAAGTTTGTATTTGAATTTTGTACCATGTATTTGGCGACTCAAGATGGGTGATGTATACCTATTTTGGGGGCGTCACAGTTGGTATCAAAGCTTAGGGATATGATCCCTGGCTGAGATGTGAGACAAGAACTAGGAGGGGAGAGACGGAGAATTCCTTCGCTAATATGACCTATATAAGTTTATTTGGTATTTAATTGGTCGGTCAGAGTATAGGGATAATATGTGACATGTTAATTAACCATTGTTTTGTTGCAGTATTTGAAAATGACATCCGAGAATGTTGAGAATAACAATGGAGCAAAGGAAACCATTGAATCACCAACGATCAATACTCAGGATAATGTGCAACAGGAAGGTGATAATCCTCACATAAACAACAACACCGATTAAATGATGAACAATGGGATGTTCAGAGGCTTTATGCAATTCATGCAACATCAGGCGAGAGAGACTCCTGTTCAAAATACAAGTAGAAACAATGGCAACCCACTACCGGTCATCTCTTAGCGATTCGAAGGAGTCTGATATCACTGGAGTTTTTGGGAAAGCCAAAACCACTTAAAGGCGAGACGTGGTTAAGCGGATCACCAAGATATTTGATGTCTTGGGATGCTCCGAGGAGCAAAAGGTTCCCTTTGGCACCTTTATGTTGCGTGAAGAGGCAGATTACTGGTGGGAATCTATAAAATGTACCCAGCCTGACGCACTCAAGATGTCTTGGGAGAAGTTCTAAGAGTTGTTCAACGACAAGTACTTTCCCGAAAGTATTCGTCACATGAAGGAGGTGGAGTTTATCAAGTTAGAGCAAAACAGTATGACCGTGTCGCAATACGAGGCTAAATTTGCCGAGTTATTCCGGTTTACATTTCATTTGGTAGATAATGAGGAGTGAATGACGCGAATGTTTCTGCTAGATTTGAAACCTGAAATACGTCAATACCTTATTTCTCACAAACTTTGTTTATATTCAGATGTTGTGAATAGGGCACAGTTAGTGGAGCGCGATAATGAGTCATCACAACCAAAAGGTAATGACCAGCAACACGATAATAATCATACCGGTGGCAACGGCCATCGGAACAATGATAACCATCGTGGGGGGAAATTATCATGCCAAGAATGGTAACCACTTCGGTGGTAATCATTGCCAAGATAATAGAAATGGAAATTTCAAGAAGAGAAGTTTCAATAATGATGGAAAGACAACAACACCATCACCCGTTTCAAAGGAAGAAGAACGACCACCGGTCGTATGTTTCAAATGTCGACAGGAGGGACACATCCATCCAACCTGCATGTGAAAGAATCCAAAGCGTGTTTTAATTGCGGAAGAAGGTCACCTAGCTCAATTTTGTCATATGGTGAAGTCAAGTCCAATTTGGAATAGTGATGTCAAAGGATGTCCCGCATAAGCTAAAGCTCGGTGGTTTAAGAGAGCATTTTTTTTTTCTTCGTGATGAGGAACCTGAATAAAATTATCACGGGTAAGTTAATCATAAACTCTTGCGAAGTCTATACCGTGTTATATACCGGTTCTACTCACTCTTTTATTTCACCTAGTTGTGTTCAATGTTTGAATTTAACTCCGGAGAAGTTAGACTTTGATGTATCTGTTGAAACTCAGTTGGGAGATACCTTCGTTACCTCCATTATTTATAAATCTTGTTTGATTCAAATCAACACTTTCACGTTACCTGTCGACCTTATCTCTTTGAAAATACTTGCCTTTTATGTGATTTTAGGAATCGATTGGTTAACTACTCATCATGCTTTTAGTAAGGTTGTTAGCTTTCATATTCCTAACCAATTTGTTATGCGAATTCAAGCAACCAAACCATTAAAGTCAATCACTGTCATATCAAGCCATAAGTAAAGAGCCCCGAGCCTTTCATTTTTGACTTCCTTGTGTGGAATGCACCGAAGCCAGACTTTCCGTAGGGGACGTCGTGAATAATGGTGGCAAGTTGATAGGTATCAATGTGACGTATTATCCAAGTCTTGGATGAGAGTCACAGTTTGGATGAGAGTCACAGTTTTGAATGATATTTCTATTGTTAATAAATTTCTTGATGTATTCCAGAAGACTTCTTGGCCTACCCTAGAGCGTGAAATCGAATTTTGTATTGACCCCAGTACAAAACCCATTTCTTCAACGCTTAAATATTTCTTCAACCAAAACGAAAGTATAATGCGCCAAACCCATTATCTTTAGCCCGTAGTGCATGGATAATTTGTGGTCGTGATACTAATGAATATCATTGGCCGTAGTTCAGGGATAATGTGGATTATTTATTAAGCTGAGTACCAGGGATAAAAGTGATGAAAAACCTTTTAAATCATAAAGGATAGTATATTTTATTCTCTACTTACTCTTTTAATGGATTACTTATTCCGATGCAGTTAAACTTGATGTTTGTTATATTGTATCAGTTTAACACTGTTGAAGGCTAATGATAATTTATTTTACATTATCTTAGTCATAATATTTCTTAATGGGCTAGTTGAGCTCACCCCTTTCTTTCAATATTCTCTTCAGGAAATGAGAATATAGCTGGGACTAGTCGGGGAATGGAGTGACGGTCCAGATGATAGCATTAGTAGTCCTCACTATTCTGTTAAATAGTGTGATAATAAATGTAATGAGGACTCCATTGAGTTTTTATATTGTCTAGAAGACAATATTTTTATTGAAACTCCCAGCTTATATTTTGTCTTATTTTACACGACAGTTGTATAATTAAGTTTGTATTTGAATTTTGTACCATGTATTTAGCGACTCAAGATGGGTGATGTATACCTATTTTGGGGGCGTCACATTAGAAATCACTGATACATTCACACGAGTATTTTACTACACTCTTGAATAAACAATTAATCATGTAGATTACTGATTACCCAATCAATCATCAAGGTTTTTCAGTTTGAGAAGATCTGCCAAAGAATAAAAGATGAAACTAGAAGAAGACTATATATACCGCATGTTTGTATAAACTGGCTTTAGATCCAGATAACATATCACGAGAGAAAGTTTTAGATCTGATATATGTATTATGTATACATACACAACTCCTTTTTCAAAGAGATCCACATAACAAATTATGAGAGAAAAAACTTTAGATCTGGTGTATGTTTTTTATATATATACACACACAACTCCTTTTTCAGATCTGATGTATTTGTTCGTGAGGCATACGAAAGTATTAATTAATTTGATGATTGAAGATCCTTTTTCAGATCTGATGTATATATTTGATGATCCTTCAAAATCGACAACAAAAACCCATTTCAGGCTATCCTCATGATTTGTTCATCCGGCAAGGAGGAGAGAGAGAAAGAGAGAGAAAGAGGATAACATTATTTCAAAACACATCTATTCTTCCCAATTTGATGAAGGGTGGTAGCATTCCAGATGTCGACGACGGCGATTTTGGAGAGAGAGGTGGATTCAGAGAAGGAGACTGAGGGGATTGATTTTATGGGTTGAACGGGCATGGGATGGAGAAGAGAGTATTATTATTATTCAAGGTATTTTAAAAATAATTTTTGACTAATTTTATATAGTAAATTATATTAATTATAAATTATATAAAAAGTATCATTAATTACAATATTTTTTGTTAAAAAATATTTAAATAGAATTTAAAACTCCAACACTAATTTTATATTTCAGAATGAAAAGGATAAAACAATAATAATAAATAATAATAATAATAATAATAATAATAATAATAATAATAATAATAATAATAATAATAAGTTATATTGATAATGGGCACATGTATTGGGACAAATATGTTTGATTTGAATTGTTAGATATTTTTCATGTATGCATTGCCTTGTCAGCAAATTTTGTCTAGGTGTCAGCTCCGTTTGTCAAGGTGGCATGTCTGTTAACGGGAGGGGTATAATTGACCTTAAATTTGTAACGTTAAGGGCACTTTTGGAAGAAAAAAATAGTTTAGGGTGTAAGTGGGATATCGGGATAAACTTCAGGGGTATTTTTGGACCTTTGCCCTATAAGATTATATATTTTTCAAGTTTTATTATCTACATCTAAGCTTTGGAATGCGAATAATGATTTTATGCGATAAATAAAGGCAAATTGAATGAATTATGAATTATTAGTTGGTTTATATTTTATTCGAGATAAATATGTTTTCGTGACCTTGACTTTTAATAGAATTTAAATTGTTTATAGTAAAGTGTTGATTCAATAAATGTTATAGTTATGAGGGTTATGTGCAAATTATATGAAGTGAACAGCCTGTTAGGAAATATTCGTTTTGGTGGGGAGTATTCTTTTTGTCGAGGAGTATTCGTACGACGACTCCGAAATAACCAATCATTGGTAAGCTATATAACAGAATATTTGTCGGATAGGAAAAGCGACAAACATAACCTTTTTAAAAATTAACGGCAAATTTTTTACCGTTAACTGTTGAAATATTCGGTTATAAAAGTACAGTAATACGCGCTATTCCACAGTAGCACGTGGTACTTTATAATATCACACGATATTCCACAGTAGCATGCGTTACTCTTCAGTATCACACGGTATTACACAGTAGCACACGATACTTTACCGGAACCTTAATCAACGAAAGTGTTGCTTCTTGTCGTTACAAATATTGCCTTTGCTCATTCTTTCAATAATTTTTAGTTGCTTCGGCTGATGACGCCTCAGAATCAACATAATTACTCCCTCCGTTCCTAAAAGATTGTCGTTTTAGGAGAAAAAATTTGTTCCAAAAAGTTTGTCGTTTACAACTTTTGAGGAGAATAAATTATTTAATTTCTTATATTACCCCTACCTTCTCTCATTGTCCCAAGACATTCTCTCCTTTGTATTAATAGTTTTCAATTTTCCATAAATGGGTAGTGATGGAATTTCAAACAAATTTTACTTGGTAAATGACACTTCCTTAATCAATGTGCCAAAACCTTAAACGACAATCTTTTAGGAACGGAGGGAGTACTATATATCTACTATCTTTCTTTGGCTTTAAGAAGAAGGGATCCCATTCTTTATACCTTTCTTATAAATTCTAAAGGCAGACTGACAGTTCTGTTATTACTGTGACGCCCCCAAAACAGGTATACATCACCCATCTTGAGTCGCCAAATACATGGTACAAAATATAAATAAAAACTTAATTATACAATTGTCGTGTAAAATACGACAAAACATATGCTATGAGTTTTAATACAAATATTGTCATCTAGACAATATCCACACTCAATGGAGTCCTCATTACATTTATTATCACACTATTTTATAGAATAGTGAGGACTACTATGACACCATCTCGGACCATCACTCCATTCCCCGACTCGTCCCGGCTACGTTCTCATTTCCTGAAGAGAAAAGTGAAAGAAAGGGTGAGCTCAACTAGCCCAATTGAAATATTATGACTAAGATAATGCAGAATAATTTATCGTTAGCCTTCAACAGTGTTAAACTGATAAAATATAACAAACATCAAGATTAACTCGCGATTGGAACAAGCGATCCATTAGAAGAGTCAGTAGAGAATAAAATCTAATATCTTCTATGATTTAAAATGTTTTCATCACTTTTATGGTTTGAGACTCGACTTTTAATAAATAAACCGCATCATCCACTTTTCTACTACCAAGGATATTCATTAAGTATCACAACCATAAATTATCCATGCACTACGGGCCAAGGATATTAGTGTATTCATCAATGGTCACGATCATGCCAACAATTGTCCATCAATGCACTACGGCCAATGAGGACTTTTACCACATCATTTGTAATATTACAGTCATGATTATATCGAATAATTCATGGTCATAATCATACCAAGTCCATCTATGCACTACAGGCCACAGATGACTTTCAACATATTATAAACATGAGGATGATGATAATGATATAAGAATTCAATAAAACAAGTTCAAGAATGCTCAGAAGAATATTTCTATGAAAAGATACTGGATGAAGCGCAAATATCAAGGATATTCCACTAATTTTATGGAGTATAGAAGCCAAAACTTTAACCAACTGAGTATAATAGAATATATGAAACTGCAAATGGATTTTCACCCGCCATGCGGTAATCCACGTAGACATATCATTTCCACAAGTAATAAAGAATGAAACCAGGTCATGCGTAATCCGTAGAGACAGGATATTCCAACATAATAATAAAGAATGGAACCGGTCAAATGCGTAATTCACACGCATGTGATATTCCAATAGAATAATAAAGAATGGAACCGAATTCAATGCGTAATCCGCATGCATGCAGGGGATGTTCCAACAAAGATAATAAAGAATAGAATAAAACGAGAATTCACCAAGCATGATAGATAGACCGCATGCAGATGAGTTATTCCAATGAATAAATAAAGAATGGAATAACGTAAGAATTTCACCATGTATGTGGTACTTGGCATGTATGCGAGTTATTCCAACATAATAATAAAGAATGAAATAACAATCCTTACGAGTATTGAAAGAAAATAACTCTCTTCATGAATACGAAATAATAATACCCCTTACCTTAGAAAAACTGAATACTGGAGAAGTGAAGTAGCAGAATATTTTTCTTCTTTCTCTCTATAGTTTCTCTCTCTAGAGTTTCAGTGAATTCGTATGAAATAATGTAGGAATGAGCTTTTATTTATAGAAGAACTGAAAGTAGCTCTTGGTCTTAACAAATGGTCAAAATGACTCCTGGTAATATCGAAGAGACAACAACTGTAAGACCCAAAATTTTATGAATAAAGATTAATTTCTCTCAAAATATATTTTTTAAATATTATGGTGTGGATATGATATAATGTTATAGTTGTGGGTAATATTTACAAATTTTGCAAAGTAAGCAAGTGGTTATATAATATTCGATTGGTCAGGGAATATTCGTTTTAACCGGGAATATTCATACGACGACATAATCATTGGTGGACCCCACAACGGAAGTATTGTCGTAGTAAGAAAACGACAGAATTATCTTTTTATAAAAATAACGACGGAAGTGTTACCGTTAAAACTGTTGAACTACCTGGTAGTAAAATTACGAGTGATACGCTGTGGTTGCATAAGAAGTAGCACTGCAGTATTGGTTATTGATGCTTACGTGAGAAGTCACCGGTTATACTCAATTATTGCTATAGTAATTGTTACATCGTATCTCTATATTATTGATTCGATTATTGTCACGATATCATCCGTGCATTATATGATATATTATTAAATTAATAATTGAGACGACAAAGTTATTCAGATTATTAAATTGCAATATTTACATGCCTGAAGTTACATCGAGGAGAGGTTTGGTCACCTAATTGAGCGCCAATAAGGAGAAATCCTTATCTGGAAGCCCTCTTTCCTGGGAACGATCTGGTTGTTAAATATTGTGAGTTATAATATTAATGATGAATAAGTTCGTGTTGATTAAAGATGAATTTGATAGTTTCATTGTGTAGGGATTATTAGTGTTAGTGGAAATCGACATCTATTCCGATGATAATTGATGTTTGGGGGTTATATTGATAAATCGGGTAATTTATCGGATAAATGAGCAATTAATTACTACTAATTCACATGCTTATATAACTATTTGTTCACATGTGTATACTATTGAATCACATTCATGTACTATTAGGGGAGTTGGTGCAAGATTGATAATACTTGTATGACTAAGTTAAAAATGGAGGTATAGATAGAGGTACTTATAATTGTAATTCAGTATTTTCACATGATTATACTATTGATTCACATGATTGAACTATTGATTCACATTATTTACTATTAGGAGAGGTGGTGCAAGTTTGATAATACTTGCAGGACTAAATTAAAAATAAAAGAAAAGTTGGAGGTATTGTACTGTAGTATTTTGAGCCCCAAAACGTGTAATTATCGAAACTATATTTTTCTATAAATAGAAGTTCATCCTTCCTTCATTTCTCACCAATTCACAAAAGCTTTAGAGCAATTATTATAGAGAGAAATTATAGAGCGAAAGAAGAAGAAAAGTCTGCTACCTCACTATTCTAATATCCAGTTTTTCTAAGGTAAGGGGTATTATTTCTTTCTTATTCATGAAGAGAACTTCTGTTATCCCATTTTCTATTATTCTGTTGGAATAACTTGTATACGCGGGCTACCCTATACTTGGTGAAATTCTTCTGTTGGTTAAAGTTTTGACTTCTATACTCCATGAAATTAGTGGAATATCATTGATATTTGCGCTTCATCTAGTATCTTTTCATGAAAATATTCTTCTGAGCATTCTTGAATTATACTCTACAAAGAAGTATCATGTTGACAATTTGGAATTTATTAGTTCCTGGATAAATTAATTCTTGAACTTGTTTTATTGAATTCTTATATCATTGTCATCATCCTCATGTTTATAAAATATTGAAAGTCATCTCGTGGCCCAGAAGTAGTGCGTAGATGGACTTGGTATGATTATGACCGAGGATTATTCGGTATAATCATGGTCGTAATGTTATAAATGATGTGGTAAAAGTCCTCATTGGTCAGAGTGCATTGATGGATAGTTGTTGGCATGATCATGACCATTGATGAATACACGAATATCATCGGCACCTGATGCGCGTGGATAATTTGTGGTCGTGATACTAATGAATATCCTTGGTAGTAGTGCGTGAATGATGTGGTTTATTTATTAAAATTTGAGTCTCAAATGATAAAAGTGATAAAAACCCTTTTAAATCATAGAAGATAGTAGACTTTATTCTCTACTTGACTCTTCTAATGGATTATTTCGCTGCAGTTAAACTAGATGTTTATTATATTTTATCAATTTAACACTGTTGAAGGCTAATGATAATTTATTCTGCATTATCTTAGTCATAATATTTCTTACTGGGCTAGTTGAGCTCACCCTTTCTTTCACTGTTCTCTTCAGGATATGAGAACGTAGTAGTGACTAGTGGGGGAACGGAGGGACGGTCCAGATAATAGCATTAGTAGTTCTCACGATTCTGTTAAATAGTGTGATAATAAATGTAATGAGGACTTCATTGAGTGTGTATATTGTTTAGATGACAATATTCTTATTAAAACTCTTAGATTATGTTTTGTCGTATTTTACACGACTGTTGTATAATTAAGTTGTATTTGAAATTTGTACTATGTATTTGGCGACCCAAGATGGGTGATGTATACCTATTTTGGGGGCGTCACAACAACTATTTGTGAATGGGCAATTAACTCTTGGAAACCTAGATTCCCCCCCCCCTCATTTTTCTTTCGTGGGCCCTACATGTGGCCCACCTTTTAAGAAATTTTGATCGATTATTTTGAAAAATGGGTAAATGGGGTTGGTCCATAAAATAAGCAAAACTTCATAAAAATCATCTTAATAATTTTAACAACATTTATCACCATTATTACATTTCACAATATTAATCGACCAGGTCGTTCACAGTAAAGAGGGGGCTTTCCAATAAGAATTTCTCCCTATTGGCGCGTAATTAGGTGACCAAACCTCTCCTTGACAGAACTTCTAGACATCGTTAATATTACAAATAATAATATTAATAACTTTTTCGTCTCAATTATTGATTTAATCGTATATAAATATTAAAAATAATTGAATCAAATAACGTGAGATACTATGCAGCAATTACTGTAGCAATAATTGAACAAAACTGAGTGACTTCTCACGTAAGCGTCGATAATCAATACTGTGTGCTACTATGCAACCACGAGTAGTATTATACTTTTAACACTGGGTGTTTCAACAGTTAACGATAAAAATTCCGCCGTTATTTTTATACAAAGATAATTTTGTCATTTTCTAACTCCGACAATAATTATGTTGTGGGGTCCACCAATGATTGTGGTTGTACGAATATTCCTTGTTAAAACGAATATTTCCCAACCAATCGAATATAATATAACAACTTGCTTACTTTGCAAAATTTATAAATATTACCCCCAACTATAACATTATAACAAATTAACACCTTAATATTCAAAAATGATATTTATAAAAAATTCATCTTTATTCATAAAAGTTGGGATCTTACAACCTCCCCTTCTTATGAAATTTCGCCCTCGAAATTAGGGTACGTACCTGGTATGTCGAAGAGGTAAGGATACCTTGATTTCATTTCAGATTCTAATTCCCGGGTCATTTCCTCAACATCGTGGTTCCTCCATAAAACTTTGACTTGAGGTATCACTTTGGAGCGTAGAACATGTTCCTTCTTATCCAAGATTTTAACAGGAGCCTCTTCATACGTTAAATCTTCCGCTATTTTGTCCGGTTCTAACTCAATAATGTGGTTCGGGTCTTCCACATATTTGCATAACATGGATATGTGAAAAACGTTATGAACACGAGACATACTTGGCGGTAAAGCGAGTCTATAGGCCACATTTCCTACTCAATCGAGGATTAAAAATGGGCCAATGAATCAAGGATTGAGCTTTCCTCTCTTTCTAAATCTTCTAACTCCTTTCCATGGAGCAACACGTAACAACACATGATCTCCAATATCGAATTCCACGTCGTTTCGATGAAGATCAACATAACTCTTTTGTCGATCTTGTGAGGTTTTTATACGTTGTTGGATCGTTTGAATCTTTTCCGTAGTCATACGTACCAACTCCGGTCCCAACAACATTGCTTCACCCACCTCATCCCAGCATACTGGAGAACGACACTTTCTTCTATACAACGCCTCAAATGGAACCATGCCAATACTTGCTTGATAACTGTTGTTGTAGGAAAACTTCACCAATGGTGAGAACTTATCTGAATTTCCCTTGAAGTCAAGGACACAGAGTCTTAATAAATCTTCCAGAGTTTGAATAGTCTTCTCTATTTGTCTGTCCGTCTGAGGATTATATGCCAAACTAAATCGTAAATCCGTGTCCATAGCTTTTTGTAAACTAACCCAAAATCGTGAAGTGAATCTTAGGTCTCGATTAGAAACTATGGATGCTGGCATACCATGCAATCTTATAATCTCGTTTATATACATACGAGCAAGACGTTCAAGTGTATAAGTTTCTCGTATAGGTAAGAAATGAGCCGACTTGGTCAATCTATCAACAATGACTCAAATCGCATCTATGCCTTGAGAAACTTTGGGAAGACCGGTAATGAAATCCATGGTAATGTGCTCCCACTTCCATTCTGGAATTTTAAGTGGTTGCAATGGACCTTTCGGTACTTGATGCTCCGCCTTGACTCATTGACAAGTTAAACACCTTAAGATAAACTCCGATATCTCTCTCTTCATATTGCTCACTTGAGAATGTATGCATGCAGATCATGATACATTTTGGTACTCCCGTGATGGATTGCAAAACTGTGTTGTCAGGCGCCTTCATCATGATTTTGTACTTTAAATCAGGGTCGTTAGGAACACAAAGTCTGGAGTTGACTCGAAGTATTCCTTCTTCATCGATTCTTGCTTCCGGCATAGCACCTTCTTGAACTTTTTTCCTCATACGCATCAGCTTTAGGTCTATAGCTTGAGCAACTTTAACTTTATCGATTAAAGTCGGTTCTACTCGTATATTCACCATCATCACGTTGGTCCCTATAGTCTTTAACTCTATCTCCATCCTTTGCAAGTCATATAATATGGGCCTTTGCGTTGACAATATCGCACTCGTACCCGCATATGATCTTCTACTCAACGCGTCAACTCTTCGTTAAACTTTTACCGTGATGGTATTGAATGGTATGATCATAATCTTTTAACAGTTCAAGCCAACTTTGTTGCCGCATGTTGAGTTCCTTTTGGGTGAAGAAATATTTGAGGCTTTTATGATCCGTAAAGATCTCCACTTTCTCACCATACAAGTAATGCCTCCAAATCTTTAGTGCAAAAATCGACTACTGCCAACTCTAGATCATGAGTAGGATAATTCCTCTCATATTCTTTGAGTTGTCGTGAGGCATAGGCTATGACTTTCACATGTTACATGAGAACACATCCTAACCCTTTGCTCAAGCATCACCAGAGATGACAAATCCCCGAGGCGATATAGTATTGTCAGAATAGGTGCTGAAATGAGTCTCCTCTTGAGTTCTTGAAAACTCTTCTCACATTCCTCGCTCCAATCGAATTTTATATCTTTCCGAGTCAGCTGAGTTAATGGAGTAACAATTAGAGAAAATCCTTCCATGAATCTCCGATAATAACCAGCTAAGCCGAGAAAGCTACGTACTTCGGTCACTGATTTAGGTTGCTCCCGGCTTTGAATAGCTTCAATCTTTAACCGTCAACAGATATTCCACGACTTGATTGATTACGTACCAAGAAATGCTACTTCTTGAGATGAACTCGCATTTCTTCAACTTGGCATAAAGCTTGTTTTCACGAAGCTTTTGGAGTATCAGCCTCAAGTGTTGCTCATGATCTTCACGGCTTTTGGAATATATGAGGATGTCATCAATAAAGACGACCACAAAGTGATCCAAATATTCTTTGAATACTCGGTTCATCATATCCATGAAGGCATCAGGAGCATTAGTCAATCCAAAAGACATAACTAAGAATTCATAATGCCCGTACCGAGTTCTGAAGGAAGTCTTTGGAATATCCTCAGTTTTAACCTTCAGCTGATGATATCCAGAACGAAGATCGATCTTTGAAAAGAATTGTGCTCCTTGAAACTGGTCAAACAGGTCATCAATGCGAGGTAACAAATACCTATTCTTGATGGTGACATGGTTCAATTCTCGGTAATCAATACAAAGTCACATACTCCCATCTTTCTTCTTCACGAATAGAATAGGAGCACCCCAAGGAGACGTACTAGGACGAATGAAACCAATGTCAAACAATTCCTGCAATTGGGTCTTTTACTCCTGAAGTTCAATAGGAGCCATTCGATATGGGGCTTTGGAAATGGGTTTTGTACCGGGTTTAAGGTCGATACAAAATTCAATTTCACGCTCTGGGGATAAGCCAAGTAGTTCTTCAGGGAATACGTAAGGAAATTTATTAACAATAGAAATATCATTCAAATCTGATGGATTTTTATTTAAATCTGTGACATGAGCTAAGAAAGCTTGACATCCATTTTTCAATAAACGAATAGCTTTATGGCTTGAGATGACAGTGATTGATTTTAATGGTTTGGTTGCTTGAATTCACATAATAGGTTGGTTAGAAATATGAAAGCTAACAACCTTACGAAAATAATTAATTTTTGCATGATGAGTAGTTAACCAATCAATCCCTAGAATCACATTAAATGCAAGTATTTTCAATAAAATAAGATCGACAGGTAATATAAGGGTACCAATTTGAACCAAACAAGACTTATAAACAGTGGATGTAATGAAGGTTTCTCCCAACAGAGTTTCCACAGATAAGTCAAAGTCTAATTTCTCCGGAGTCAATTTTAATCGTTGAGCGCAAGTAGGAGAAATAAAAGAATGGGTAAAACCGGTATCAAATAAGGTATAGACTTCGCTAGAATTTATGATAAGCTTACCCGTGATGACCTTGTTCGGGTTCCTTGCATTCTGGGAGGTCACAACAAACGTTCTCCCTTGAACTACTGGTTTTGACTTATCTGTGACAGTATTTTATGTCACCGTTCCAACTGTACTTGTCTTTGGTGCACGTCAAAATCAAACTAGGTGACATTCTCTTCCATAATTATAACACGCTTTGGATGGCATCGCGCTGTTTGGACTGATATGTGAAAGTAGTATGCACACAAGCCAATCATGTTTGATGATAAAGCATATACTTTGTAACAATCTTATTCATTTATTAATAAAAAGTATTAATTTATTAAAGGCTTTTAATTATCTACGTGATCTTTGTTTTATAATATGTGATAAACTCATAGTTTTAAGCAATGCTTTTAGAATAATGATGATGATCATTCTAATGAGATCTAAATTCTTAGAAAGCTTAAAACTAAAATAGTTCCCAATCATTGGATTACTAAATTGGGGATTAGTGAATCCGGATAGATTGGTACATACGTTGTTTGCTCATGGATGAGGATGATTGATCTCATGATCATTTGTGTGGAGACACTAAAGCAAGTATGTAGGGTGCTTATTAGAGAATAAGTTCACTTTGAACGTGGCTCGCTAAGGAATACCTAATGGAGTTTTACTTGCTGTCAATAGGAATTCTGTAGTGATAGTAGTAGACAAGTGATCCTTGGACTTGAGATCATCATAGATCTTGTGTATGATGAGTTATACTTTGACTTATTCCTTAAGACCCTTAGGGTATATCAAAGGGTATGCTTGGGTATAATAAGTTGTACATGGAGATAATGTATGATCAATAAAGAATCTACCACTTGATTAAAAGAAGAGAATGTCCTATGTGTTTCGATAAATGACAACCCAAAGAGTCCTTGGCGTTAGCGTAATGAAATTAGAAAGGAGTTTCTAATTTGCATTATTTGGAGTTGTGCATTTAAGGATCGAAATACATATAATTAAATAAAATAAGACTTGACAATAATTCCATGTCTTATATTTAATTGGGACATTGTATGGTGGAAGGATTGAATTATGCAGAATCGCTGATTTGACCCCAAAATAGGTCCATTCCATCCAACCCATTCTCGAGTCGCCAAATACATGGTACGTAAACAACTACAACTTTATTATCACAACAATAAAATCGTGAGTTTAAATACAAATATTATCTTCTGTACAATATTTATACTCAAATAAATCCTCATCACATTTATTGATACATTATTTTACAATAATGGTGAGGACTACTAAACAACTCTCTCTAGAACCTTCATTCCATACCCCGACTAAGACTTTCGCTACATTCTCGCCTCCCGAGAAGAAAAATGGAACAACAAGGAAAAGGGTGAGCTCAACTAGCCCAAGAAAGAATGTTATGACTAAGATAATATAGAACAAATTATCGTTAGTCTTCAACAGGAAAAATCTGATAGAATACAATAGACAACAAGTTTCGAGATCATCAATATTCGCAGCGGAAATAATAATTCATAGAAGAGTTACGTAGAGAATGAAATCTACTATAATCTATGAATTTAATAAATTCATCATCAATATTTTATCCCCAGTAACATCAATCAATATTCATCTCAAATCAAATATTCATCTTTTGCACTACAAAGCCAAAGATATTCATCAATCGGTCATGTTCATCTCAACACTGCTCATCTTTTTGCACTAAAGGCCAAAGATATTCATCATCGATCATGTTCATCTCAACACTGCTCATCTTTGCACTACTGAGGCCCAAAGATATTCTTCAGAAATCATTCATCTTTGCACTACAGCCAAAGATATTCTTCAGAAATCATTCATCTTTGCACTACAAAAGCCAAAGATATTCAATAATATCATCATTTAAGACCGAGGATGATGAAAATATTTTTAAAGAAAACGAATCCAAAGAAACAAAAGAACAAGTATTATGGATTAAGATTCGTACTTTAAACAATCCGAGTTCACAAATACTTCATAAATAATCATACTAAGTAAAATTCAAGAATGATCAAAACATGGATACAATCAAAGCTAGTATCCGAATAGATATTTTAGATTAAAAGAAAAATTTTCATTTTTCTATGAATAGTCTTAAATATTCGTGAATAAAGGTCAGATACGTGAATAAAGGCCAGATACGTGAATAAGAAACTCAGACACCAAAAGATAGAAATTCCACAAAAAACATTTTCACGCTTCATTAATAGTACTCGTGAATAGTAACTCGTGAATAAGAACTCATGAATAAGTAACCCCGACATGAAAAAAAATCCAAATTTGATAAAAACCTCGATCAACATTTCAAAGATAATGATATTGAAGAAATAATATCATTACTTAAAAAAATAATATCCCTTACCTCAAAGAATCAAGATTTCTAAGGAAAGGCTCAAGTGATGTTTGAATGAAACTTAGACCCAACAAAAGAACTCTCAAAGTATCTAAATACTCACAAAATACGCCAATAATATAGAGAGAGAAGAGAGAAAACTTTGTTTCGTGTGTGATTTTCAATTCTAACTTAGCCCTCTATTTATAGGAAAATGTTAGCCCCAAGCAAGGACTTGACCAAGCCACCGATGGCTTTACCGCTACTATTGCCACCCACCACATTTGAAATAAAATTCAGCACATTTCTTCACCAACCACAAGTGGGGCCCACTCAATTCTAGAATTTTCCACCAAAATCAATTATAACACTAATTTTCAATCACCACCTCTTAAAATTCATAACAAATCATTCGTTCATTTTAATTGTTCAAAATTTGTGGATATATACTCAACTTATGTATGTATAACATATCCAAAATTACAACGATCCAACGGTCGGATTAAAAATTATAACTCACGCAATACATCGTAAAAATAATCTTGATTTGATTTTTAATACCTCCAATCCGACAAAAATACAAATAAAACATCTCAAAGATTAATTCCTTCATTAATAACCACATAAATAAATCCATCATTTATATTCATATAAAATAAATATTTCCTTATCATATGAATCAATAATTAATTATTCACAAATAATATTACGTAATCACAATTATGACAACCAGTAGCTCCTGAAAGAGGGGCTTTCCAATAAGAATTTCTTCATCAAGCCGCCGCAATTAGGTGACCAAACCTCTCCTTAGATGTAACTTTCTAGACATTGCCAATAATGTTATCTAATAATATTATTCAAATAATATGAATTATTGATCCGATAATGAGAAATATCGCAAAGGTTGACAATTATCGAACAACAATAATATAAAATATCAACGCAAAGAATTATTGAATCAATAAAATAAAATATCGAATAAGAATTCATCGTGAAAATTATTGAGTAGTGCCTTCTTACGTAAGGATCAATAATTCAACAATACTTCGTGTAATACCGCATCTATCTTGCAACCACGCCAGACATCAGATTTTAACCAATTTGGTATTCCAACAATCTTAATTCAGAATAACTACGCCAAGTTATTTTTAACCAACTTATATTTGTCGCTTTTCTTCATCCAATCGCTTTCACATGGGGCCCACACATGGTCATACTGCGCATTTAAATATTCCCCGACAAAGCATTTAATATTCCACGACCAAACGAATATTCCCCACAACAATGAATATTTTATAACCACTTACTTATTTTGAAATATTTATGATTTTACCCATAACTAACCACATTAATCAAATCCACCCTTACTATTTCAAAATAATAAATAAAGGAAATTCCTTTTTATTTAAAAAATTTCTGGGTCTTACAACCTCCCTCCTTATGAAATTTCGTCCTCGAAATCGACGTACGCACTCGGTGTTTTAGAAAGATGAGGATACCTCGCTTTTATTTCCGCTTTCCAATTCCCGTGTCATTTCTATATAAGCATGATTCCTCCACAAAACTTTAACTTGTGGTATGACCTTTCATGGCGTAGGACATGCTCCTTCCTATCCAAAATCTTGACAGTACCTCCTCATACGTTAAGTCTTCTACTATCTCGTCGTCCGGTTCTAACTCAATAACGTGGTTCGGTCTTTCACATATTTATTAAGCACAGAGCATGTGAAACACATTATGAACACGAGACATACTTGGAGGTAACGCAAGTCTATAAAGCTACATTTCCTACTCGGTCAAGAATTTGAAATGGACCAATAAATCGTGGATTTGAGCTTTCCTCTCTTCCCAAATCTTGTAACTCCCTTCCATGGAGCAACTCGTAATAATACATGATCCCCTACATTAAATTCCACGTCCTTTCGATGAAGATCCGCATAACTCTTTTGTCGATCTTGTGCCGCTTTGTATACGCTGTCGAATCATTTGGATCTTTTCTAGTGTCATACGCATCTTAACTCTAGTCCCAACAATGTTGCTTTCACCCACCTCATCCCAACATATCGGAGAACGACATTTTCGTCCATATAATGCTTCAAATGGAACCATGCCTATATTTGTTTAATAACTATTGTTGTATGAGAATTCCACCAATGGTAAGTACTTATCCCAACTTCTTTTGAAATCTAGGACACGAGTTTTAATATATCTTCAAGAGTTTGAGTAGTCCTTTCGATTGCCCATCCGCTTTGAGGATGGTATGTCAAACTCAATCGTAAATTGCGCTCTATAGCTTTCTAACCCAAAATCATGAAGTGAATCTTGGGTCACGATCTAAAACTATGGATACCGGCATGCCATGCAATCTCACAATCGCATTTACGTACATATACGAAAAGACGCTCAAGGAATAAGTCTCTCGATTTCGGAAGAAATGAGCAGACTTGGTTAATCTATCAACAATAACCCAAATAGCATTGATGCCTTTGAGAAACCGTAGGAAGACCCGTAACGAAATCCATGGTAATGTGTTCCCACTTCCATTCCTAATCTCAAGTGGTTGCAACGGACCCTTAGGTACTAGATGCTCCGCTTTTACACGCCGACACAAGTTAAACACATCGAGATAAACTTTGCAATCTCTCTCTTCATATTGTTCCACCAAAATGTATGTCAAGATCACGATACATTTTAGTACTTCCAGGATGGATTGCAAATGGCGTATTGTGTGCCTCCATCATAATCTTGTACTTCAAATCGTAGTCGTTAGAACACAAAGTCTCGAGTGGACTCAAAGTATTCTTTCTTCATCAATTCTCGCTCGGAAAAACTCCTTCTTGTATTTTCTTCTTCATACGCATCATTTCGGCCTAATTGGCTTGAAAGACCTTAACTTTTCTATTAAAGTTGGCTTCTACGCGATATTTGACATCATCGCGCTTGCTCCTCAAGATATGATCTTCTACTCAACGCGTCCACTACACGCTCGCTTTTCCAAGATGGTATGGTTAGAATATGTGCAAAATGAGTCGCCTCTTGAGCTCTTGGAAAATCTTCTCGCATTCCTCGCTCCATACTGAATTTTGTATCTTTTCGAGTCAACTAAGTTAATGAGTAGCGATTCAAGAAAATCCTTCCACGAATCTCCGATAATAACCAACTAAGCTTCAGAAAGCTACGATTTCGATTCATCGACTTAGGTTGCTTCTCAACCGCGACTCATATCCCAATCTTGGATAAGACGTCACAATGACACCTATCGCTTTACTATCGCATCGAATATGACGCCCCTATAGAGAGTCCGCTTAGTGAATTCCACAAAGGAAGCCACAAGATAAAGGCTCGGTACCAAATTCTATAGTTGAATTTTTAACTCCTCGAAGTTCAATAGAGCCATTCTATATGAGATTTTAGAAATGAGTTTTGTCGGGGTTCAAAGTCGATACAAAATTTAATATCGGCTTTGGGAGTAAGCCAAGAAATTCTTCAGAAATACGCCAGAAAAATCAATAACAACAACAGAATATTATTCAAATCGACGTGTCTTTATTCAAATCCATAACATGGACTAAGAAAACTTGACATCCGTAATAAACGAATGACTTCATGGCTTGATATGAAAATGTTTGATTACAATGGTTTGATTGCTTGAATTCAATAACGGGTTGCTTAGAATATGAAAACTAACAACCTTACAAAAGCAATCAATTTGGCATGATGAGTAGTTAACCTTAAAATCACATCAAAAGCAAATATCTCTATAGAAATAAGGTTAACGGTAATGTGATAGTGCCAACCTGAATCAAACAAGATTTCTAAACAACGGATGTAATGAAAGTTTCTCCTAACTGATTCTCCATAAATAGTCAAAGTCTAATTTCTCCGTAGTCAAGTTCAAACGCTGAGCGCAAGCAAGAGAGATAAAAGAATGGGTAGAACCCAGATTCAGTAAGGTATAAACTTCGCAAGAATTTATAATTAACTAACCTGCAAGCTAACTTCGTCGGGTTCCTCGCATTTTGATTTGGCCACGATAAACGCTCTTCCAAGAACCGCTGACTTTGACTTTTCTCGGGACATCTTTTTGAGTCACCGTCCTCATTGAACTAGGTTTCGCTATCGCATAATCTCGAGCGATATGTCCTTCTTTTCCACAATTATAGCATACCTTAAACTGCTAGTGGGCGGTTTGGGGTGATATGTCCCTCTTTCCCGCATTTGTAACATATACGACCGATGGTTTTTCTCCTCCTCTTGGAACCAAATACTCATCGGCGGCCGACGCCTTCACATGGTCGTTGTTGAATCTCCTCTTTTAAAATCTCCTCCCGACTCGCTTCTTCTATTTTCATGGCCACGATTACCACCAGAGTGGTAACCGCCTTTGTCCGTATTCTTCTTTCTCCATTGGTTATCATTTTTTGTTGACTACTATCTTCTAGGTATGATCCTCGGTTATGGTCCCTCATTGAACGTATTCGTTATCTCGCTTCTAACAACCGAGCCTCGCTGACAACATCCTGAATAGAGAGAAAATTTATGAGAAATGAGATATCGACGTATGCCGGGTTTCAAACCTCTCGTAAACATCCGCGTCATAATGCTCCTCATTCTCCACCAAATGAGGTGCAACTCGATAACTCCGCTAACTTCGCCTCGTCTTCGGGACACCGCCATGTTATTCTCGCTCTAGTCTAATAAACTCCACTTCCTTCATACGACGAATACTTTCGTGGAAGTACTTGTCATTGAACTGCTTCAAACGCTCCCACGACATCGCCGAAAGGCGTACCGATGGGTACGCTTCACGATTCCCACCAAAGAATCTCGCCACCACGAACATAAAAGTAGCGAATGGAACTTTCGTTCTTCGTATCCCAAGACATCGAATATCTTGGTAATTTGCTTGACCCATGTTTCCGCCATGATCGGATCCGCTTTCCTGCAATTCGGTGGTCCCAACTCTTTGAACTGCTTGGCATTGTGACCACCCGTGAATCGCTATCATTTCCTCCTCAGTATTTTGAACACGAGTCTCCTCGTCTCGATTTTGCATGAACTGCAAAAAGCTTCTAAACATCCCCTCGCTCATCATCTCGCTTTCGGGTATTGTTCACAGGAGGAACATTGCCACCTGTTGCACGCTCTCCTCGCTTGGTAAGTAATGTAGACATCTCCACTGGTCTCATTTACTCCATCATTAATATTCTCGATCGACATTCTCAAATATCGCTATAAAACAAGGGTTAATTAAGGAAATCAATATATCACATAATATCCCTATATATTGACTCAACTAACAAATAAGCTTAGTAGGACACACTAGCTTAAGGATTTACTCGCCTCTCCCTCCTAGTTCTATTCCCCGATCTCCGCCAGAGATCATATCCCTAAGCTCGATACCAACCGTGACGACCCCAAAATAGGTCCATTCCATCCAACCCATTCTCGAAGTCGCCAAATACATGGTACGTAAACAACTACAACTTTATTATCACAACAATAAAATCGTGAGTTTAAATACAAATATTATCTTCTGTATAATATTTATACTCAAATAAATCCTCATCACATTTATTGATACATTATTTTACAATAATGGTGAGGACTACTAAACAACTCTCTCTAAACCTTCATTCCATAATTCCCCGACTAGTACTCGCTACATTCTCGCCTCCCGAGAAGAAAAATGGAACAACAAGGAAAAGGGTGAGCTCAACTAGCCCAAGAAAGAATGTTATGACTAAGATAATATAAAACAAATTATCGTTAGTCTTCAACAGGAAAAATCGATAGAATACAATAGACAACAAGTTTCGGATCAATATTCGCAGTGAAATAATAATTCATGTAAGAGTTACGTAGAGAATGAAATCTACTATAATCTATGAATTTAATAAATTCATCATCAATATTTTATCCTCAGTAACATCAATCAATATTCATCTCAAATCAAATATTCATCTTTGCACTACAGCCAAAGATATTCATCAATCGGTCATATGTTCATCTCAACACTGCTCATCTTTGCACTAAAGGCCAAAGATATTCATCACCGATCATGTTCATCTCAACACTGCTCATCTTTTGCACTACAGCCAAAGATATTCTTCAGAAATCATTCATCTTTGCACTACAGCCAAAGATATTCTTCAGAATCATTCATCTTTTGCACTACAAGCCAAAGATATTCAATAATATCATCATTTAAGACCGAGGATGATGAAAAATATTTTTAAAGAAAACGAATCCAAAGAAACAAAAGAACAAGTATTATGGATTCGTACTTTTAAACAATCCGAAGTTCACAAATACTTCATAAATAATCATATCAAGTAAAATTCAAGAATGATCAAAACATGGATACAATCAAAGCTAGTATCCGAATAGATATTTTAGACGAAAAAGAAAAATTTTCATTTTTCTATGAATAGTCTTATTCGTGAATAATAGTGTCAGATACGTGAATAAAGTCGTGATACGTGAATAAGAATCTCGACACCAAAAGATAGAAATTCCACAAAAAACATTTTCACGCTTTCATGAATAGTACTCGTGAATAGTAAATAGTAACGTGAATAATAAATCGTGAATAAGAACTCATGAATAGTAACCCCGATACATGAAAAAATTCCAAATTTGATAAAAACCTCGAGATCAATATTTCAAAGATAATGATATCAAGAAATAATATCATTACGAAAAAAAATAATATCCCTTACCTCAAAGAATCAAGATTTCAAGGAAAGGCTCAAGTGATCTTTGAATGAAACTTAGACCGAATAAAGAACTCTCAAAGTATCTAAATACTCACAAAATACGCCAATAATATAGAGAGAAAGAGAGAAAACTTTGTTTCGGGTGATTTTCAATTCTAACTTAGCCCTCTATTTATAGAAAAATGTTAGCCCAGACCAAGCGACTTCGACCACCACCGATGGCTTTACTCGCTACTATTGCCACCCACCACATTTGAAATAAAATTCAGCACATTTCTTCACCAACCACAAGTGGGGCCCACTCAATTCTAGAATTTTCCACCAAAATCAATTATAACACTAATTTTCGAATCACCACCTCTTAAAATTCATAACAAATCATTCGCTTCATTTTAATTGCTTCAAAATTTGTGGATATATACTCAACTTATGTATGTATAACATATCCAAAAATTACAACGATCCAACGGTCGGATTAAAAATTATAACTCACGCAATACATCGTAAAAATACTGATTTGATTTTTAATACCTCCAATCCGACAAAATACAAATAAAACATCTCAAAGATTAATTCCTTCATTAATAACCACATAAATAAATCCATCATTTATATTCATATAAAATAAATATTTCCTTATCATATGAATCAATAATTAATTATTCACAAATAATATTACGTAATCACAATTATGACAACCAGCCGCTCCTGTGAAAGAGGGGCTTTCCAATAAGAATTTCTTCATCATGCGCCGCAATTAGGTGACCAAACCTCTCCTGTATGTAACTTTCTAGACATTGCCAATAATGTTATCTAATAATATTATTCAAATAATATGAATTATTGATCCGATAATGAGAAATATCGTGCAAAGCGACAATTATCGAACAACAATAATATAAAATATCAACGCAAAGAATTATCAATCAATAAAATAAAATATCGAATAAGAATTCACCGTGAAAATTATTGAGTAGTGCCTTCTTACGTAAGGATCAATAATTCAACAATACTCGTAATACCGCATACGTCGCAAGCTACTTTTTTAACAAGCAACCACGCCAGACATCAGTATTTTAACCACCGGTATTCCAATGATCTTAATTGAATAACTACGCCAAGTTATTTTTAACCAACTTATATTTGTCGCTTTCTTCATCCAATCGCTCACATGCTATGGGGCCCACATAACTATCCGCTATTGCATGCTAATATTCCCCGACAAATAAAGATTTAATATTCCACGACCAAACGAATATCCTCCCCAAACAATGAATATTTTATAACCACTTGCTTATTTTGAAATATTTATGATTTTACCCATAACTAACCACATTAATCAAATCCACCCTTACTATTTCAAAATAATAAATAAAGGAAATTCCTTTTTATTTAAAAAATTTCGGGTCTTACAATAATTATTTACTCAAAGGTTCTTTTTTTATGATTAATGTTGAAATCTATATTATCCTGGAAAGTCGTTGATCGCTAGGGAGGCTTATCCCTATCAGAGAATAAATATTATTTATTTAAATAAATTAATTATTTAATTTATTTATTTAAATAAGATTAGAATTGTTCTAATTGATTTATTCACAACCGCTTAATATGGAGAACCTAAAGGGTCACACCATAAAAGGAAGAATAATTATTTAAGAAGTTAATGGCATAATCGTAATAATATAAATTATGTATATTTAATTTAATCTATGGTGATAGAATAAATTAAATAGCTTAATATTTATTATTTAATATTTTAGAAATATTAAATATAAATTAATAAGAGGAGTCTTATTAATATTATTACAATTATTATTATTATTTTAATTTCTAAAAGAGTTTAGGAATTAATTTAATATATGTATTTCATTTATTCCTAATTGGATTAGGAAGGAAAATTAGTTAAAGGAGTTTAATTAATTATCCCTAATAAGATTAGGGAGCCCTTTTAATTAAAAAGGGTTTAATTAAATAATACCTTATTTTAATAGGTTACTTGATATCTTTATAAGAGGAGTCTTATATCGTATATCAAGACTACGTGATATTTCCAATGGTTGGAGAGAAGACGCCCTTTTCTATATGAGATAGAAAAACTAGGGTTTAGCCAACCACCCATCTTCTTGAATCCTTCTTCTTCCTCGGTGGATCACCCTCAGAGGCCAAACACTTGGGTGGCTAACGCCGATCAAAGGAAGGAACCAAACCCGGTGGATTCAAGTTGAACGCGAAAAAGATTGGAGGTGAACTTGTACATGAGGAAGCCTCTGATCTTCAAGTATATGTTTCTTATTCATCTTTTTCGCTTAATTAATAATTGTGTATAAAGGGTGATCCGGTATATGGTTTGTAAAATTTTAAACTCGATTTTCCACGCTTCCGCTTTATTTTTGCAATTTGATTGCGTTTCATGAATATTACAAACCTAATAAAGGGTATCGAGCCAAACCTTTATGTAAATTATTAATTATTTTAATTTAATATCTATATTGATATGTGTTTAGAACAATTTAATTGGGCATAATTTGTTGTATAAAATTTAAAAAAAAAGGAACTCAAATCGCGGACTGTTGGGTACTATTTTTCGTTTTACGCTGAGAGTTTGAGACGGTTTATTTTAAAAACTACTTCACGTGATTTAAGGGATTATATGTTTATTTAAAATATCCTGGAAAGCATATATATATATAAAGTAATATTAACGTGGTTATATATTAAGTGATATTAACGTGGTTATTCTTGTTATATTAAAAGAGGCTCTTTCAAAAAGCTAAGTCACGATTTGTCAAAAGAAAAGCTGAAAGATCTGTGGATTCCTTCTTTTGTTGGAATCATGGATTCATGTATATAATCATACTCATGTTTTCTAATTAAAGGGGAGCACGTGATATATGTTAATGTGGATATTTGTCAAAAGTAATCTTATGATTACTTATATATTATATATATATATATATTTCGTTTCATATATATATTATATATAATATATATTCTTAATAATTTTATAATTAAAATAAAAGGTTTATTTTAATTTTAAAATTAGATTTCATTCTAATTAATTAGAGTTGGAATTGGATTCCATGATAACTAATTGGAGTTGAAATTAGATTCTATGTTTCCTTAAATAAAGGAGTTTATTTAGATATGAAATAAGATTTCATATTATTCAAAATAAAAAAGAGTTTATTTGTGAATAGGAAAGAGAATCCATGTTTCCTTAAATAAAGGAGTTTATTTAAATATGAAATAAGATTTCATATTATTCAAAATAAAGGAGTTTATTTGTGAATAGGAAAAGAATTAAAGTGTTTCCTTTAATAATTTTTTTTATTTTACATGGAATTGGATTCCATAATTAATTAAAATAAAGGAGTTTATTTTGATTAAAGATTTTGATTAAAATAAAATAGTTTATTTTATTCAAAATTAGATAAATTAAAATAAAATAGTTTTATTTTGATTTAAATTTGGATTAAAATAAAGGAGTTTATTTTGATTCAAAATTAGATTTTATACTAACTAAATTTGCCCATTAAATGATATCAATATATATATTAAATGTTTATTATTCATGAGATGAATGTTTTTTATCGATGCATATGATGATGTGTATGATAATAAATGGGATTGATTATGGATCATTGACCAAATGTGATTGGATTTTATTTTAGTTAGATGCATAAATGTATGAGTTTTATTAAATGGGTCTCAAGTCAGATTAATGCCTTCTCTAATTTTTCTTAATGTAAATTCTATCTCTTTCCTATGTATTTCCCTCGATCACGATCAAGGTTTCTATTTATTTTAAATAGTTTTGTAATAGGAATAGTTAGAATTAATTTTGAAAAATTGGAGATCAAGGAGCAAGGAGCGCTTGAAGACCCGTTTGTAATGGAGCCCGGGTTTAAATGTAATAGTTATATTTAAATATTATTTCTTGCACCCTTGGGGTTTTGACCTTTTAGTTCACTTGGTGGCTCTAGTGAACCAAACTAGAATAAAAGTCCATAATCAATCCGGTAGTAGAATATAGTATTCTATATGTGCATGCTTATACTATATATATTATATATTATGCAAACATACTTCGCATGTTCATTAATATACGACAGATTTTTTATATATATATGCGTGCATAAAACAAGATGAGACAAATTAATAACAAAACCCTCAATTTTTTATATTAAGTCCTAAGCGTTCAAAGATATTTGGAATATCGAACGTCAGCTTTCTAGCATGATAAAAAATTAATAGAGTATTAAATATTTAATATGAGTTTGTTGTGTCACCACAAGGCAAGTATTAAGTATTTAAGATGTTAATTTATCACATTTGATGCTTATAAAGAAAATTGAACAATATTATTTTGTTGTGTCACCACAAGGATGATATTTTTCTTTTTTTGAATATATGGAGTGCTAGGTCGGACTTAACTTGGATAATTTTGATTCTTGGATGTGCCACCACTGATCAAAATAATCTAAGAGGCAAAAGAAAAGGAGTCAGATAGTTGATGTAATTGACAAAAGTTGTCTACCTATTTATTTATATATAGTTTATTGTTATCACCACAAGGCTATATACATTTAAAATGGGATCCTTATTCTCACTAAGAAATCTTTAATTAGATTTTCTTAACTATATAAGTGAGGTAATATAGTTTGAAGAAAATAGTGGGAGATACCAATTTAAAACAAGACCTAATTTATTTTGGTAATTAATAAAAGAATGTATGCTAAAATGTTGTTAATTACAAATTCATTTACAAAATTTTACAATGTCTTAATTACTATCATCACGAAACATATTAAATGTTATTTAACCGGACCGTATTAAATCGGATTGGTTAAGGAATTTGAGAATAGTTCTCATGGTCGAAAAGTTATCTTATGTCCTTAATACGCCTATCCCTCGCAGATGGTTGCGCATAATGCCTCTGAAGAAGACATTGCTACTTTTAGAAAGTGGCAAGATGATGCACAAATTAGCTCAATGCATCATGCTCAGATCTATGAAAGTAACGAGCTTCAACCACAAGATGAAACTATGGATGCTTCTACTATATTCTCGCACATCAAGTAGTTGATGGTGAGGAAAGTAGGATCGATAGATATCGATATCTAAGGAGCTCTTCCGATCTAGAATAACCAATGACACTACAAGATGATAAAAGTCCTTAACATTATCAATTTGATTGATCAATTAGGACAACGAGTTTTTTCATGGATGGAGAGTTGAGCCAAGATTTGATCTCAGCACTCACTCCCTACTCCTTTCACAATTGTTGTGAATTTTTCATATAAACAAGCTAGATATCGCCTTCGTTGATTTGCTTAACATGTTGAAAAATGATGAGAGTCACTTTCCAACCAAGAAAGACCAAGTCTTCTTGGTAGGGGCCAAAGGATCTTCCTAAAAGAAGAACGATTCAAAGAAGGTAAATAGAAAAGCATAAACAAAGGATAATAAGAACAAAACCGATATGGATAAAGAAAAGGAGCTTGCTTCCAACGCAATAAGCCCGGACACTGAAAGAAAACTCATGAGAAGTATCTTGCAGAGGCTAACCAAAGAAGCTTAGTGAAGTTTCTATATAAATACAAATTTGTTCATGATTTAAAATAAAATTTTCTTTAAGTCAAGGTTCTACTTGGGTATTGGATACCGACTTTGGTTATCATAAATATAGATTTATGAAGGGACCAAGCGAAGTAAAAAGCTAAACAAATATAAGTAATCCTATGTGGAAATGAAGCAAAGGTCATTGCATTAGCCATAGAAACTTATAGTTTAGCATTGCTTACGGCAAATCTATTAAGTCAATAAGTTGTTATTGTATTCCAGCTTCTCGTTGGAAACATTATTTTCATTTTGTTGTTGACAATGAAATTTGATATTATAATTAAGAACAATTGTTGTTCTATTTATAATAATAATGTTTTGTAAAGAACCGAAATATTACTTAATGGATTTTGTATACTTGACTTACATGAAAATAATTTTGCAAATTGAACAAACTAGTCTATGAAAAGGAGATAATCATTCAAAGATTTAAATCTATGTATTTGATGAAATACAAGTGTGAATTATTTGAAAAGTTCAAAGAATTCATAAGTGAAACAAATTGACAAAGTATTAAGATTCTTTGATTAGATCAAGGAATAAATACTTGAGCAATAAGTTTTTAGATAATCTCAAATGGTTTTCTCATAATGGACACCTCATGATACGTAATAATTGATTGATGTATCTGAAAGGAAAAATCATACCTTGTTGAACATGGTACGGTCCAAAATGATTTTACCGACATTCCAAAGATCCTTCAGGATCATGTCCTAGAAATGGTCAGTACATCTACGAAAAGGTAACCTCAAAATCCAAATTTCAAGACTCCATAAAAGTTATAGACAGGGAGGATTCCTAATCTTAAGTATGTTAAGATAAGGGGTTGTCCAACTTATGTGAAAAGGTTTCGAAGGATAAGCTTTGGACAAGATTTGACATGTACAGATTTGTGGGACATCCTAAAGTAAGTTTAGGGTATATGTTCTATAATTCTACTTAGCAAAAGGTGTTTGTTACGAAACACGCTGCCTTCTAAGATAAAGGTGTTTATCATTAAAAGGGCAAAGTGGGAGGATAATAGATCTTGAAGAGTTCAAGAACCACAAAATACTATAAGTCAAATAAGAGGAACCTCAGAGATAATTTCTATTATACCACAAATCTAATCGTAAATCTAGAATAAGAATCAAGATACCGGGAGGTATGGATTCATCATAGATGATGATGATGAGGTACACATCATGTAAGATGATGATCCAGCTTACATACAATGAGGTAAGTGTTGTAGACACTCGTAGAAATGGATCAAGCAAGTTTCTCAAATATGGAACATTCGTTTTGATGAGGCAATCAAAAGAGTTTGATTTTATCAAAATAAGAATGAACCTAGTGTGTACAAAAAAGGGTCATTGGAGCATCGTGACATTCCTAAGACTATATGTTGATATACTACTGGATAAGGAATGATATACCAATGCTACAATCAAGAAAGATAAAGTTGTCTAAACATTCCTCCATGAATGATTTGGAAGAGTATCTTAATTGGGGATATAAATCTATATAGATAGATTTAAGAGGATGCTCGACTTAACCCAAGGAACGATATTCATTTGATGCTAAAGTCGTTTAGCATGGCAAACTCCAAGAGATGTCTCACGTCGATGAGCTATGGAGTGTATCTCTTAATAGTCCCCACAGACTCAAAAAGAGAGGTCGGCATGAGTGACAATCATGTATGCAATGAAATGTACGAGACCGATGTTGATCACCATATTATGGAGAAGTTCACTATGAGTCGGTGAAAAACATCTTAAAGTGCTTAACCCAAGACTAAGGATATGATCATATTCATGGTGGGTCTAAATTAAAACTAGAGGGCTTAATGCACTCAAGTTTTTCGCATGCACCAAGATGATGTAAAAATCCACTTTAAGGTAAAGCGTTATCTCGAATAATTAGTGCAAAGAATTGAAAGGTTCCAAACAAAGAAAAGAGTTCTTTGGTTTAGTGATAAAGACAAAGTATATAGCTATAAATGAAGTTTGCAAGTTGATTGTTTGGATTAAAAGTTCATTACGTAACTAGGAATAGTTCCTAAGTCTCATCTTGGATCTAAACATGTGTTGTGGCACATTCATTTGATTATTAGAATCATCGAAAGATGGGAAATCACTATAGAGATAGTGGAATCTCATGAACAACATTACATATCCATTAACTAAAGCTTATCCAACAAAGCAGGATAATCGCCACTTGTAGAAGAAGAGTATGAGATACCATGACGATCGGCTTTAGTGCAGTGGGAGATTGAAAGTAGTATGCACACAAGCCAATCATGTTTGATGATAAAGCATATACTTTGTAAATAATCTTATTCATTTATTAATAAAAAGTATTAATTTATTAAAGGCTTTTAATTATCTACATGATGTTGTTTTTATAATATGTGATAAACCCATAGTTTTAAGCAATGCTTTTAGAATAATGATGATGATCATTCTAATGAGATCTAAATTCTTAGAAAGCTTAAAACTAAAATAGTTCCCAATCATTGGATTACTAAATTAGGAATTAGTGAATCCGTCTCATGATCATTTGTGTGGAGACACTAAAGCAAGTATGTAGGTGCTTATTAGAGAATAAGTTCATCGAACGTGGCTCTCGCTAAGGAATACCTAATGGAGTTTTACTTTCTCGTCAATAGGAATTCTCAGTAGTGATAGTAGTAGAAGTGATCCTCGGACTTGAGATCATCATAGTATCTTGTGTATGATGAGTTATACTTTGACTTATTCCTTAAGACCCTTAGGGTATATCAAAGGGTATGCTTGGGTATAATAAGTTGTACATGGAGATAATGTATGATCAATAAAGAATCTACCACTTCTATTAAAAGAAGAGAAATGTCCTATGTGATTCGATAAATGACAACCCAAAGAGTCCTTGGCTAAGGCGAAATGAAATTAGAAAGGAGTTTCTAATTTGCATTATTTGAGTCAGGCATTTAAGGATCGAAATACATATAATTAAATAAAATAAGACTTTGACAAGAATTCCATGCCTTATATTTAATTGGGACATCAGTATGGTGGAAGGATCGAATTATACTGCAGAACTATTTACTCAAAGGTTCTTTTATGATTAATGTTGAAATCTATATTATCCGGAAAGTCGCTGATCGCTAGGGAGGCTTATCCCTATCAGTAGAATAAATATTATTTATTTAAATAAATTAATTGTTTAATTTATTTATTTAAATAAGATTAGAATTGTTCTAATTGATTTATTCACAACCTGGTTTAATATGGAGAACCTAAAGGGTCACACCATAAAAGGAAGAATAATTATTTAAGAAGTTAATGGCATAATCGTAATAATATGTTATGTATATTTAATTTAATCTATGGTGATAGAATAAATTAAATAGCTTAATATTTATTATTTAATATTTTAGAAATATTAAATATAAATTAATAAGAGGAGTCTTATTAATATTATTACAATTATTATTATTATTTTAATTTCTAAAAGAGTTTAGGAATTAATTTAATATATGTATTCTCATTTATTCCTAATTGGATTAGGAAGGAAAATTAGTTAAAGGAGTTTAATTAATTATCCCTAATAAGATTAGGGGAGCCCTTTTAATTAAAAGGGTTTAATTAAATAATACCTTATTTTAATAGGGTTACTTGATATCTTTATAAGAGGAGTCTTATATCAGATATCAAGACTACGTGATATTTCCAATGGTTGGAGAGTACGCTCCTTTTCTATAGAGATAGAAAAACTAGGGTTTAGCCAACCACCCATCTTTTTGTTCATCTTTTTCGTTTAATTAATAATTGTGCATAAAGGGTGATCCGGGTATATGGTTTGTAAAATTTTTAAACTCTGATTTTCCACGTTTTCGCTTATTTTTGCAATTTGATTGCGTTCATGAATATTACAAACCTAACAATATGTCCCTCCCCTCCGCATTTGAAACATATGATAGGTGGTCATTCTCCATCCTTAACAGCGGGTGTTGGTGATGACGTCTTTCCATCATTTTTGAATCTCCTCTTCTTGAAATGTCCACTTTTATTGTCTTAGCCATGATTACCACCGAAGTAGTTACCATTTCTGGCATATTGATTCCCTCCACGTTTGTTGTCACCGCTTCGATGACTGCTACCACTGATATTATCATTTTGC
This sequence comes from Panax quinquefolius, assembly GCA_020205615.1. NCBI lineage: Eukaryota > Viridiplantae > Streptophyta > Magnoliopsida > Apiales > Araliaceae > Panax > Panax quinquefolius. The sequence continues at coordinate 31,516,266 of CM035165.1, forward strand.
CGTCTGCTTTCTCTTGGTTGGGTTGACTCGTTATCGCGCTCCAATAACTGAGCCCTATTTACAATATCTGGATACAAACACAGTTTATGAGAAATCAGATATTGACGTATCTCGAGTTTCAAACCTCTTAGAAACATTCGCGTTATTATTTCCTCATTATCAACCAAGTGAGACGCAAACCGGGACAACTCGGCAAACTTAGCTTCGTACTGCGATACGGTCATATTGTTCTGCTCCAACTTAATGAACTTTACCTCTTTCATGTGACGAATACTTTTGGAAAAGTACTTGTCGTTGAATAGTTCTTGGAACTTCTCCCAAGACATCTTCAAGACGGCAGTTGAGTACGCTTTTGGAGATTCTTACCAAGAATCGCCTCCTCTCCTAATGACATAAAGGTGGCGAAGGAACCTTTTCTCCTCGAGCATCCCAAGACATCAAATATCTTGGTGATCTCGCTTTATCCACGCTTCCGCCTTAAGTGGTTTTGGCTCTCCAATAAACTCTGGTGGTCCCAGCTCCTTGAACTGTTTAGCGGTGACCGTCCGAGAGTTTCCAGTGTTTCCACCTGTATTTTGGACACGGGCCGCTCTTGTCTGATGTTGTATGAATTGCAGAAAGCTCCTAAACATTCTGTTGTTCGCCATTTGGTCAGTGTTGTTGTTCACCTGAGGATTATTGCCTTCCTGATGCACATTATCCTTGGTGTTGATATGTGGTTACTCAACGGTCTCTGGTGCTCCATTGCTATTCTCAACATTCTCGGATGTCATTTTTAAATACTGCCAAAAAACAAGGGTTAATTGATATATAACATATTATCCCTATACTCTGACCGGCCAATTAAATACCAAATAAACTTAGGTAGGTCGTACTAGCGAAGGAATTTCCCGTCTCTCCCCTCCAAATTCTTGTCTCACATCTCAGCCAGGGATCATATCCCTAAGCTTTGATACCAACTGTGACGCCCCCAAAACAGGTATACATCACCCATCTTGAGTCTCCAAATACATGGTACAAAATACAAATAAAAACTTAATTATACAACTGTCGTGTAAAATACAACAAAACATATGCTAAGAGTTTTAATACAAATATTGTCATCTAGACAATATCCACACTCAATGGAGTCCTCATTACATTTATTATCACACTATTTTATAGAATAGTGAGGACTACTATGACACCATCTCAGACCATCACTCCATTCACCGACTCGTCCCGGCTACGTTCTCATTTCCTGAAGAGAATAGTGAAAGAAAGGGTAAGCTCAACTAGCCCAGTAAGAAATATTATGACTAAGATAATAAAGAATAATTTATCGTTAGCCTTCAACAGTGTTAAACTGATAAAATATAACAAATATCAAGTTTAACTGCAGCGGAACAAGCAATCCATTAGAAGAGTCAAGTAGAGAATAAAATTTACTATCTTCTATGATTTAAAAGGTTTTTCATCACTTTTATTGCTGAGACTCATCTTAATAAATAAACCACATCATCCCTGCACTACGGCCAATTATATTTATTAGTATCACGACCACAAATTATCTATGCACTACAGGCCAAGGATATTCATTAGTATCACGACCACAAATTATCTATGCACTACAGGCCTAGGATATTCGTGTATTCATCAATCGTCATGATCATGTCAACATCTGTCCATCAATGCACTACGGCCAATGAGGACTTTTACCACATCATTTGTAACATTACAATCATGATTATACCGAATAATCCCTGGTCATAATCATACCAAGTTCATCTATGCACTACAGGCCACATATGACTTTCAACATATTATAAACATGAGGATGATGATAATGATATAAGAATTCAATAAAACAAGTTCAAGAATACTCAAAAGAATATTTTCATGAAAAGATATTGGATGAAGCGCAAATATCAAGGATATTCCACTAATTTCATGGAGTATAGAAGCTAAAACTTTAACCAACTGAGTATAATAATAATATATGAAGCTATGAAATGGATTTTCACCTTGCCACCGGTAATCCACGTAGATGCATCATTTTCACAAGTAATAAAGAATGGAACCAGTGTCATGCGTAATCCGCATGATGCATGATATTTCAACGTAATAATAAAGAATGGAACCAGTCATGCGTAATCCGCACGCAGCGAGATGTTCCAACAACATAATAAAGAATGGAATAACAACGAATTCACTGTGCATGCGATGAGATCGCATTGCATGTGTTATTCCAATGTAATAATAAAGAATGGAATAATGTAAGAATTTTCACCATGTATGTGGTATTTGCGATGCGAGTTTATTCCAACATAATAATGAAGAATGGAATAACAACCCTTACGAGTATTGAAAGAAAATAACTCTCCTGATGAATACGAAATAATAATACCCCTTACCTTAGAAAAACTGAATACTGGAGTAATGAAGTAGCAAAATACTTTTCTTTTTTCTCTCTATAGTTTCTCTCTCTAGAGTTTCAGTGAATTCGTAAGAAATAATGAAGGAATGAGCTTCTATTTATAGAAGAACTAAAAGTAGCTCTTGGTCTTAACGAATGGTCAAAATGACTCCTGGTAATATCGAAGAGACAACAATTATTTGCGAAGGGGCAATTAACTCTTGGAAACCCAGATTCCCCCCCCCCCCATTTTTCTTTCATGGGCCCCACATGTGGGCCCACCTTTTAAGAAATTTCTACTGATTATTTTACAAAATGGGTAAATGGGGGTGGTCCATAAAATAAGCAAAACTTCATAAAAAATCATCTTAATAATTTTAACAACATTTATCACCATTATTATAATTCACAATATTAATCGACCAGGTCGTTCGCAGAAAAGAATGGGCTTTCCAATAAGAATTTCTCCTATCGTGCCGCGATTAGGTGACCAAACCAAACCTCTTCGATGTAACTTACAGACATCGTTAATATTGCAAATAATAATATTAATAACTTTGTCATCTCAATTATTGATTTAATAATATATAAATATTGATAATAATTTAATCAAATAACTTGAGATACTTATCGCAAAGAATTATCGTAGCAATAATTGAACAAAACTAAGTGACTTCTCACGTAAGTATCAATAATCAATACTTGTATTCTACAATGCAACCACGCCAGATTCTCGCACTTTTTAACACCGGGTGTTTCAACAGTTAACGGTAAAACTTCCGCCGTTATTTTTATGAAAAGATAATTTTGTCGTTTTCTAACTCCGACAATAATTATGTTGTGGGGTCCACCAATGATTGTGCCATTGTACGAATATTCCCTGTTAAAACGAATATTCCCCGACCAATCGAATATAATATAACAACTTGCTTACTTTACAAAATTTATAAATATTACCCCCAACTATAACATTATAACAAATTCAGACCTTAATATTCAAAAATGATATTTATAGAAAATTCATCTTTATTCATAAAAGTTGGGGTCTTACACTTACTCACTTTTAAAGTCGTCCATAAAGTTCATTTTTCGTCAATTAAGTCCTTAAAATGATTTTTTTTTTTGCGTTTCTGTCCCTTTTACCCGATTTGACCGTAACCCGACCTATTTATCTTTAACCCGATTCGACTTTTTTTGCACTTCTGTCCCTCTAAGTTACCCGATTTTATTTATTTATTTATTTTTAGAAAAAAAATAATTGTTTTTTTAAAAATAAATTAGTAAAGTTTCAAAAAAATATATTTTTTAAAAAATAAAACTTTATTTTTAGAAGAAATAGATTTTTTTTTTTTTAAAATGAGTAAAATTTCATAAAATATAGATTCAAAATAAAAGAAATTCAAAAATAAAACTTTAATTTTAGAAAAATAATAATTTTTTTAAAACGAGTAAATTTTCATTAAATATAGATTCAAAAATAAAACAAAAATATAAAAATTTATTTTAAAAAAAAAATAGAATTTTTTATAAAAAAAGTGAGTGAAGTTAAAACAATATTCAAAAAAAATAATACAAGAAAATAAAGCTATAATTTCAAAAAAATTGTAATTTTTATTTTTTAAAAATGAGTAAAATTTTATAAAATATAGATTCAAAAAAATAAAACTTAATTTTTCATACAAAATAATTTTTTTTTTTTTAAAAAAGTAGTAAAATTTCATAAAATATAGATTCAAAAATAGTTTAAAATATAAAAGTAAAATAATTTTAAAGTAAATGAGTAAAAAAGAAAATAAAGTAAATGAATAAAGTTTAATAAAATAAATCTACACATCTTTTTAAAATTAAAAAATTTCTATTTATTTTTGAATCTATATTTTATGAAACTTTACTCATTTTTAAAAAATAAAAAATTTTGTATTTTTTAAAATATTTTTTTATTTTATGCTTTTTTTTTAAAATTTATATTTTATGAAAATGTACTCATTTTTAAAAATAAAAATTCTGCTTTTTTCCTAAAATAAAGTTTTTTTTGTTTTACTTTTTTGAATCTATATTTTATGAAACTTTACTCATTTTTTAAAAAATATTTTTTTTACTTTTTTTGAAAATAGTGTTTTATTTCTTTGAATCTATATTTTATTAAACTTTACTCATATTTAAAAAAAATCTATTTTTTTTTAAAAATACAGGTTTATATATAAACATAAATTTAAAAAATTTATATATGTTTATAAATACAGGTTTATATATATATAAATACAGGTTTATATATATATATATATATAAACCTGTATTTTTTTAAAAAATAGATTTTCATCTTCATTTATATATATATATATATATATATATATATATATTTTTAAAAAATTTATATATGTTTATAAATACAGGTTTATTAATGCACATTTTCATCTTCATCGCCTTCACTTCCAATGAGCCAATGAACCCCACATTTCTCCACCTTCATTATTATATATATATATATATATATATATATAGAGAGAGAGAGAGAGAGAGAGAGAGAGAGAGATACCTCAAAGAAACTCATTAAAAGTAGTATTCATTGCCAAATCGTTGCATCCTGCCAAGTCAAGAAATCTTAATTTGAGGTTCTCTATGCCCTGCACTTCAACCAATCTATTGGAATCTGAAAGATCCAAGTCCCGCAAGCGTTTCAAGTTTGATAGATTTGGTATTTTTTCCATTGCTGTACAACCACGTACATTTAACTTCTGTAGATTAGGAGGAAGTTCCAGGAGTGACCCAAGATTCTTGCAGTCATTCAAGTAAAGGTCAGTTAGATTGGATAGTTGACAGAGGGTAGAAGGCAGGTTACAGAAATTGTTCTGACTTAAATCCAGGGATTGCAATGAATGTAAACTGATTACAATATCATTTGGAATGTCCTCCTCACACAGACCACAATTGAGGAGACTCAGAAATCGCAAGGAACTTTGGAAAGGTAGGACAACTTTTTTGAAGGCCAACTGAGGATCTCTGTCCCGAAAACCCAGGGAAAGCCTTTCAAGTTTCTTCAGATTTTTGATAGAATCAGGTAACTGTGGACACCCAATATTAAATGCATCCAGATTCCTTAAGCTTACCATATTCCCCAATCGATCCGGCAATTGTTGCAGTAGAGAGCAGCCATAGATATTTAATACTTGTAGAGAAGACAAATCGCAAACGCAGTCGGAAGACTCCTGAGATTCCTACTGTTAGGTTTGTAATATTCATGAACGCAATCAAATTGCAAAAATGCTTAAACGCCAGTAAAATCGTAGTTTTAAAAATTTACAAACTATATACCTTGGATCACCCTTTACGCACAATTATTAATTAAACGAAAAATGAAGGACAAGAATCATACCTCAAGATCCGAAAACTTCCTCCAGTGCAAGTTCACCTCCAATCGCTTTTCGCTCAACTTAAATCTACCGAGTTTGGTTCCTTCTTTAATCAACATTAGCCACCCAAATGTTTGGCTCTAAAGGTGATCCACCAAGAAAAATAAAGATTCAAGAAGACACCAGATTGCTCAAAACCCTAGTTTTTCCTATCTCAGATAGAAAAAGCACGTCTTTCCAACTATTGGAATTACGTATGTTGTAAAAAGTCAACAACCCTCACCCATAATAAGACTCTCTTATTTATGGATGTGGCAAGAACTCCTCCTAACAATTAAGGAATTGAGTTTTATTTTAATTAATTAAAATCCTTTAATTAATTAAGCTCCCTTATATTATTAAGGATAATTAATTAAACTCTTTTAATTAATTTAACCTCCTAATCCTATTAGGAATAAATGAGAGTATTTATATTAAATTAATTCCTAAACTCTTTTAGAAATTAAAATAATAATAATAATTGTAATAATATTAATAAGACTCTCTTATTAATTTATATTTAATATTTCTAAAATATTAAATAATAAATATTAAGCTAGTTAATTAATTTATTCATCATAGATTAAATTAAATATACTTAACATATTATTACGATTATGCCATTAACTTCTTAAATAATTATTCTTCCTTTTATGGTGTGTACCTTTTTGGTTCTCCATATTAAACCTATGTGAATAAATCAATTAGAACAATTCTAATCTTATTTAAATAAATAAATTAAACAATTAATTTATTTAAATAAATAATATTTATTCTACAATAGGGATAAAGTTCTCCCTAATGATCAACGATTTTTTCCGGATAATATAGATTTCAACATTAATCATAAAAGAACCTTTCGAGTAAATAGTTACCGCATAATTCAATCCTTCCACCATACAATGTCCCAATTAAATATAAGATATGAAATTATCAAAGTCTTATTTTATTTAATTATATGTATTTCGATCCTTAAACGCATTAACTCCAAATAATGCAAATTAGAAACTCCTTTCTAATTTCATTCTCATTCTACCAAGGACTACCTGGTTGTCATTTATCGAATCACATAGACATTTCTCTTCTTTTATTGTAGTGGTAGATTCTTTATCGATCATACATTATCTCCACGTATAACTTATTATACTCAAGCATACCTTTGATATACCCTAAGGGTCTTAAGGAATAAGTCAAAGTATAACTCATCATACACAAGATACTATGATGATCTCAAGTCCAAGGATCACTAGATTACTACTATCACTACAGAAATTCCTATCGACAAGCGCAAGTAAAACTCCATTAGTGTATTCCTTAATGAGCCAATGCGCTAGTGAACTTTTATTCTCTAATAAGCACCTACATACTTACTTTAGTGTCTCCACACAAATGATCACGAGATCAATCATCCTCATCCAACGAAAAGTTGAAACGACGTACTAATCTATCCTGATTCACTAATCCCCAATTTAGTAATCCAACGATTGGGAAATATTTTAGTTTTAAGCTTTCTAAGAATTTAGATCTCATTAGAATGATCATCATCATTATTCTAAAAGCATTCTTTAAAACTATGGGTTTATCACATATTATAAAACAAAGATCACGTAGATAATTAAAAGTCTTTAATAAATTAATACTTTTTATTAATAAATGAATAAGATTGTTACAAAGTATATGCTTTATCATCAAACATGATTGACTTGTGTGTATACTACTTTCAATCTCCCACTTGCACTAAAGTCAATCGTCGTGGTATCTCATACTCTTCTTCTAAGCAAGTGGCGATTATCCCGTCATTGGATAAGTTTTAGTTAATGGATATGTAATGTTGTTTCATGAGATTCCACTATCTCTATAGTGATTTCCCATCTTTCAATGATTCTAATAATCAAATGAAAGTGCCACAACACATGTTTAGATCCAAGATGAGACTTAGGAACTATTCCTAGTTCAGAATGAACTTTTAATCCAAACAATCAACTCACAGCCTTCATTTATAGCTATATACTTTGTCTTTTTATCACTAAACCAAAGAATTCTTTCATTGCTTGAAACCTTTCCAATTCAACGCACCAATCGCTCAAGATAACGCTTTACCTTAAAGTGGATTTTCTCATCATCTTGGTCCGTCTCGAAAAACTTGAATCATTAAGCCCTCTAGTTTTAATTTAGACCCACCATGAATATGATCACATCCTTAGTCTTGCTTAAGCAAGACTTTAAGATGTTTTTCATCGACTCATAGTGAACTTCTCCGTAATACGACCGATCAACATCGTGTCTCGTGATATTTCATCAGCATACATGATAGTCCACTCATGCGACCTCTCTTTTCGTGAGTCTGTGGGGACTATTAAGAGAGATACACTCATAGCTCATCTACATGAGACATCTCTTGAGTTTGCCATGCTAAACGACTTTAGCATCAAATGAATATATCGCTCGGGTTAAGTCGAAGCATCTTCTTAAATCTATCTATATAGATTTATATCCTCAATTAAGATACTCTTCCAAATCATTCATGGAGGAATGTTTAGACAACTTTATCTTTCTTGATTGTAGATTGGTATGTCATTCCTTATCCGTAGATATCAATATATAATACTAGAAATGTCACGACGCTCCCACCCCCTTTTGTACACTACTAGAACTCTTACCTCATCGTATGTAACTCGGATCATCATCTTCTATGATCGTATCATCATCATCATCATCCATGATGAATCCATACCTCCTAGGTATCTTCTGTGACTATTCCGGACTTACGATTCTCTTGGCCATGTACAATAAGTTCTATCTACGTGTTCCTCTTATTCGACTTATAGTGTTTTGTGGTTCTTGAACTCTTCAAGATCTATTATCCTCCCACTAGCCCCTTGATAATAAACACATTTATCTTAGAAAAAGTGTGTTTCGCAACAAACACCTTTTTTTTAAGTAGGATTATAGAACATATACCCTAAACTTACTTTTAGGATGTCCCACAAATCAGATTTTGTCAAATCTTGTCCCAAAACTTATCGTTTGAAACCTTTTCACATAAGTTGGACAACCCCTTATCTTAACATACTTAAGATTAGAATCCTCCCTATCCATAACTTTTATGGAGTCTTGGGGCTGGATTTTGAGGTTACCTTTTTCATAGATATGCAACCATTTCTGTAGGACACGACCTGTGAAGGATACCGGAATGTCGGTAAAATCATTATGGATCGCATCTATGTTCAAATAGGTACGATTTTTCCTTTCGTATATAAATCAATCAATTATTATGTATCGTGAGGTGTCCATTATAAAAAACCATTTGAGATGATCTAAAACTTATCGCACAAGTATTTATTCCTTAATCTAATCAAAGAATATTAATACTTTGTCAATTTGTTTCATTTCTCAATTCTTTGAACCTTTCAAATAATTCACACTTCAGATTTCAACAAATACATACATTCAACTCTTTGAATGATCATCTTGTTTTCTTATACTAATTTGTTCAATATGCAAAATTATTTTCACGTAAGTCAAGTATACAAAATCCATTAAAGTAATATTCCATTTATATACAAAACATTATTATTATAAATAGAACAACAATTGTTCTTAATTATAATACCAAAATTTTATCATCCAACAATAAAATGGAAATAATATTTTAACAAGAAACCCAATACAATAACAACTTATCGACTTAATAGATTTGCCGTAGGCATTGTTAAATTATAAGTTTCTATGGCTAATGCAAAGAACCTTTGCTTCATTTCCCACACATAGGATTACTTATATTTGTTTAGTTTTCTTACTGCTTTGGTTCATAAATCTATATTTATGATAACCAAAGTCGATCCAATACCCAAGTAGAACCTCTCGACTTAAAGAAAAATTTATTTTAAATCATGAACAAATTTGTATTGTAATCGAAACTTCACTAAGCTTCTTTGGTTAGCCTCTGCAAGATGTTTCTCGCAGCTTTTTTCCAAAGTGTCCAAAGCTTATTACAATGGAAGCAAGCTCCTTTCTTATCCGTGATCGCTTTTGTTCTTATTATCCTTTGTTTATGCCTTTCTATTTACCTTCTTTTGAATCCTTCTTCTTTCGTAAGATCCTTTACCCCTACCAAGAAGACATACGATCTTTCTTGGTTGGAAAGTGACTCTCATCATTTTCAACATGTTAAGAAATCAACGGTCGATATCTAGCTTGTTTATATGAAAAATTCACAACAATTGTGAAAGAGTCCTGGAGTGAGTGAAGATCAAATCTTGCTCAACTCTCCATCCACGACAAAATCATTGTCCTAATCGATCAATCAAATTGATTATGTTAAGAACTTTTTCTGCATCTTATAGTGTCATATCGGCCATTCTAGATCTAAGAGCTCCTTAGATATCTCGATATCTATCGGTCCCATTTTCCTCACCATCAACTACTTGATGTGCGTGAATATAAGAGAGAGATCCATAGTTTCACGCCGACGACAAGCTCATTACTCATTGGGATGCGAAAGACGATGATCGAGCCAATCACATCATCTCGCCACTTTCTAAAAGTAGCAATCTCTTCCTCGTATGCGTTATTGTCTGCAACTATCAAGGATAGGCGTACAAGACATAAGATATAGCTTTTTAGCCATGAGAACTTTTCTCAATTTTCTTAACCAATCCGCTTAATTTGGCCCCATTAATTTAGCATCTAATATGCTTCGCAATGATAGTAATTTTAGACATTGTAAAATTTCGTAAATGAATTTGTAATTAACAACATTTTAACATACATTCTTTTATTAATTACCAAAATAAATTAGGTCTTGTTTTAAATTGGTATCTCCCACTATTTTTTTCAAACTATATTACCTCACTTATATAGTTAAATAAAAAATCTAATTAAAGATTTCTTTGGTGAGAATAAGGATCCCATTTCAAATGTATATATACCTGTATGGTGACACAACAAACTATATATAAATAAATAGTGAGACAACTTTTTGTCAATTACATCAACTATGCAACTCCTTTTCTTTTGCTTCTTAGATTATTTTGATCAGTGGTGGCACATCCGAATCAAAATTATCCAAGTTAAGTCCGACCTAAGACTCCATATATTCAAAAAGAAAAATATCATCCTCATGGTGACACAACAAAATAATATTGTTCAATTTTCTTTATAAGATCAAATGTGATAAATTAACATCTTAAATACTTAATATCATTTCATTGTGGTGACACAACAAACTCATATTAAATATTTAATACTCTATTAATTTTATCACGCTAAGGCGACGCTCGATATTCCAAATATCTTTGAACGCTTAAGACTTAATATAAAAATTGAGGGTTTGTTATTAATTTGTCTCATCTTGTTTAAATACAAGTATTTACATATATATATATAAAATACACGTTATATTAATTAACATGCTAAACATGTTTTGCGTAATATATAATATATATAGTATATAAAGTGCGCATATATGAATACTATATTCTACCCGATTGATTATGACTTTTATTCTAGTTTGGTTCACTGTAGAGCCACCAAGTGAACCAAAAGGTCAAACCCCTGTAAAAGAATTAATATTTAAATATAACTATTACATTTAAACCCTACCCATTACAAACGGGTCTTCAAGCGCTTCATTTCTTCTCGATCTTCAATTCTTCAAAATTAATTCTAACTATTCCTATTACAAAACTATTTAAAATAAATAAAAACCGATCGCCAGCCATGGGGAAGTATATAAGAGAGAGTTAAATTTACATTAAGAAAAATTAGAGAATTTATGACGCAGAATTCCATTTAATAAAAACCCATACATTCAATGCATCCAACTAAAATAAAATCCAATCAAATTCCATTGATAGTTCATAATCAATCCCATTTATTATCATACACATCATCATACGATCAATAAATAACATTCATCTTATAAATAATAAACATTTAATATATATATTGATATCATTTAATAAGAACTTTAGTTAAGATAAAATCTAATTTTGAATCAAAATAAACTCCTTTATTTTAATCCAAATTTAAATTAAAATAAAACTATTTTATTTTAATTTATCCAATTTTGAATAAAATAAACTATTTTATTTTAATCAAAATTTTAATCAAAATAAACTCCTTTATTTTAATTAATTATGGAATCCAATTCCATGTAAAAAAATTATTAAAGGAAACACTAATTCTTTTTTCATATTCACAAATAAACTCCTTTATTTTGAATAATATGAAATCTTATTTCATATTTAAATAAACTCCTTTATTTAAGGAAATTAGGATTCTCTTCCTATTCACAAATAAACTCCTTTATTTTGAATAATATGAAATCTTATTTCATATCTAAATAAACTCCTTTATTTAAGGAAATATGGAATCCAATTTCAACTCCAATTAGTTATCATGTAATTCAATTCTAACTCTAATTAGTTAAGATAAAATTTAATTTTAAAATTAAAAATAAACCTTTTTTATTTTAAGATTAAAATAAACCTTTATTTTAAAATTAAAATAAACCTTTTATTTTAAAATTAAAATAAACTTTTATTTTAATAATAAAATAATAAGAATAATAATATATATATATATAATAATATATATATATATAAACCGATTATATATATATATATATAATATAATTACGTCCAAATTATATTTTCACAAAACCGTATTATATCTCTATAGAAAAGTAATTATATATATAATATAAAGGATATGGGCCACGTGATTCCCAAAAAATTGCATGCTCCACGTAAATCATTTCTTTTCAACAGTCTGCAGGAGAAAAAAAATAATTTCGGCTCCTTTTTTTTTTTTAAATAAATTTTATACAATAAAATTATGCCCAATTAAATTGTTCTAAACACATATCAATATAATATCAAATTAAAACAATTAATAATTCGCATAAAGGTTTGGCTCGATGCCAATCATTAGGTTTGTAATATTCATGAACGCAATCAAATTGCAAAATGTGCGAAAACGTGTAAAAAATCGTAGAGTTTAAAAATTTACAAACCATATACCCTTGATCACCCTTTACGCACAATTATTAATTAAACGAAAAATGAAGGACAAGAATCATACCTCAAGATCCGAAACTTTCCTCGTGCAAAGTTCACCTCCAATCCTTTTCGCTCAACTCAATCTACCGAGTTTGGTCCTTCTTTTGATCAACATTAACCACCCAAATGTTTGGCCTCTAAAGGTGATCCACCAAGAAAAAATAAAGATTCAAGAAGATGATGTATTGCTCAAAACCCTAGTTTTCCTATCTCAGATAGAAAAGAGCGTAGCGATCTCCAACTATTGAAATTACGTATGTTGTAAAAGTCAACAACCCCTCACCCATAATAAGACTCTCTTATTTATAGATGTGGCAACCTCCTTAACAATTAAGGAATTGAGTTTTATTTTAATTAATTAAAATCTTTTAATTAATTAAGCTCCTTATTTTATTAGGGATAATTAATTAAACTCTTTTAATTAATTTAACCTCCTAATCCTATTAGAATAAATGAAATTTTATATTAAATTAATTCCTAAACTCTTTTAGAAATTAAAATAATAATAATTGTAATAATATTAATAAGACTCTCTTATTAATTTATATTTAATATTTCTAAAATATTAAATAATAAATATTAAGCTATTTAATTTATTCTATCACCATAGATTAAATTAAATATACTTAACATATTATTACGATTATGCCATTAACTTCTTAAATAATTATTCTTCCTTTTATGGTGTGACTTTTTGTGTTCTCCATATTAAACCTATTGTAATAAATCAATTAGAATAATTCTAATCTTATTTAAATAAATAAATTAAACAATTAATTTATTTAAATAAATAATATTTATTCTACAATAGTGATAAGCCTCCCAAATGATCAACAACGACTTTCCAGATAATATAGATTTCAACATTAATCATAAAAGAACATTTGAGTAAATAGTTATCAGACAATTCAATCCTTCCACCATACAATGTCCCAATTAAATATAAGACATGAAATTACCATCAAGTCTTTATTTTATTTAATTATATGTATTTCGATCCTTAAATGCACAACTCCAAATAATGCAAATTAAAACTCCTTTCTAATTTCATTCTACTTCTGCCAAGGACTAACGGGTTGTCATTTATCGAATCACATAGACATTTCTCTTCTTTATTGTAAGTAGTAGATTCTTTATCGATTATACATTATCTCCATATATAACTTATTATACCCAAGATACCCTTTGATATACCCTAAGGGTCTTAAGGAATAAGTCAAAGTATAACTCATCATACACAAGATACTATGATGATCTCAAGTCCAAGGATCACTAGACTACTATCACTACAGAAATTCCTATCGACAAAAGTAAAACTCCATTGGTATTCCTTAATGAGCGTGCTTTAGTGAACTTATTCTAATAAGCACCTACATACTTACTTTAGTGTCTCCACACAAATGATCACGAGATCAATCATCCTCATCCAACGAAAGAAGAACGATGTACTAATCTATCCTGGATTCACTAATCCCCAATTTAAGAATCCAACGATTGGGAACTATTTTAGTTTTAAGCTTTCTAAGAATTTAGATCTCATAAGAATGATCATCATCATTATTCTAAAAGTATTGCTTAAAACTATGGGTTTATCACATATTATAAAACAAAGATCACGTAGATAATTAAAAGCCTTTAATAAATTAATACTTTTTATTAATAAATGAATAAGATTGTTACAAAGTATATGCTTTATCATCAAATACGACGGCCATACATACTACTACTTCACCTACACCCACTCAATCAGAAGTGAGCCAGACTACTTAAATGTCTTATCAATCGTGTAATTCTTCAAGCCCTGCTTGACTTGCATTCAAAATCCTTAACCTTTCAAATTCCCCATCTCCTCCTAAGAATCGTTTCATATTTGAAAGCAAAGAACCATATTTAATTCTTCAGAGATGACAAATTGCAAGTGGTTGCCGGAAGATTTGTAAGGCTCCAAAGAATCGCTTATATCCAAGACCAAAGAAGCATTCCAAATTCCCCAACTCTCTCGCAATCGCTCCAACATCGAAAGTACCATGAACATTCAATCCTTCTAGTGATATCAAGTTGCAAATGGTGGTGGGAAGAGTTTTAAGTTGCTTACACCATTTCAAACGTAAGTGAACCAAATTTCTTTAATTGTCCTATCAATCGGTGTAACCTTCAAGCAATGTATCACCTACATTCAAAGCCTTCAAGCTTTTCATATTTCCCAATTCTTCGTGCAATCGCTCCAAGATTGAAAGACCCTCCGATCCAGTTCTTCTTCTAGTGATCTCACGCAAATTGATGGATCAATCGTTGGCAATCTTTTGCAAACTCTAAGCATTAAGCGCTCAAGATTCCGTACGCCAGTAAAGCATTAAGCGCTTTACATATTCCACACTCGACTGTGTTTTTCAAGTGAAAGGTCAGATGCTTCAAGAACAATTGCTCTGCCCATATCACGAAGATGATCATGCATCGTTAAACAATTTTTCTAATCAACTTTTAATAAACACTTGTTCAACAACTCTGTAATACTATTCTCAGGGGAGAACTCACAACCATTCCAAAACTTAACTAAATAATCTTTGTCCCATCCAATGAAAATGCATGCAACATCAAGGAAGATTTTCTTTCCATGTTTGGTGAGTGTATCATAGCTTATTTTAAGCTTATCTAGAATAGTCTTTTCGGGATATTTGCGAAACTCCTCTAAGTCAATTTTCCATTTCCATAGTGCCAAACCATATATATGACGACCAATAACCTCAAGAGCTAATGAAAGGCCTCCACAATATGTTGTTGTTTCTATTGAAAGTGATTTGTGATCTTCAGATGGAAATGGAATGCCTTCTCCAAATGCATGTTGTCTAAAGAGCTTCAAAGACTCATCCTCATCCAATTTATTTCGCCAAGATCTTTCTCCACGCCCCAATCACCAAGACGCTGTCCGATATCCCGCATACAGCTTCAACAAGTCAACACTAAAATCTCGACTACCGACCGCTTTTGGGATAGCCCAAGAGAGAGTCAAGATTTGGTGATCACAAGGTTAACAATGGAGGGAAAATAATGTATAATGCCTGAGAGAGAATAATAATAATATGAATGTGTGTAATGTTTTGTTACTTACCCTCTTTTGTGATCCTAGCCCCATACATACTCCAATCCTTGCCATCGTACACCCACCCATCATCTCCCGACACCTTTTCCCCACTCCCCATTATTTCAATTTAAAAGTATGTAGCCTACTCCCTTACCGCTACCACTCTTTTGCCACCACGGCCATCCGAGTCCCATCCTCATTAATGCCATGCAGAAGGTGGCGTATATAGTAGTCAACTATCATTCGATATAATAATTTACCAATAAAGTCAAGTTAAGTGACAATTTGTATAATGGGACAATTCAACGACTAAGCCCAAATAATGGAAATGACCCAAACGACCGGATCCAACCGAAAGGACCCAATGAAATAATCAAGTAATCGGGCCCAAACCATTCTGGACCAACCCAGACTAAGAGAATATAATCCAAGGAGGAGCCCATTAAGTCCGCCCAATAAGAAAAAGGATTACGACCAACATCGCTTCTCTAGTCCTTTTATTAAACAGATGTTTAATGAAAGACTATAAACAAGATAGCCCCATGATATAACGAATTATGATAAATCACAAGAGGTCCAAAGTGAAACTCACCAAAGCCCAACAAAATCGGCCCAAATTGATATCGAAATAGAAATGGAGGCCCAATAGACACAAGTCCACTCAGTGAAGATATTTAGACCCAAAACTGGACGAAACCTCTTCCCATTCACCATCATTGCGTGAATTAAATGTGTCACCGACATCGTCGGTAAATCATCACAAGATAAAAGGTAAACTTTACCAATTCGACGGCTTTTACTCGCTAATTTGAAATTTGAACCTTTGAGCTTTCTTCTCCTCTCGGAACTTCTTCCTCTGCTTTTACTGAATTCTCAACAATGGTGACCGTGAACTCTAGCCAAAACTCTCCCTTCACAGTGACTCTGTTAGCACCGCCTCTCCCAAATCCAAACCCTAACCAAGAGGGTTCGAGTTCCAACCCCAATCTTCAACAACCATGGGGAAATCCACCTCCGATCCCTCTCGCACCACCTTTTCCGACTTCTTCAAAGATCGGGAACAGCTTCCCCATGCCAACATCCTTCCTCCGTCACTTGAACTCGAGATACGATCCTCCTGACTCAAGTATCGATTCCCGACATGTATGCCATATAGGGCCCCGCCCCCCAAGAGCGATGTACCAAATGACCGGACGGCTGGGTCGCCATGCCACCACCTTCCTCGAAAAGGGGGGTTCGCCACCTCTCCATGCTTTTGTCGTTACCTCCTAGGGTTCATAGGAGTGGGCTTTTCTCGCTTAGTGCCCAATTCCTACATCCACATCCCATTCATCGCATTCATCTGAATTAGGGATTTCTCCTCCGTCGACATCTTCTTCACCCTCTTCTCGACACAGTAGGTCTCGAGAACGAGGCTTCAAAATGTCGAGAGAAGCAATCTCCCCGACCCAACACCAGATTCGAGAGAGAGACCTCGATGGATACCCTTCCAAAGAACAAGGGTCAGTACGAGAAGTGGTTTTTGTCACGGACCAAAATCTCTTCTCTCCAGATTGACTACCTCCGACGGGTCTCTACCGACTTTTGAGATATCTCCAAAGAGCGCAGAGGAGACGGCAGACTTTTTCAAGAAGATTCCTCCAAAAGAATGGAGTTTTACACTTCGACCAAACAAGCCCGGCTATACGACCACAAATGTAAGTTTCAACAACTTTGTAATATAATTTTTGAGATATATAAGTGATACGGGTTCGATATATGGTTTTTGCAAAGTTGTCTCTCGATCAAACCAACTTCTTTGAAGTGAAAGATCCGAAGATTTTTCAAGGGAAGAATACTTGATGCGAGCGAAGAGCATCCGATCAAGAGTCTTCCCGCCGATCCCCCTACACACCGATCCACCAACTACTCCCTTCAAAATGATGAACCCCAAACCGATGAGCCCAATATACCCAAGAATCCTCGCACTCACCAAGAAAAAGATCCGCCAAAAATCCAAATCCACCCAACCGAAACAAACCCCGAAAGTGATCCTAAAATAATTCCCAAGCAACCCCACAAATGTTTTCAAAGACCCAACCCCAATCCTCGCACATTCCGAATCTATCCCATGAGGAGGAGTCTCGCTTCGACATTCCTTTCGCATCGATCGGCAAAGGTTCTTCGTGTGAAGAAGATAAGGACGAAAGATAACCTTCGACCGCCAAGAGCTCCGAGTTCCTCGCCTTCTACCGACATCCTCCAATAATCCCCACAAAATCCAAGTGCTCGATGATGAACCGACCGGATCTGTCCCCACCCCATCCCGAAAAGGAAACATCCAAAGAGATACCAATTCTTGCTCATCTTCTTCACACCTTCGCCGACCCCTCAACCCACTCCTCGCTTTGGCCTCTTCTCTCCGAAACCATACATGTGGACCCTCGCCATTCAGCAATCAACCCCGCTTTCTCCTCCAAGACAAACGACCGCCAATTCCAAAGAGACGCTATGGCCTCTCCACCACGTGGCCTCGATTTAATGCCCATTTTCCTTTCAACTGCTCAACGCCTTCGTTCGTGAAAACCGATGATCATCGATTCGAAAACAGCTTCGAATGGGATTTACTCAAATAAGGTATGAGCTACTTCAAGCGAAGGTAAACGGTTTTCCTTTATTTCCAATTTATCTTCATACTTATACATCCGAAAATCGATCAAATAATATTGATACGATAGCGAATGTCAGTGTTCGCCAAGGCTCAAGGCCCGAGGTCCCTCGAGGTCAATCTGAGGAAGAGGCTCGAGGAAAGAGAATGCCCTTCAAGTCTCGCTTTAGCTAGGAAAAGACTCAACGCTAATGCATTCTTCATACAAATGAAGGGCTTCAAAAGAGTTAGCCCAAGCCAAGGGAGATGTGAAGGCCTCCAATGAAGAACTAAAGTCAACCAAAGCACAAGACGAGGAGATCATCAAAATGAATGTCGACTTGGTTCGTAGGAGCGAGATAAGGATGGAGAAGATCAAGGAATTAAAGGTCGATGCTAAACTCCCCGACCAAGACCATCCAAAACTAGAGTCAAGTAGACTCGCATCCGAATAAACCAAAAAGCTTGAAGAAGAAATCCGAGAACTCAAGGCTCTTCGGACCTCGGCTCTCTAACCGATGACCTTCGCAAACAAATCAGTGAAGAGTATCTAACTCCTGATGAGATCAATGGGAGATAATGAAGATATACTCGAGTGTTACGAGCTCACGAGTCGTGGCAAGGAGAAGTCGATTGCAAACCAACGCGATCCATCCTCGCTCAATTCTTCGTGATGATTTAAGATGGCGCGCCGTCGATGCTCTTGTTTTTCCTCGGTTTTATTAAAGAATATTTATGAAGATTTCTATTATTTTTCCTTCTTTAATTTATAGGACTTGTAAAATTATCTAATATTGTAATTAGATTGAATATCAATGAAAAAGTAGTTTCATTCCTTATGACTTCTGCATTGCATTACTTTCGCCAATACTCCAATATTAATTCAACTGAAAGATGCACAAACTCTTTCATGGATCGAACTCGAATCGTTAATTAACAACTAAACATGTCATATAACAGAGATAAGATGAAGTTAAAGAATGAGGCATTCCAACTCGACACTTAGAAAAAATTTTAGGTAATAAAGTAAAGGGATACTTATTAGTTATCAAGTGTGAGATGATTCTGCTTTATTAGGAATTTGTTTACCCCGAAAGGCCTAATAAAACCAAAAGATGACATTTGCCTACCACGAAGGGCCCGACAAAGTCTAAAGGACAACGCTTGCTTACCACGAAGGGCCCCGACAAGGTCTCGAAGATGACACTTGCCTTACCCCCCCGGCCCCGACAAGGTCTAAGTGTCGATAATTGCTTGCTTACCACGCAGGGCTCCCGACAACGTTTTAAGGATGACACTTGCCTACCACGCAAGGGGCCGACAAGGTCTAAGTGTCGACAATCGCTTACCACGCAGGGCCTCGACAACGTTTAAGGATGACACTTCGCCTACCACCACGGCGGGCCCGACAAAGGTCTAAGTGTCGACAATCGCTTACCACGCAGGGCTCCGACAACGCTCTTAAGGATGACACTTGCTTACCACGGGGCCCTCGACAAGGTCTAAGTGTCGACAATTGCCTACCACGCAGGCTCCCGATAACGTTTTAAGGATGGCGTTGCCACCACGGCGGGGGCCCGACAAACCCATAAGGTCCACCCGCCATTAAGGCTACCATCGAAAGGGGCCAACGAGTCCACCCGAACCTCCTAACACCACGACGCTTTTCTACCACGAAGGGCCCGACAAACTCATAAGGACCACCACCGAAAAGGCTACCATCGAATGGTCACGAGTCCACCCGAACCTCCTAACACCGCTGAACCGATCAAAGAACGAAGACAAGATTTGTTTGAGAAAAAAAAAGAACTTTTATCGATGATGACATAAATATTTACAGACTTCCAATGTAATCGACATCATTTTTACCGAAAGTACTTCCTAAGCCCGCCCAATACAAGTATTCTTAATTGTCGACCGCCTAATGCTTTCAACCGATAAGTCCCCGCTTTCAGTGACTTCAAAGGATTTCATACTATCCTTCCCATTGGCATCGCTTTTCCAGATTCTCGAGGTGTAGATGCTTCGCTTCTCCGAGGACAAAATCTCCTACTTTAAACTCACAAACTTACCCCCTTGTTATAATGCTTGGCCACTCTTCACGATAGTCGCCAATTTGATTAAGGTCAAGCTTTCCGACTTTCTCAAGCAAATCAAGATCGGCCTTCAAGCCTTCCTCATCAGAGATCTCTTTGAATCGACTAACTCAAGACTTGAGATCCAATTTCAACCGGACTAAGGCATCGCATTTATAAGCCAATCTGAAAGGTGAATCCCCCGTCAGAGTCCCTGAGTAGTTCGGTAAGCCCATAACACGCTAAGTAGCTCTTCCGCCATCTCGCCTCGGCTTCGCCCAATCAAGGCTGATCCCATTCAACAGCCGCTCGCTGGTCACTTCAACTTGTCCGCTTGACCGAGGATGAGCTATCAAGTCTTTCAGCGCCGGATCCCCGCTTTTTCAAAAATGCTTCAAATTTCGATCCCACAAACCGACGTCCATCGTCCGATATTACCACCACTTAGAAATCCCAAAACGAAATACTACCGATTCTTTCAAAAATTTCAAGCATTCCTGTTCGTTATTAACCTAAAGTGGCTTTGCTTCTACCCATTTGGTCATATAATCGATGGCAACTATAACAAAACCGACTTCGACCTTTTGCTTTCTAGAATGGACCCAAAGATATCAACCCCCCAGCATAAATGAGGGTATAGGAGATAAGATCGTATAGTATAGCTCTTCCGTGGTCATGTGGATCGGACCGCTGAGTCGACACTTCTCGCACTTCTTAACGACGATTCACCGCTTTCTCAAGATGGTAGGCCAAGAATACCCTTGTCGGCAAGTACTTTATAAAGCTAACGACTTAGCCACCATATACGCCACAGATGCCTTCATGTACTTCTGAGAGCATATTCACTTTCAGATGGAGTCGCATTTCAAGAAGGAGATGAGAAAGCCCTTCTAATGCATCCCCATCAATCGTAACAAAATTAGCACTTTATACTTGATTTTCTTGCTAGCATCCGATCCGAAGGTAAGACGCCATCTCGCCAGATACTCTATATACGGAGTCAACCAAATAGCTTGGTCCGATCAATGCACATCACCGATTCATGATAAACACTAGATGTTGCAAAATTTCTAAGTAAACCAACCCATCAAAGACGTTAACATCCGTAGTGGCTAATTTGGAGAGTGCATCAAAGAATGGAATTGTTATTACGCCGAATTTCAAAACTCGTAGGATTGGAAATATTGAAGTTGTTCTTTCAATTTCGCCAAATACATGATCATTCTTGGGCCTCGAGCTTCAGATTCTCCGTAAAGTTGCTTAACGACTAACCGAGAATCACCAAGATGACTATTCTTTACACTTCAAGACTTTTTTGCGGGCAGAATCCTCGCGAGTACCGCTTTCATACTCAACTTTCGCTGTTTCGTCGCTTTGAATCGAAATCACGGCCTCACGCACTCTGAATCCTCCCGACTCGCTGTAATAATCCTCGCCCATCGACGTCCGTGGTAGAAGACCCATCTCGCATACAAATATCCACGAAACTCGCTCATTAAGAATCAGAATCGCTCATTCTGATCCTTCACTTTCCGCCACAACTTCATCACCTTTTAAAAATGAGCATTCAACTACAAAATCAATCAAGGCTTGCCTTTTCGATGGCGGTTCGGGGATGATATTCAATGAAAAATTGGGACAACTCCATCGTTCACGCAATTTAATCTCCCCGATACCTCGTGTTTGCCCATAATCTTCTTCAAAGGTCGATCTGTATACTATTACCAATCTACCCCGAAGTATTGCTTAAGCTTTCGACTAGCAAGCGTTATTAAAGCAAAAGCAAACTTTTCGATGTTCGGGTACCTTGTTTCAAAGATCTCGGCGGACACGGCTTACATAATAAACCGGTGTCACGCACTTCCCAACTTCACGCACCAAAACCGCTTCCTACCGCCAACGAACTAGCCGCTAAGTATAAATATAAAGGCTCAAGAGAGAGCGGGTTTCACCAACAAAGGCGCCAAGATAAGTAGGACTTGATGCTCGAAAAGGCGTCCTCACACCAAGTCCATCAAACGCTCTTTGCATTCTTCTACTTTTTTCAATGTATCAAAGAACGAAGAAACATCTTTCTCGCCGACTCGACATGAACCTCCTTAAAGTCGCAATCCTTCCAAATGACGTTGAACATCTTTAAATGACCGAGGAGTCTTCATGTTCGTGATCGCTCAATCTTCTCCTCGATTGGCCTTCAATTTCTCTTTCGATCGACAAGATAACCTTAAACTTGCCAAATTCCTGTAGATCAAGGTGCACTTAGTGGGGTTCAATCTCAAATTGTGATGACGGATTATCCGAAAGCATTCTTCTAAATCATCCAGATGTTTATGCACCAACATGCTTTTGACAATCATGTCGCCCACGACACCTCCACATTCCCGCCAAATTGATATCCGAAAGACACGATTCATCATCCTCTCGTATGTGGCTCCGTGATTGATGAGGCCGAAAGTCATTTTCTTATAGTATATATACCGAACGATGCGTAATGAACGCCGCCTTCTGATATCCTCTTTACACATGGAAATTTGATGATATCCAGAGAATGCGCGCCCATGAAACTTAACAAAGCATACCCAAAATGGCATCGATGAGTCGGTCGATGTGGGGCAATGTAGAAATCCTTTCGACAAGCTTTATTTAGATCGGTAATCGATGCGCATCGCCATTTACCATTTTGCTTCGACCAAAGACCACATTTGCCATCCATCAGTGGGTAGTCGATCTCAAGATGAAGTCACCGCCAATAGTTTTGCAATCTCTTCATCAATGATTCACCGACGCTCAGTGCAAAAGATCCTCCTCTTCCGCTTCGGACCGGGTTTCTTTGACGGGTCCACCTCCAACCGATGCTCAATGATATCCCCGCTTACTCCTCGGCATATCCCGAGGTTCCCATGCGAAAATGTCAACATAAGATTGCAGAGCTCCATGAGGTTCATCTCGGAGAGGTTCCGCAGACCAAACCTATTTTCACCGCCTTGTTCACTTTGCCCCGGATGAGCTCTATCTCCTCCGCTTTTCACCGGGTACGACCAACGGCTCGAACTACTCTCGTGAAGGGTTCGATCTCTATCGCCACGGTCTCGCTTCGCTTCGATACCCCCACTCCCAAGTGATCACAAATGCTCTATAACACCTTCTCGCCGATCCAAATCCCTTTCACCTCACCAACCCCATGAGTCAGAGGAAATTTGATTTTGAAATGAGGAATCGAGGTCACAACTTGTAAAGCAATTAAAGTAGGCCTTCCCAAAATAAAGATTATAAGCGTAATCTACACGCACAACATAAAATTTGCAAATAATTTCTACCGTTGGGGGCCGCTCAAGATGATCCTAGTTCAATGGTTCCAAATGCCACCTCGACCGGGTCATTACTTAAAACCATATAAAGGAGCTCCTGTCCTATCTCCATCTTTCGCCCATCTAGTGCATCCTCCGATAAGCGTGGCATACGTAATATCTATAGAAGACCCATTATCCACCATCATTCGCTTCATATCCACCGAACCCACTTCATAGCAACAAGACCAATGATCCTCGTATGGCTTCGATGACTTCAAGGGTAATCTTCATCAAGAAAGAGATTACCAGATTCGAATAAGGTCTGTCTACCTTCTGGAGGGTACCCACCACCGATACATGACCAATCCAAGTAACTTCTAAGCTTCTTTCCAACGAGTTTTCCGTAAGTACCCCAAAGATGATATCTATCACATGCCTTTGCAGTCGCTCCGAGCCGGCAACGCTTCATTAATCGGGTTGAGTCATTTAACAGTCCTCTCGTCTCCGCCGTTGATTAGTTCTCGCGCCCACATACCGAATTAAAGCCCCACCTTGTACCTTTCTTTTCAATAAAGTCCTTCAAACTAGCACACCATTCAGATCGTGACCAAGCTTGATGAAAATCACAATACTTACGACGAATTCCTTTTCCGCTTAATGTTATCTCGAGGTGGCTCAAGATAGGTTTATTCTTAATCTGATCCAAGATAATGTTTCGTCTGTCAGGTTGAAAAGTGTCGTGTACGCCCTATTCACTCTTCAATGGAGCGACGAACGCCCTCCACCCTTGCTCTCCAATTGTTATATTTTCGACCCGACCTTAGCCATAGCGGCTTTTTATTCCCTTCATTCTTCTTCCGGTCTCTATCGGCTCTCATCCCGATCCGCCTCTTTTAAGCCCGGCTCAAGAAAGACGCTTGAGGTCGCCCATGGCTTCCTCCACCACGATATAGCCTTCACTTTGTCAAAGGCTTCAAATGAGACTCTTCGGTGATGAAACATTAACTTCTTCACCAACTTCTCTCGATTTGACCAGATCTAACCCATTCTCAAACAAATCCAACGGCCAGAGATCGCTCAGTCTCACATTGGCCGATCGATCGCTTCATGAACCGCTTCACATATCGCCCAAAGACTCATTCAAAAACTGTCGAACTCGAGCCAACGAACCAGCTTGGTTTTCCTTTCTTTTTGTTTTCTCCCGGCGAGCATGAAATTTATCGCATATGTCCGCCAAGATGAAATCAATCCGAGGGCAAAGTCCCCATCCACCGCCGCATCCTTTCGAAAGCATTGTGACAAAAGTATGACACTTAGCAAAGATCGCTAAAGTCATAATAATCCATCACCATCGAACGCTCGACCGTGGTCGTAGGGATCTCCCCGACCCATCATATAACTTTCGATATGGGGCAACTTCTTGGTGGGGTCGCTTTTTTCTTTAAAAAATCTCCGCGAAAAAGGGATGCCTTCTTCCCAAAGTATCCTTCATTTTTTGTACTTCTGGCAAGTCGCTCAAGTTCTTTTTTAACTCTTTAACCAGATACTCCACACCTTCCGTCGAGATGATGCTTCTTTCTCCTGTGACTCCTTCCTCCTCTAAGTGGGACGGCTTTCTTACAATAGAGCCTTCAACTCTGTAAGGACTTTTTTACGATGGCGAGTGTCCACAGGTGGTGTACCCTCGCAGAGACTCTCTGGAGTACGATCTCCAGATATACTTCGCCTCCGAACTCTGCACACTATGGCGAGAATGTGCAACAACAAGGGCTTTCTTTGGGTCTCAAGAGTGTGATCTCCGATCGACCTCTTCGTTTTTTCCGACCTCGCTCCTTAGAATCGACAGGTGATGTGCCCTCTTCGATCTTTGAGGAGTAGGGCTTCGGATCTTCTTCTTTCTCGAGTTCTACCGAGACTCTCGTCCCCGAATGAATGTGTTCTTTCCCACTTCTGCCCTCGCTTCTTCTGACCGATCATAACTCAACTCTTCGTCCCTCAACTCGCCATCCGAGCCATCTCGCTCACCTATATCCAATCACCGCTTCACGAAGTGCTTCCATAGCTCTATCCGCTTCATCCGCCATCTTAGCCACCGTGAAGCTTTTTCGTCTTGGTCATCTCAGATCGAGTTCTAGGCGAGGTGCCTTTCTACTGCTTCCACCACGGCCGACATTTTCTCCGTCGAGAAGACTAGCTTACGCTTAGCTTTTACCCACCGCCTTTCTACCGAAAATCTTCATGTGATCGTTTGACGCCAGTACAGGCATGAACACTTATCACGGCCCCAAACGATCCTCGACAGACACTGTGGTGTCGATTCACCGCAACCCTCTACCGCCTCTTCTTCGTGTAGGTGTTCTACTTTTTACCATGAATATCGACGTAGAACAAACATACAATGCGTGATTGAAAAATACTCAGACACTAGAACTCACCCTCCTTCTAAATACCAATGTTAACGCCAAGATCTTTCTCCACGTCCCCAATCACCAAGACGCTATCCGATATCCCGCATAGCTCAACAAGTCAACACTAAAAGCTCGACTACCGACCGTCGAGGATAGCCCTATGGCGTGAGAGTCAAGATTTACGATCACAAGGTTAATAATGGAGGAAAATAATGTATAATGCCTAAGAGAATAATAATAATATGAATGTGTGTAATGTTTTGTTACTTACCCTCTTTTGTGATCCTAGCCCATACATACTCCAATCCCTGCCATCGTGTGTCACCCATCATCTCCCGACACCTTTTCCTCACTCCCTGGCCATTTCAAATTAAAAAGTATGTAGCCCACTTCTTTCACTCTACTACTCTTTTTGCCACCGCCAAATATCCGAGTCCCATCCTCATTAATGCCACGCGAGAAAGGTGGCGATATAGTAGTCAACTATCATTTGGCATAATGATTACTTGGCCAAAAGTTGGGTTAAGTGACACTTTGTATAATGGGCCAATTCAACGACTAAGCCCAAATAATGGAAATGACCCAAACGACCTGGATCCAACCGAAAAATGACCCAATGAAATAATCAAGAATCCCACCCAAACCATTCTGGACCAACCAGACTAACAGAATATAATTCAAGAGAGGAGCCCATTAAATCTGGCCCAATAAGAAAAAGGATTATGACCCAACACTTCTTTAAGCAGCTTCGCATCTCTTGTAACCATGATGATTCTGCTTCCAGTACTGAACCAACTTTTTTGTCCTGCTAATTGATTTATCTGATTTAAGTGATCCAAATCATCAAGTAAGATCAAAGTACTGCCTTCAAAGTGATTGAGAAGATCTTTTTGTAAACGACGTTGACCATCTGGTAGTTTTGAAACATCTTTGATATTCTCAACAAAAGCACTGCCTTCAAAGTGATTTAAATGTTTATTGTATACATCTTTGGAAACAGTTGTTTTACCAATTCCACCCATCCCATAGATCCCAATTATACGTACATCATCCGATCCAATGCTCAATAACGTATTTATGCAGTTAAAATTAGAATCTAGTCTGATTAGAGACTCGGGAACATTCAAGAATCTCAAGTTTACTTCTGGTTGAACTTTCCCAACAATTTTTTCGATAAATCTCGCTTCGTTCCTGCAAAGAATTTCCAAACAAAAAGTAATATTCATGATGTAATGCATGTGATAAAGTAGTTGGGAGATGAGTACGTTACAACAGAAGTAGTTAAAGAAGTGCACTTCTAATAATTGAAACACTATAAAATGACCCAATTCAGGCTAAAGGTATTTTTTTTCTTTCAGAAAAAGAGTAAATTAAAAGGGATCATTTATTCTGTTCCAAATAATCAAATGATTATTTTGTAAATAGAACTTAAATCGGTGGATTAATCAAACAACTAAACTAAGAAGATGAGAGATGAAGGTCTAGTTACCCATCTGCAAGAACATGTCCTGAGAGATCTGCAGCTTCTTTTAAAGCAGCTCGCCAATTCTTCACCTTCGGTTTATCCGACTCGTCATCAAAGTGTTGAAAAGCTCCGGCATAGCTCCCAGTTTGATGACGTACAACAGATGGTTCAACATCGTAAAATAAAGGAAGAACCAATTGACCCATTGTTCTCTTGCATTCAAGGATCTCCACAAGCTCGTCAAGGCACCATCTAGAAGAAGCATAGTTTTTGGAGAAAACTATAATAGACATCCTTGATTCTCGGATAGCTTTTCGCAATTCTGGCTTAATTTCTTTTCCCGTTGGTAGTTCTTCATCATCTATGAAGGTTTTGATTCCAGCTTGCTTTAGAGCCGTGTATAGATGACTTGTAAAATTATTGCGTGTATCTGTACCTCGGAAACTCAAGAAGACATGGTGGTTCCAGTGAGGAGTTGAAGATGAAGAAGGAGAGCAAGAAGAGGTAACTTGGGTACTTGTAGAAGCCATGGACATCAGTAGTTGAAATCTATGAGTTTTCACCAGAAAGAAAAAAAAAACAGATTAAAACAACCTTTCTATGGCTGATATTGTAGTTGAAATCTATGGCTGATATTGTGTTGAAATTTCAAAACAACCTTTCTATGGAAAATTAAAGACACTAATCGGCTGGCAAAGACATTAATAGAGTTTTTCTAATCAGAGTGATTGAGTACGTTGATATTTTAATTTTTTATATTATGATTTTTAATTATATGTCAAAATTTAAGATGTTTATGATTTTTTGATTACATTTTTTAGTATATAGTTGATGTTGTTTTTTGTGCGATGTTGAATAAAAAAATATAATAATATTTATTATTACTCTATATTTTGTTAAAAAAATTTCTCTTAATATATTTTTTTTGAAAGTATAACATTTATCATTTTTACTTGTAAATAACTATAAAGAGTATAACTTATGTTTAGTTTAATATTTGAGAAAAATAATTAATATAATTTTTATACTTTATATATGAATATTAGATTAATTTATATAATAATAAGTTTTATTTATGTAAATTTTAATATTTAGAAAAATAATTATAATTTTTTGCGTTAATTTGTACTTTTCTAGCTATTAAAATTTAACTTTTAACTACAAAAAAAAACTGAATGTATATTACATAAATTTTAAATTTTGAGAAATTTAATTTACAAAAAGTGTACGACTTTATTTTTTTGATAAAATAAATATTTATTATTTTTGACATTTATGTTATTTATTGTACAAGTTCATAATTTAATTAATTAGAACAAATTAAGTAAAAACTATAATATTCAAATTTATATTTAGTAGATATATTAAACATTATAATTTGAAAGGTGTATTAGATATTATATTTTTTAAAATTTTGAATATTAATTAATCAACCACACTACACTAAGGATAGTGAATGTTATATATTATATACTAGAGAGGTACTGACTGTTATTTAAAAAACTAAAAAGATAAAAAATGTTATTATGATTATAATAACATTTATTACCTTTCAAAACTCCCAATTTCAATTGCAATTTCGGAATTTCCTCTTGGCACTTTCTTTACATTTTCTCTGGGCCCGGTTGTAATAATTTTCTTTTGGAAATTTAGTTGGATCCAACTTGGGATCTCCGCTAGGGCACTTGTCTTCTCTTGAATTTTGTAATTATAGAATTTAAAAAAAGTTGAGGGTAGTACGGCCGGGCTCTATACTACTCCCATCTCTAATTGTGAGTATGTTTGTTAACAAAAATTACACATAAATTAGGTTTTTAATTTTAAGTCTTTTGTTTATTTTTAAAAATACATTTAAGACTAGTTATTAGTCTTGGAATAATAAAAGAGGGCTACTTAATACAATGTCTAACGAAATATTATAATTCTCACCATTTGAGACTAAAATTTTGTGGACAAAATTAATTTTAACTTTATTTAAAAAGATCTATATATCTTATCCTATCTATGTATACTCGAACTAATTAGAATATGATATTTTTGTTATTAATGGTAAGGGTATAATAGTCCAAACGATAAATTTTTATCCAATCTTTTAAATAATCTTGGATAAAACAAACATAATATGATATTGTTTTAAATTATCACAAGAATAATCCCATAAAAAAAAACATGTGATTAAGACTATTAACATTAACTAAGGGTAATATAGTGATATATATAGGTGTGAAGGAAAGAGGAATATATCCAACAATAATAACATATATACAAAAATCTTATAAACCAACATAACTGAACTTCGGACAGACAATAGCGGCAGCATGAGGGATAGATCAAGTAGTAAACAATATAAAATGGAAGCTAATCCTGTCACCACCTTGAGCAGTAGATATATAGGAGATGCACAAAAGTAATATTGTCTAGACTCATTAGTACTTGTCTCAACTTGTCAATCTTTTTGAGCTTCCTCATTAGGCTGTGTGTTCAAATTGATGCCCAAGTGTTTCAAGTTTGATAGACAATCACTTGCAGCTTAATGAAAGATGTGTAGATTAGGAGGAAGTTCCTGGAGTGACACAAGAGACTTGCAGTCATACAAGTAGTCGAGCTGTGTTAAATTGGATAGTTGACAGAGGGTAGAAGGTAGGTTACAGAAATTGTTTTCACTTAAATCCAGGGATTGCAATGACAGAGGGTAGAAGGTAGGTAGCATATGTATGTGACACCCAATTCTAGATGCATGCATGCAGATGCAGTGGCCTTAATTAAGCTTACCATATCCCCCAAAGTGGGGCAGAACCCATATTCAAACCCACAAAAAATTAGCTATACAATAAGAAAAAGCCTATACCAAACGGAGCAGACCTCCTGAATCCCCAACCAGATGTACACGTATCCTGCTAAGATCTACAAAAAATTTATCTCAGTCTAATATCATCTAGCTAGGTCATAAAAAGCGTGATCAAAGACCTAGAAAATATTCCTAATTAAACCCCATAAAACATTTAACTCAGCATCATACCACTGATCATTTTGCATACCGGAAGAGTCACCCTCAGAAGTAAGCCTCTATTTCTTTCCCTCCACACTTTCCACATCAAGCATAATGCATATGGGACCCACATCCCGGCCATTTCTTCCTTACCTTGTTAATTTTTAAACCTTAAAAGCTTGTTATGCCTTACAAGTTACAAAAGTGCTCCGAAATTTATTCAAGTCTTTGATTACTGAATCTCAAGTGAATTGTTTCATGCATGGGCCTTTTTCATTCTTCAATTATGTAATGCTACCAGTAGCAAGTCTTTTGTGCAAAGAAGCCAACCAAACTTTCCCAGGGAGGAGTGGACAGCTAGGTTTTGGTGTCTGGTTGACAAACATGGGACTGAATAGTCCATTACCATTAGCAAATAATCCACTATCCAAAGAAATATATGTTTATGTATATATGTTTCATTGTTCCATCATACCCAACCAATAAAAAGGAACTTCTTTTTAGTGCAAATCACTGAGAGATATTCATGCCTCAACATATGCTTCTTTTCATACCAATTTTGTTGAATGAGAGGGCTCTCCATATAAACAATTAAGCAAATTGTCACCATGTTATCTATAGAATCTAATGAATCCAAAATCAGATTATAGAAGAATAAAATTCTCATTGTGAATTCCATTTACACAAAAAAGTCAAAAATTTTGCAGGCCCACACGCCCAGGGAGGGGGGGGGGGAGCGCATGAGATCATAGTTGTCGCCAAGGCGGGACGCGGCGGTAGTTGACCGCCAAGACGCCTAGCGATAAGGTGCCCGCCATGGCATTCGTATAGTGACAAGTCGTAACATTAATGTACACTTTATACATTATTTATTTAACTTCAAAAGTATATTGCATAATAAATTTTATATACACGAAAACTCAAAACATAATAACTAACAGTATGAAAAACTCTCAACTCTTTACTGTCTCTATTCATAGCTCAAGCAAAGTCATCAACTATGAAGTCATTTACGTCTCCCTCACGATCATTACTCTCATTCAAAGGAGTGGGTCATGAGTTAGGCTGTAGTCATAGGTTGAGTTACTTGGGTAATTGGAAAAGTCCATGAGTTATGATGAGTCATGGTAAAAAAATAATTTAGTCACTTAATTTGGGCCCGCTACTAATGCGTGAGTCTTGGCGGCTCGGCGTCCATTCTCTAACGAAAGGACGCCTAGGCGACGCCATGACAACTATGCATGAGATTACAAATGTAGGGGTATTTTGTATGAAATTGAATTTGATGAATGAAAGGTGAAGTAGAGGAGAATTATTTTTAATTTTTTCAAGAAAAAAATGAGATGAAAGAGTGATTTCAGGATTGGATTCTCTTTCTTGTGGAGATGTTGGAACCCTTTCTTGATCCAGCTATAACCCCGGCCCCTTAAAGAACATGATAGCCTTTGGAAACGTATCTCTGATCTATCTCAGGAAAACACTTGTGCAATTGCACTCAATTGCATCATAGTTTTTTTTATATATTGCCTGACATGGAGTGTTTTTAAGTGATCTTTGCTTCTAATATATACGGTTCGGTTAGCAAATACATACAGAGATACTTACTTTTAAGGGTTGGATAGTAAGTAAGTATTCACAAAAGTAAGTAGAAGATGTACAAAAGTAATGTCTAGACCCATAAATATTTGTCTCAATTACTTGTCAATCTTTTTGAGCTTTCCTCATTAGGCTCTGTGTTCAAATTGAAATCATGGCCTCTCTTGAGGTTAACATCTCCCTCTCAGTTTCCACCTCATCCTCATCCTCATCATAATCATAATCATCATAATAATCATATTCATCATCATCGTTTTCAGATAGTATAGGGTAGAAATCATCACGATGGGAGTTATATGTTGTGTTGCAATAATGCACATTTTCATCTTCATCGCCTTCACTTCTAATGAACCAATGAACCCCACATTTCTCCACCTTCACATTAATATCTTCTGTGATGGAAATCTTGATGCTATCTCCACTTTTGAAGTTTTTTTTTATACAGCTCACCCATGAATGCCCTACCAAACTACTACTGAGACATCGATATTGATACCATTCCTTGCCACTTGTATTATTTGTTATATTAGCCCTGTAGACTATGGAAGAATGGTGAGAATAAACAACCCAGAAAATAATCCCTTGGAAATTATCTGGTAGACTCCGCGGCAACTCAAAAGAAATTGTAGATTCCATGCTTTGATAAATGATCCAATTTTGAAAATTCCACTTTGGAAGTAAAATACTAGATTCATCTTGCATTGAAGGATCTCCACAAGCTCGTCGAGACACCATCTCGAAGAAGCATAGTTTTCTGAGAAAACAATAATAGACATCCTTGATCTTCGGATAGCTTTTCGCAGTTCCGGCTTAATTTCTTTTCCTCTTCGTAGTTCTTCATCATCTATGAATGTTCGGATTCCAGACCGCGTCAAAGCATCGTATAGATGACTTGTAAAGGAATTGCGGGTATCTGGGCCTCTGAAACTCAAAAAGACATCATGATCAGAGTGAGGAGTTGAAGAATCAGCATGGCTACTGGTAGAAGCCATGGACATGCAGTAGGAATTGAAGATGGAAGATGGTCACAAGATAATTAGCATTAGCAAACACTAAGACATGACAAAGGAGATAATGGACTGTTACAACCACAAACCTTTTCCCCAACAAGCTTGTGGAAAAGTCTTATGATTTGTGTGGAAAAGGAAGTATTATTAACTTTCCCATGAATTTCTAGTGAAGCTGTAAGACTTCACTGGGCCAGGGCGTAATAATTTTCTTCTGGATTTAGTTGGATCCAACTGGGATATACATATTACATTATTAAGGCAATGCCGCCCGGGGCTTTATAATAATACAATTCCAAACAAGTGTCCTGCAAGAGTAGTTAAAGGAAGCAACAAGCAAGCTTCTAAGCGGACGGAAACAGAGGAAAAGGGTACACGGGAATTATATAGTATTAGGTAATGAAAAAGTGAACAAAGATGCCACCCACTGCTCTTTATTCTTTTCCTTTCTTTTTCAAACTTGGGTGCAATCTGATATAGTCAAAAGGAATAAAAACAACTGAAGATGATGAAGTACCATTTTTATTTTTATTTTTTGCCAAGTTTAGCTGAAATCTTAACATTCCTGCATCTCCGAATCTTTAATGTTTGGATTCCGACCAATAAACCGTTCAAATGAAATAAGAATTCATTCCATTCAGTACTGTATTTTCCTTTGATGGAGGAGGTAGTGGAATGAGATCCGTTTCAATGTAATGAATGGATGTGACAATTATATCATCCATCGCACCATCAACAATCAAACATGTATTTGAGATGCTGAGAAAAAGCATAACATTCATTATTTCAATCTAAACGTGTCATGAAGATCCATTCATATATTTACCATAACCATTTTACACAAGTCCTAGCTCTACTCAAATCAAATGTAGTATCCAACAGTAAGGTGCTCATATTTGATATTTGTTCCCTTTCTTTGGCGATTCATGTGCATGAACTTGATCTAAACTTATTTTAAAACTTAAACAGTGATAAATATCTTTTCACATTCTCTGTTTCTTCTAGCAAACTGCAAATTAATGAAGGTCAAAATGAGTACAATTTAGCATCAAGAGACGCACTAATAATCTAGCAACAACATAGCAGCTCCAGTCTGGCTGGCTCAAAAGTCACAAGTTCTCCCATTCAATAAATAATGCATAAAGGCTATGCTTGTAACCAATTAATTCAAGCACTTTCTTATTCTTGAAGTAGCCCATGGATTGTCATATGCTTAATGATATTAAAGTAGTATAAATAAGTATTTAAAAAATCCAGTCTCGTGCATTAATATCACATACAAATTACCGGCAACATTCAATAAAGAAATCCACAGCAGCATCAACATGTTGAATTACTTCTTTCAAGTTCTCAACCTTTTAGCGCTTTCCTCATTAGACAACTGCAAGTTGACATTACGGCCTCTCTTTCGATCAACTCCGCTAATGTCTGGTTTGTAAAGAAACTGAATCCCACACCTCTTCACCTTCACACCATTCTCTAACTCATTGATGGAAATCTCAATAGTATCTTCATTTGATAAATCTCCTTTTATACAGCTGACCCAAGAATGCCCTTCGACTCGAAAGGTGTGTTTGAAGACATCTCTACCATGAATCCATGTAATGCCACTTGTTTTATTTTTTATAACAGCAGAGTAGTAATTGGGATGATCAAAATAGATGTCAGATTTAACATAAACCACCCAAAGAATAATCCCCTGAAAATTATTTGTCGGATTTAGTGGCATGTCGAAAGAAATTGAAGATTTCATTCTTTGATCGGTAATCCATTCTGGAATTTCCCACCTCGGAAGAATAATCTCATCAGCATGCTCGAAGTACCTCTTTAACATAGAAATGATATAAGATATATAAACAAACATATACATATGTATACCTCAAAAAACAATTAAACTCTCGTCAAGATATCAAAAAAACATACAAACTATTGTTTTTGCATAAAAACCATTGAACTTTTAAATAATTATTATCAAAACACCGAAAATTGATCATATGAGCTGACGTGTACTAACATGTGTCTAGGACCTGGTCAACTTTTGGTAAAGTTTTATGGTTTTGGCGTAAAAGAAAATAGTTTGCACATTGTATGATAGCTTGACAAGAGTTTAATGGTTTTTTCGGACATTAATTCTAAATACATACACATACCTATACATAGAAATGATATATATAACACAGAGACAGAGAGAGACAGACAAAGAGATCAACCTGAAAGAAACTCTTAAGAGTACTAATTTCCAGATTGTTGCAGCCCGCCATGTGAACATATTGTAAGGAATTGAGGTTCTCCAGGCTCTGTACTTCAACCAATCTACTGCAATCCGTAAGATCCAACTGAAACAAATATTTCAAGTTTGATAGATTTGGTAATTTTTCCAGAGATGTACAACCACTTGCATCAAAATCATAGAGATTAGGAGGAAGTTCCAGGAGTGACACAAGACTCGTGCAGTTACTCAATGTAAGCTCAAATAAGTTGGATAGTTGACCAAGGCTGGAAGGAAGGGTACAAAATTTGTTTCCACTTAAATTCAACTGATTCAATGAGGACAAATAGATTCCGATATCATCTGGAATGTCTTCATCACACAGAGAGCAGTTGTGGAGTTCCAACCATCGTAAGGTACTTTTGAAAGGTAAGACGAATCTTTTGAAGAAGCTTAATGGAGCATTTGAGTTTCTGCATCCATCAAGAGCCAACTCTTTGAGGTTCTTGAGAAGAATGATGGAAACAGGTAACCGTTTAAACGCGGTCCCATTGGTAAAAAGAGTTCTCAAGGCTTTCATATTCCCCAATTGCTCAGGCAATTGAGTCAAATTTGAGCAGAAATTAAGATTTAATTTTTCTAGTGATCTCAAATCGCAAATGCTGCTAGGAAGAACTTCAAGTTTTACACAAAATTCCAAGGATAAGTAAACCAGCTTACTTAGAAGTCCAA
This sequence comes from Panax quinquefolius, assembly GCA_020205615.1. Classification (NCBI taxonomy): domain Eukaryota; kingdom Viridiplantae; phylum Streptophyta; class Magnoliopsida; order Apiales; family Araliaceae; genus Panax; species Panax quinquefolius. The sequence goes on from CM035165.1 coordinate 31,552,593, forward strand.
TGGAGTCTGGTAATTCTTTAACAGCTGTTCCAGTTGCAGAAAGTCTCCTTAAGCATTTCATATTCCCCAATTGCTCCGGCAATCTTTCCAGATTTGACAAACCGCTGATATCTAATTCTTCTAGTAATCTCATATTGCAAATGCTTGTTGGAAGGTGTATAAGATTCGTGCAATCACATAGATCCAAGTAAAGCAAGCATTCAATATTCCCCAATTGCTCTGGTAATTGTTCCAAATTTGAGCAACGACGCATACATAATCTTTCTAGTGAACTCAGATTGCAAATGCTATTTGGAAGAGTTTTAAGGTTCTCGCACTTAATCAAGTTCAAGTACACAAGACCACAGAGAAGTCCGATGGAATCTGGTAGCTGTGTGATATTAGCATTATAACCTGCATCAAGGCTCCTTAAGCATTTAATGTTTCCAATTTGCTTGGGCAATTTTTCCAAATTGGAACACTCATAGAGAAAGAGATCTTCAAGTGATCCCAAATCACAAATGTTGTTTGGAATATTTTTAAGGTTCTTGCATTCTCTTAGATCCAAGTAATGCAGCCTTCCGAGAAGTCCAATTGATGGATGAACTTCTATCAGGCTTTTACAACCTCTAAGCATTAATCTCTCAAGACATTTTATGCCAACAAAGTTTGGAGTTTTCACCAGGAACTTACAGAAACTTAAATCTAAGATCTTCAAATTTTCTAAATGCTGTGCAAAACCAAGAAAAATATGAAGTTAGTATTTCCAAAGAAATTTTACACAAAGGTCTGCACGTAAGACTTGAATCAAGACAAGAAATAATATGAAAAGTAAACTCGTACCTTGACACCCTGCCAGAGTTCATTGATTTTGCTGTATTGCATGTCAAGCATAACAAGTTTTCCGGGCCAAAAATCAGAAGGTAAACACTCCAAAGGGCAGTAATGCCAGCTGAGCCACCTTAATTCTTTAAATATATTTTCAAAACATCCAGTAAGATGAACATTGTTAATTTGGAGCAATCTTAATATGTGCATTGCTCCAAATGTACTGGCATCCAAATGTATGGGCCCTAACCCGGAGAGATCTAAGCTAATACCTTCAATTGCTTTTGTTCCCTGATGAGAGGAGAGATAGATGTATAGAACATTATATATCCTTAACTTGAAATAAATTACAAGAATATATTCAAAATAAACACTTTTGGAATTGCAAAATGTTTGAGATTTTTCTTTTACCTTGTGATTTGTTAGCACATCAATTACTTCCTCGTGAAGGAACAGTCGACTGCGCATTTCAGGCCACTTGGGGGATTCCTTACGAATTATCTCCCTACCCATGTCACGAAGTTGTTCGTGCATCCTTAAACAATTTACCTCGTCGATTTTTAATAAGCTTTTGCTCTTCAAATTACTAATACCATCTTCAGGGAAGAAATGACAACCATCCCATATATTAGTTGCACAGTATTTGTCCATTCCAATGAAGAAGCATGCAAGATCAAGGAATATATCCTTTACTTTATCTTCGCCAAGTGCATCAAAGCTTATTTGAAGTATATCCTGAATTTTTTTGTCAGGGATTTGGTGTAACCTATTTAAGGTACTTTCCCATTCTTTTGTGGTCTTTTGAACCAAATAAGAGCCTATAACCTCAAGAACTAAAGGAAGCCCTTTAGCATATCTTACTATGCCTTTCGAAATCAAATGGTAATCTTCTGTTGGAATGACTCTTCTAAATGCATGCCAACTAAAGAGCTCCAAAGACTCATTGACATCCAGTTCCTTCACCTCATATTTCTCATCTACTTGTACTTGTTTTAGCAACTGAATATCTCTTGTAGTCATAATGACCCTACTGCCTGAACTAAAACATCTTTGTCCTGCAAATGGTGCTAATGATTTAACTTGGATTAAGTCGTCTAAATCATCGAGCAAAATGAGAACCCGCTTAGAATGACATATCCTGTTTATGAATTCAATTCCATGATCGACACTGGAAACTTTAACATCACGTTTTGCAAGTTGAAAGAGAAGTTTCTCTTGTAAACGAACTAGACCATCGGGTAGTTTTGAAGCATCTTTGATATTTTCAACAAAAGAACTGCCTTCAAAGCAGTGCAAGTTTTCATTAAAGACAGCTTTGGCAATGGTAGTTTTACCAATTCCGCCCATACCATAGATCCCAATTGTGCGTACATCATTTGATTCAACGCTTAGTAACTGATTTACGTACTTGACACGAGAACCTATTCCAACTGGGTTATCAGGAAGATTCAAGCAACCCGGGATTACTTGAGGAAGAACTTTTGTAACAATCTTTTGAATAAATCTCGATTCATTCCTGTAAAACACAGCCAAAGATAAAGTAGAGTTAACATGATGTAATAAGATAAGATAACTAGAAATGTTTACTGACATAACATAGAGCTAGCGTTCGAGAAGCAGTTCTAATAGTTGAAACCAAATGAGCATGGGGCATCCCTTTATTCACTTTTTCTTCTTTGCGCATTCTGCTGCAAAAAGTATATAGATAGAAAATACATTTTTTTCATCTTTCTAATATATTAATTTGATCTCAATTTTAGAAAGAGGGATATGTATATGTTACAGGTAGGTATGTATAATTACTGCGTTCATATATATTATAATGAAGAACTCATTAAATGAACATATTTCACTTAACCTAATGGATGAACCTATCAAATTAACATACTATAATGAACTGGCAACCACCCTTGGTCAAAAAAAATATATCGATCAAGAGTAGTATCGTAAGGAATTAGAAGGTAATTTTACAAGTAAAAAATCATTATTCTGTAAATAGAGCTACAAGGTTAATTTACCCATTTTCTTCCGTCCTCAGATCGTGTCCAGACAAATTTGCAGCTTCAGTTAACGCAGCTCGCCACTTGTCCATTTTCTTTAGCTCCAAGTCAGTCACAAAGCTACCACTTTTCCACTTTCTACTTATCCAACTCAGCCACCAACTGTTGAAAAGATTTTCCACAGTTGGCCGCTTCTCCAAAACTGCCACAAAGTGTTGAAAAGCTTCTGCATAGCTCCCAGTTTGATAACGTACAACAGATGGATCAACATGGTAAAATAGAGGAATAACCAAACGTCCCATTGTGTTCTTGCACTCAAGGATCTCGACAAGCTCGTCAAGGCACCATCTGGAAGAAGCATAGTTTTCCGAGAAAACAATAATATACATTTTTGATTCTCGGATAGCTTTTTTAAGCTCGTGCTTAATTTCTTTGCCTGTTGGTAGTTCTTCATCGTCTATAAAAGGCCAATTCCGCCTGCTTCAATGCAGTGTATAGATGCCCGTAAAAGGTTTTATACGCGTCTGTACCTCTGAAACTCAAGAAAACATCGTGGTTCCAATGAGGAGTACTGGAAGATGAACAAGAGTAATTTGTTTGGTTAATTGTAAAAGCCATGAATGGATATATAGGAGAGGAAACTAAGCAAAATTGATATGAAATATATATTTGGGTGGTTTAATTTGTTGGTAGTAGAGGGATCGATAGGATTGGAGCCAGCAAAGACGACTTTTAGGAGAAAAAAACAAATTAAAAGTCATGATCATGTAGCTAGCTCAATTGGCTATAATTTAATTTTAACTACAGGTTTATAAAATATCAACTTGTTGGATACATAATAAACTGGGTGGTTGGTATTGTTGAATAGTTCTCCAATTAAAGAAATGTTGGAAGTTTTATTTTCTAGTAAATTACTACCTCTTTGCCTGTAATTCGGTACCATGATGATAGCGAGAAGATGTTTTTTTTTCTCCAAAGATTCTATAGTTTTTTATTTGTATATATTGTTATCGAACAAAGATTTAATGCGTTACACCTTTCATCTAATTTTTCTTGGTTTTTCTCGGTACACATTTAGGGACACAATAATATTTTTCGTACATAATCATTTCTCCAATATTTATATTTGCGTAGTTAAATACGTATCGAAAGAAAAATGGGATAAATAAGTAAAATGTTACTAGTTGATCCTCTCCTGCTCAAATGTGATTGTTTATCCTTTTTTTTCAGAGACTTGTTTTTGTTTAATTTTTGCAAAAGTCAGCTTTAATAATTTATTGGTGGTGTGGGATAAATTAAATAATGGGCAAATAAACCTTGCCTCATCTTCTTCTGCAGTAGTGACTCCACAAGCTTGTGGAAAAGTCTCAAACAATTAAAAAGAAAAACAATGTAGTCATAAACAATGAAAAATGAGAAATCAGAATATAAGGAGAATATAAGGTGAAAGGTATCTGGATCTGCTAGGAATTGAAGGCCAAGAGAGAGACTGGAGCAGATCGAGCGCAGTAGAGTGACGATCGAGCACAGTAGAGTGACGATCAAGCACAGTAGATTGACGATCGAGCGCAGAGCAGAGGCAAACCAACTTATAAGTCACTGCCGCAGAGGGCCATCATATCGTGGTTCCGGTGAAAAATTGAAGATGAAGAAGTAAGGAAGAAGAGCCAAATTGGTTGGTTGGAAATGGAAGGAAAGGATATTAGAAATAATCGGATGAAATGAAGCGATGAGAAACAGTTTTCACCAGAAAGAGAAAAGAAGATAACGGAGGAATAAACTGGGTTACTGCCTTACATCATCCTGAAAATCTTTATTAAAAAAATGGTTATTAAAAAGGAGTGATACAATTGGCGCACACTTAGCTAGATTATCTCATTTTATACCAACTCAAAAGTCTTTTAATGCTTTTATTTCGAATAAAAATTATATCAGCCATTCAGATAGCTCTCATTTTTTTTTGGTGAATGAATATTTTTTTTTTATAATATTAATTGTGACGCCCCCAAAATTAGGTATACGTCACCCATCTTGGGTCGCCACTTCGTACTAAGACATAAATTCAAATCGATTTACTTAATATAACTGCCAGTATGCAATACGACGTAAATCATGAGTTTGAATACAAATATTGTCTACTAGATATTATACAAACTCAAAAGGAGTCCTCATTACAACTATTATCACACTATTTTACGTATTGTAGTGAGAACTACTAATCTTATCCTCCGGACCATTACTTACGTTCCCCGACTCGTCTCCAAATTACGTGTTCTCATTTCTGAAGAAATAATATGAAAGAAAGGGTGAATTCAACTAAATTTCAAAGAAGAAATATTATGACTAAGATAATGCGAATAAATTATCATTAGCCTTCAATGATTGTTAAACCCGATAAAATACAATAGATAAACCAGGTTTAATCTGCGTGAATATATCAATCCATTAAAAGAGTCAGTAGAAAATAAAATCTACTATCTTTTATGATTTTAAAAGGTTTTTCATCATTTTATATAATGAGACTCAAATTTTAATAAATAATCCACATCATCGAATCACCCCAACACTACTACCAGAGGATATTCTTTAGTATCACGATCACAATTATTCTCGCACTACTGACGAAGAATAGTTGTGTATTCATTAATAGTCATGATCATGCCAACAATCGTCCATCAATGCACTACTACCATCGAGGATTTTTTTTACCACATCATTTTGTAACATTACGGTCGTGATTACAATCAATAATCCTCAGTCGTAATCATACCAAGTCCATCCACGCTTTCTACAGCCACGTATGACTTTAAAAAAAATATAAAAATGAGGGATGATGACAATGATATAAGAATTCAATAAAACAAGTTCAAGAATTATTTTATCCAGAAATTTTAACGTCAAAATCGGCAACATCTTTATCGCTTGTAGAGTAAGTAAAATTCAAGAATGATCGAAGAATATTTCCATGAAAAGATATCTTGGATGAAACGCAAATATCGAGGATATTCTACTAATTTCATGGAGTATAAAGTCAAAGTTTTAACCAACCCAGATAATAAAGAATGGAATAACAAAAGAAATCACCACGCATGCGATCTTGACAGATGACGAGTTATTCCAATGTAATAATAATAACGGACCGTGTCGGTGAAATTCACACCCGGCAGGATGTTCCAACAGAATAATAAAGATGGAACCGGATCCGGTGTAAAACACATGATATAGGATATTCCAATGAATGATAAAAGATTTTAACCAGTCCTGTGTAAAACACACGCATGTGATGTTCCAATGTAATAAAAAAAATGTAACTGTGTCCTGTAAAACACACGCGATGGGATGTTCCAATGTAATAATAGAAGAATGTCACCAAGTATAGGTAAACCACATATCTGAGTTATTCCAATGTAATAATAAGCAATGGAACATAAGGATTTCACCAAGTATAGGGTATCTGGCGTGTATCGGGTTATATATAGGGTATGCCACTTTTACGGTGTTATTCCATTGTAATGATAATGAATGGAATAATGTGTTTCTCTTCAAGAAGAAAGAATAACACCCTTCACCGTAAAAAAAACCGAATATAGAAGTAGTGAAGTAGCGAATACTCTTCTTCTTTCTATAATTTTCTCTATAAACTCTCTATAATTTCTCTGTAGAGTTTCAATGAATTCGTAAGAAAATAATGAAGGAATGAGCTTCTATTTATAGGAAAATGGAATGCATAAGAATTAATCCATGAACGGTCCAGATTGATTTACTTTAATCGACGGTCCATATTTAAAGAAAAATCTTTTAAATAAAATATAATATATTCTATTTATATAAAAACATTTTACTATCAAACACTATGCAATACTATGCAACACACTATGCAAAAAAACACTACGCAACACTATGCGTAATAAAATATAATATATTCTATTTATGTAATAACTTTAATAAAGATTCTATTTTATATAAAAAAGATGTTTACATTTTATTACGTTAATAATACTGAATAAAACAAAACGTCATTATCGCTTATAATAATTCATATTATTAATCGACATAATGGAATCAAACCGGTGACTTCTCACATAAGCATCGATAATCAATACCACGTCTTACTTGTCTGCAACCACATATTCGACATCGTCTTTTTACTACCGGAGTAGTTCAACAAGATATCAACCAGTAAAACTTCCGTAGTTATTTCAATAAAATATTTTTGTCGCTTTCTCAATCCGGCAATAATTACATTATAGGGGTCCACCAATTATTGAGTAGTTATTTAATATTCCTCTTCTAAACCGAATATTCCCCAGACCAATCGAATATAATATAACCACTTGCATACTTTGCAAAATTTATAAATACTACCCACAACTATAATATTATCTTCAATTCACACCATAATATTAAAAATTATTTCAACAAAATTTAAATCTTTATTGATAAAATCGGGGTCTCACAATCTCCCTCCTTATGGAATTTAAGCCCTCGAAATTAGGTGCGATACTGGTATGATAAAGAGGTGAGGTACCTTGAATACCTTTATCGTTAAAAATATTAAATTCATCTTCGCAATCCGCCAAAAGATATTCATTAACAATTCATCTTTTGCACTACAGGCCAAAGATATACAAATCAAAACCAATAATCTCGAGACTTAGCTTAATAGTATCACGACCATGAATTATCCATGCACTATCTTGGCTGGGATATTCGTGTTTTCAATTACTGATCGTGATTATACCGAATAATCATTAGTGGTCATAATCATACCAAGTCTATCAATGCACTACGGCTAAAGATGACTTTTACCACATCAATGAATTAATATTTCATTACTGAGACTCAGCTCAATAATTAATCCATATCATCGAATCATCCCTGCACTACAAGCTAAGGATATTCATTAGTATCACGACCACAAATTATCCATGCACTACGGCCAAAGATAATTGTGTTTTTCAATTACTGCTTATGATTATACCGAATGATCCTTGGTCATAATCATACCAAGTCCATCTATGCACGTAAGCCACGATGACTTTGAACACATCCATGAATTAATATTTCATTCTTTGAGACTCAAATTTCGATAATTAATCCACATCGTCGAATCATCCCTGCACTACAAGCTAAGGATATTCATTAGTATCACGACCACAAATTATCCATGCACTACGGCCAAAGATAATTGTGTTTTCAATTACGGTTATGATTATACCGAATGATCCTTGGTCATAATCATACCAAGTCCATCTATGCACGTAAGCCACAGATGACTTTGAACACATCCATGAATTAATATTTCATTCTTTGAGACTCGACTTCAATAATTAATCCACATCGTCGAATCATCCCCGCACTACTGCTAAGGATATTCATTAAGATCACGACCACAAATTATCCATGCACTACTACCAAAGATAATTGTGTTTTCAATTACTGATTATGATTATCTTACGAATGATCCTTGGTCATAATCATACCAAGTCCATCTATGCACGTAAGCCACGCGATGACTTTGAACACATCCATGAATTAATATTTCATTCTTTTTGAGACTCACTTTCAATAATTAATCCACATCGTCAATCATCCCCGCACTACGTGCTAAGGATATTCATTAGTATCACGACCACAAATTATCCATGCACTACTACCAAAGATAATTGTGTTTTCAATTACTGGTTATGATTATCTGCGAATGATCATCGGTCATAATCATACCAAGTCCATCTATGCATCGTAAATCATGGATGACTTTGAACACATCCATGAATTAATATTTCATTCTTTGAGACTCACGACTTTCAATAATTAATCCACATCATCGAATCATCCCTGCACTACAGGCCAAGGATATTCATTAGTATCACGACCACAAATTATCCATGCACTACGGCCAAAGATAATTGTGTTTTCAATTACGGTTATGATTATACCGAATGATCCCTGGTCATAATCATACCAAGTCCATCTATGCACGTAAGCCACAGATGACTTTGAACACATCCATGAATTAATATTTCATTCTTTGAGACTCAAATTTCAATAATTAATCCACATCGTCGAATCATCCCCGCACTACAAAAGCAAGGATATTCATTAAGATCACGACCACAAATTATCCATGCACTACTGCCAAAGATAATTGTGTTTTCAATTACTGATTATGATTATACTAGAACAATCCTCGTCATAATCATCATACCAAGTCCATCTATGCTCTACAGCCACGTATTTGACTTTAAAAAAATATAAACATGAGGATAATGATATAAAGAATCAATCAAATAAGATAAAGGATAAATATTAAACATTTATAATATAATTTATCCAGATTCAAGAATATCCCCATGTTATCAATCACTTAATAATCTCATAATCTAATATCATTAATATTATACCAATATTTTAATCACTTCTTAAATTTATAAACAATTTATCTCAATTGTTTACGCTTTTACCATATAATGCATTTAATCATTCAAAATGCCGGACTCATAAGATATCATCACCAATTATCAAATCTCTCAAAAAAAATATGCATATACTCTATTTAAGATTCTCTAGCCATAATATCCTATTTTCAACTTTTGTTATTTCACATAACATATTTAACTCATATGTTCAGAATTAAACTATTTTCATGAAAATACCAAATCAGTCCCAAAAATATTTCTTTTCTGGGATTTAGCATAATATAGTCCCATAATGAAAATATATTTTTCTCGAATTTTAAAATTCATTTACTATTTTTCAAAAATCAATTTCTAATTAATTCCTTAAGAAATTAGCTACCTCAAGTTTAACTCCAAAATTCCCAAATCTTGGCAGGACCTTACACATGTTAACGTGAGCCTCCAGTTTAAATTTCATGGTCATCGAGTTATAGAACTCCGGTTATAGCGTTTTTAAATCGGAAAAACCTAAATATTGAAATAGTCATAACTTGCTCATTTTAAGTCGAAATGAGCTCATTTTTGGACAGGAGATACTTTATACCATATACCTTCATGTCCCAAAAGGCCAGAATTTTTCTCATAATTTAAGTGGCCGAAACAGCCCTTAAAGTTTCTGGGCAGTAGCATTTTCGAAATTTACAGCTTTGGCCTCCTTTGCTAAAATCAGTCCACACAAAAATCTACAACACCTTTTCCAGTAATTCCACTTGGATTAGTTAGGTAACTCATAGATCTAACTCTAGGACTTGACCACATTCAAAATTCAAAATATAATAAGAGATATGGTCAATTGAATTTCATGTTACGTTTTTCACCAAAATCGATTTTCAACTCTTTGTGATTTCTAAGAAACTTTCATGTTTTCACATAATAACCACATAACTCATCATAACACTTACTAATACTTCATATACCCATGATTTTCATTAGTCCAATGCTTTTATTATGACTTTCATCATAAACCACGTAAACCTGCTCATTTTAGTTGAAGAAATATTTGAGGGTTTAAGAAATGGGTTTTTGTACTGGGGTCAATACAAAATTTGATTTTAACGTTCTAGGGTAGGCTAGGAAGTCTTCAAGAATACGCCAGAAATTTATTAATAATAGAAATATCATTCAAAACTGTGACTCTCATCCAAGACTTGGATAAGACGTCACATTGATACTAACTGTGACTTCTATCCTTAACCTAGATAGCACCTCACAATGATACCTATAAACTTGCCATCTTCATCATGGCGTATCTTCTAAAGTCCTGCTTCGGTGCATTCCACACAAGGAAGTCAACAACGAAAGGGTTCGGGGCTCTTTACTTATGGCTTGATATAACAAAGATTAACTTTAGGGTTTGGTTACTTTGAATTAAGATAACGGGTTGGTTAGGAATATGAAAGCTAACAACCTTACAAAAAGAATAATAAGTAGTTAATCAATCGTTTTCAAAAATTACCTCAAAGGCAATAATTTTTAAAGATATAAGATCGTGAAAGTGTTTATTTGAAACAACAAGATTAATAAACAGTGGAGGTAACGAAGGTTTCTCCCAACGAAGTTTCAATAGATAAATCAAAGTCTAATTTTTTTTTTTTTTTTCGGAGTCAAATTTAAACATTGAACACAACTAGGTAGAATAAAAGAGTGGGTAGAACTTGTATTGAATAAAGTATAGACTTCGCAATAATTTATAATTAACTTACCTGTCTTAACTTCGTTCGGTTTACTTTTCGCTTTTTGAGAAGTCATGAAAATGTACTTCCTAAAACCAACGACTTTGTTTTGTCCATATCCACCTTTGGTGCCACCGTCCACTAGACTTGACTTTGGTGCACAACAAAATTGAGCTAAATGACCTTCTCTTCTTACAATTTCCACTTCTATTATCTTTGCCATGATTACCAATCAAGTGGTTACCATTCTTAGCATGATAATTTTCCCCACGATGGTTATCATTGTTCGATAATGGCGCCACCACCAGATGATTATTATCGTGTTGTTGGTCGTTACCTTTTGTTTGAAATTTGAATCAACACTCTCATGTGCTTCATTGCTTATCTCAAAGATTTTCGGATATCATTCTCAAACACCGTCACAAAACAAGGGTTAATTAACATATCACATATTATCCCTATACTCGATTGAGCAAATTAAATACCAAATAAATTTAGGTAGGTCATACTAGCGAAGGAATTCCCGCTCTCCCTCCTAGTTCTTATCTCACATCTCGGCCGGGGATCATATCCTAAGCTCGATAGAGCAACCGTGGCGCCCCCAAAAATTAGGTATACGTCACCCATCTTGGGTCGCCACTTACATGGTACATAAATTCAAATCGACTTACTAATATAAGCGTAATGGTATACAATACGACATAAACGTGATGAGTTTGAATACAAATATTGTCTACTAGATATTATACAAACTCAAAAGGAGTCCTCATTACAACTATTATCACACTATTTCACGTAATAGTGAGGACTACTAATCTTATCCTCTCGACCATTACTTCGTTCCCGACTCGTCCCAAATTTATGTTCTCATTTCACGAAGAAACGGTGAAAGAAAGGGTGAGCTCAACTAGCCCAATGAAGAAATATTATGACTAAGATAATGCGAGAATAAATTATCATTAGCCTTCAACAAAGGTTAAACCGATAAAATACAATAGACAACCGGTTTAATCTGCGGTGAATATGCAATCCATTAAAAGAGTCAAGTAGAAAATAAAATCTACTATCTTTTATGATTTTAAAAGGTTTTTCATCATTTGTTATAGTTGAGACTCGACTTTAATAAATAATCCACATCATCGAATCACCCCGCACTACTACCAAGGATATTCTTTAGTATCACGATCACAATTATTCTGCGCTTACTACCACGAGAATAGTTGTGTATTCATTAATGGTCATGATCATGCCAACAATCGTCCATCAATGCACTACTGACCATCGAGGATTTTTTTTACCACATCATTTGTAACATTACGGTCAAGATGATTACACCAATAATCCACAGTCATAATCATACCAAGTCCATCCATGCTCTACGGTGCCACGTATGACTTTAAAAAAATATAAAATGAGGATGATGACAATGATATAAGAATTCAATAAAACAAGTTCAAGAATTATTTTATCCAGAATTTTTAACGTCCAAACTGTCAACATAATCTTGCTTTGTAGAGTAAAATTCAAGAATGATCGGAAGAATATTTCCATGAAAAGATCTTTGGATGAAACGCAAATATCGAGGATATTCTACTAATTTCATGGAGTATAGAAGTCAAAGTTTTAACCAACCGGGTATAATAAAGAATGGAATAACAAAAGAAATCACCATGCATGCGATTGCTTGCGATAGATGAGTTATTCCAACGAAATAATAATAACGGAACCGAGTCGGTGAAATTCACACAAGCGGGATGTTCAACAGAATAATAAAGATGGAACCGGATCCGGTGTAAAACACACGAGATAGGATATTCCAACGAGAATGATAAAGACGGAACCAGTCCTGTGTAAAACATGCATGTGATGTTCCAATGAGAATAATAAAAAGCGAGAACGGTGTCCTGTAAAACACATGACATGGATGTTCCAATGAATAATAGAAGAATGTCACCAAGTATAGGGTAAATCACAGTATACGAGTTATTCCAATGAATAATAAGCGATGGAATAACATAAGGATTTCACCAAGTATAGGGTATCTGCAGATACAAAGTTATGTATAGGGTATGCCACTTTTACGAGTTATTCCAATGAAATGATAATGAATGGAATAATGAAGTTCTCTTCAAGAAGAAATAACACCCTTTACCGTAAAAAAGAACCTAATATAGAAGTAGTGAAGTAGCGAGAATACTCTTCTTCTTTCTATAATTTTCTCTCTATAAACCTCTCTCATAATTTCTCTCTGTAGTTTCAATGAATTAAATAAGAAAATAATGAAGGAATGAGCTTCATTTATAGGAAAATGGAATGCATAGTAACTAATCCATGAAACGGTCCAGATTGATTTACTTTAATCTGACGGTCCATATTTAAAGAAAAATCTTTTAAATAAAATATAATATATTCTATTTATATAAAAACATTTTACTTATCTGAAACACTATGCAATCTTACTGAACACACTATACAAAAACACTTTATCTGACACTATGCGTAATAAAATATAATATATTCTATTTATAGAATAACTTTAATAAAGTATTCTATTTTATATAAAAGATGTTTCATTTTATTACGTTAATAATACTGAATAAAACAAAACGTCATTATCGCTATAATAATTCATATTATTAATCGACAATAATGGAATCAAACCGAGTGACTTTCTCACATAAAGTCGATAATCAATACCATGTCTACTACTATTGAACTCCAATATCGTATTCTTGTACTTTTACTACTTAAGGTAGTTCAACAAAGATCAACGGTAAAACTTCCGCCGTTATTTCATAAAAATATTTTTGTCGTTTTCTCAATCCGAAAATAATTACATTATGTGGGTCCACCAATTATTGAGTAGTTGTACGAATATTCCTCGCTAAACCGAATATTCCCAGACCAATCGAATATAATATAACCACTTGCATACTTTACAAAATTTATAAATACTACCCACAACTATAATATTATCTTCAATTCACACCATAATATTAAAAAATTATTTCAACAAAATTTAAATCTTTATTGATAAAATCTGGGGTCTCACATTAATTATTATATTAAATAATATTACAATAATTTTAAATTTTTTAGAGGAGTAAAATAATAAAAATATGTTTCATACATGTCAATTATCAAATAATTTTTTTCATTAAGATTTAAATTTATTCGATTTTTATCAAACACTTCTTTAATTAGGGATGTGTAACTTGATAAAACCTACTCGAATCCAGGACCAAAACCGAATTACCCAAATTTCTTGATGCAATATATCGATTGTCGATTGAATCAGATATCTTAATCTTGGGTTCTTCTTTGGTTAATCTTAAGGTTTTTCCGAAAATTAATATAATTAATATTTTATTATTATTATTATTTATTAATATTATTTTTTTATTATTATAATCATTATTTTATTATTTTTATTATTATTAATAATTATTATTTATTAATAAATAAATAAATTAAAAAATATATCTGGATTTTTTTGTATTAAAATCGGTAGGTTCATTTATATTAAAAACCGTAGGATTCGATCCTATCCAAAAAACTCGAAAAACCGGATTTGATGCACAGTCCTACCCTTAGTTCATCTAAATGAAATAGGATCTGAATTTAAAAAACTGTTTAATAATTAAAAAGTATAAAATATCTAATATTATTTTACTATTTTAACCTTTTGAGTTATTTAAAAAAAATTATTTTATAATTTTAAATATGCAATTTAATAAAAAAACGAGTGAATAATACAACAACATAATGAAATAGTTTAAGATAAATTTCAAAATATAAGATCATTATAGATTTCATAAAATAAATTTAAAATATTTTCAAACTCATAATTAACATTAATTTCTTTGATTTTAGTTTATATAATAATAAATATTAAAAAATATCAAAAAGATTATACTCATTGTAAGATTTATTATTTCATAATTTTCAATCATCTCAATTTAAAATTTAATAGTAGCATTTCTATTTTATCCTGAAAGTTACAATTTTTAAGTTTAAAAATTAATTACATAATATAAAGGCTTTGTGTGCCTAGGACACTGGCCAATTCAGATCTGAGGAGGGTCTTAATTCTCTTTTGAAGAGGAGACCCTCCCACAGATTTTTTTATTATTGTTTATGATATATGTTATCTTATTTTAACATTATTTTCTCTTTATTTGGAATTTAATTTCTCCTAATTTGGGGAGCTCTGATTCTCGCAAACTTAGAGAGTGGTTTCCCCTTATGAAGATGGATGATTGCGAATATGCTCTAAATTGTACGCAATCCTTGTACAATACTCAAGGTTCTTGTTAGCATGAAGTTATTTTTTTGGTAAGTTGGTCAATTGGCCAATAGAATACTGACACACATACAACTTCGACTGCGTGTCAGTATTCTATTAGTCAATTGACCAACTTACCTCAAAATAAACTTGATACTAACCACTCCCCTCAAAGTAGGAGGCCAACAACATTGGTATATACAGAAGCATACAAAGCCTACTAAAATTCAGCCTCAGGAAGCTGATTTATACACAAGGATCATTAGCTGAAAGCTCTTATTCTACCAATATAACCATTTGCTCAAATCTTCAAGCTACATTACTAATCCATAAAAAGAAGGAAATAATAAAGACAAGACATTCAAGAGCAAAACAGAAAATCACTTCCATTTCTTGAACTTATGCTTTCCAAACATTCCGTGCCCATGCTTCCAGTGCTTTCCAAACTTCCCATGCTTGAACTTACCATGATGCTTAAATTTCCCATGATGGCCGTACCCATAATGTCCCATATGGTGGCCACCGTGTCCGTGTGCCAGATGGCTAGCTCCATAAGCAGCAGCCGCAGCAACTGCGCCTCCAGCTAATAGTCCACCCATGCCAGGTCCATGTCCTGTACAAAAATTATATATGTAAAACAAATGAAGCATCAAGAAAATGATATACCACAAAATAATGCAACTGAAACAGAACTATAAGCCCAACTTTTTGTAAGGGGCTATCAGTACCTGGTAGATATGTACTTTCAACAAGTTATATAGTTTGCAAGTGAATATAAAAGAAGAATTACACATTTGTTTTATCATATAATTTTATAGTCCAGCAGCCGACGCTAATTTCTTCTTGCTTGAAGAAGATTTCCTCTACTAGTATCAATAACCTTCCGATAGTGACTTATTCTCTGCACAAAAACCTTCTTGGTGGATCCGTCACATGGATTGTTTTGACCAATACAAGTACGTATTGTATGCATAAAAAGAACACTGGAATCACGCGGCAACAGAATGTTTAATGAGGTCCTAGTGTATTAGCTATATGCTTAAAGCATATTTTAATAAATACCAAGGACTACACCACATTTAACGTCATGTAAATCCAGAGCTCTGATATTGACAATTCTAAAAAGAAAAGAATTGTAAGAATGCTAGTAACAAGATCCCAGGATAGAATGTCCCAGTGAGCTTTATTGTTAGGGCATTTTGGGCTCTGATTCACCAAAAGTTAAGTTTTCAGAACTGGATATTTTCTTGGACAAAAAATAACTAGAAAGAACAGGAAAAATAGGACATATCATTCTCCCAATCAACCACATACAAGATTAAACAAGGGATTGTTTCACAAATATAAACATGAGACTAGAATGAGAAACATGTACAACTGTTAAACAATGATCTATTATCACAACAGAAGGAAATAAAGGTTATAATATGATCAAACAATAATCACATGAAGTACATGTCATAGTTACCAAACTAAGTAAACAAGGTGAGATATAAGAAATTTCAAAGAGTTGACGAAATACCTGAATGGTGTGGAGCTGATGGACCAGGATAACCTGCTGGTGGATATCCACCTGGGGGAGGATATGCATGAGGCTGGTGTCCACCTGGGGGAGGGTATCCAGCTGGTGGGTATCCACCCGATGGAGGGTATCCAGATGGTGGATAGCCTTGCGGGGGATACGGATATCCTTGAGGAGGGTATGCCCCTGGGGGCGGAGGAGGATATGCCCCTGGTGGTGGGGGGTAGTGCCCATGCCCAGTAGCATATCCAGCCAGAGATGAGAACAGCCCTTTGTCATTGTTATTATGCTCTCCACCATCCATTTTTCAACTTGAGATTGAAATACAGAAACTGTAAAGAGAGGACATTATGAGTATATAAAGATTGTTTTAGCTTAACTTCCATGAAGTAGTGTTTTCTGCTCCATAAAATGTTACTGTTGGAATGCAACTTTATATTGAGACTAAAAATATAGCATTGCGCATAGTGATAAAGCACATAAGTGCTTCAGGCATTTAGTATGATACAGTCGTGCATATGAAACTTGAATGAAGAGTTGTATAAACAAGCAACAGTTATCCACTGTACCGAAAAAATAAATTAATTAACTAATAAATAGTTAGAGGCAGTGATACAGAGTATATACAACTAATTGGTTCTTGACAAAGTAAGAGGCAGTGGTACAGGTATAATTGGTGTACTTTAACAAATGACAATGTTCTTGACTAAGTTAACATCTTAACAACATTCATATAGTTGACCAAGTGAGTTGTCTCAATTTCACAATAGAAGATGGAAACTATTCCTAACAATGTTCTAAAAATCCCCGCCTAGGCGCTAGACAGTCCTCTACCACCTTTATTTTGCTAGGCACCTAGGCCCCCGCCTAGGCAGAACTCTATTTTGAAGCTCTTCAAAAGGTAAATGAATTTATGAAACCTTAAAAGATTGTGTTTTTGGTAATGTTTCATGCAAGATTTAAAAAAATTACATATACTATATGTTTTGTATAGTATAATAAGTATATACAATAGAAAAATAAATAAATGAGATCACGCCTAGGAAAATGCCTAGGTGGCCTAGGCGCTAGGTGCCCCCTCCGCCGCCTAACAAATTTTAGAACACTGTGTGATAATTGTAATAACATTTGAAAAGGGAGAAAGTAGGATTAACATATACTCCCTTCTTCCAAAATATTGGATTAATATTGACTTTTTGAAGTCAAATTGATTTAAAGTTCAAAAGTAATATGAATTCTTTTAATTTTAGATAATCTAATTATGATAATTATAACTACTTAAAAGGTAATACTATATACAAGAGTTATTGTATTCAAAAGTTATATGAATCAGTTTAAGAATGACTTTAAAAAATCAAACTTGACCTTATAATTTGGAACACTAGTTGGGAAGTTCACACTCAGTCAAATTCTTTCTAGTGTACCGAGATTTCACCATCTACTTCATGATCATAAAAAAAAAAAGATGAAGGTTTTACCACCTTCATGATCATCAAAAACAATTTTGTAATATAAAATCAAAACATGATTTCGTCATCTCCATAGATTACCAACTTACTAAGCATAAGATAAACTACACTTGTATATATACAGATAAAAAATCGTTCAACTTGTACAAAAATCTTTGGTAAACAAATTATTATATGACGAGTTTGGTTAGCTAAAAGGATGTGTTTTGTTGGGTAACAACAACGTAATGTAATGGCACACTACGTTGATGCGACTTTTCTCCTTCTTTGCACAACGTTGCTATGTTTCATTGATGTGATAATTCTCCCTATTTGCTTTGTCTATAAGCAGATTACACAGCTTTGGTCCTTTTCATTACATTTAATGTACCATTACATCCTTAATTGTAATTTGCACAATATGCAGAAAAAATCATACTATATGCTCGTTTTTTGAAATTTTGTCTTCAACTTGTATCATCCATTACATTGCAAAAGTATCCTGAATTGAAACAACATTTACAAATTAATGTTATTAGACAATTCCCAACGATGAACCAAACTCATTCATCTTAATAGCCCAAGTTGCCCAACAACCAACCACCCAATTACCTACTACAACAGACGAAAAATAGATGCATCATGCAGCACACAATTAGAAAAGATCCAAACATTAAATTTATAAAGACTGCAGATAAAATTCAACTTTTGTTCAGAAAATTTTCATTATAAAAATTAAAAAGACTGCTTGAAGATTATAAAGTTGAAATTGATCAGCAGTCTTGTGGTTTTTATAATAATTTTATTAAAAAATTATAAATTGATGAGATTTCATTATAAAAATTATTCAAAAAATAAATTCAGGCAATCAACAACAACAACTAATGTACAATATAACACAGAAAACACAAAAAACCCAGAAAAGAAAAAACAAAAACTTGCATCGATCACCCCATGCCTTTCAGAAATTTATGTACAGAAATACGTATATTCATACATATATTATACAGAGGAAAGAGGAAAGAGGAAAGAGGAAAGAGGAAGGACGAAGAAAGCTTACCCAATCAGCAATTGCGATTCGGATTTCGTTTTAGTTGGATTGCTTCAACAGAAAAGACCTGAAGGATTATTCTTTATAAAACAATGGAGTATTATATAACGAAATACCCACGCGCTATTTGGGTGTTTAAATC
Source organism: Panax quinquefolius (assembly GCA_020205615.1). Classification (NCBI taxonomy): domain Eukaryota; kingdom Viridiplantae; phylum Streptophyta; class Magnoliopsida; order Apiales; family Araliaceae; genus Panax; species Panax quinquefolius. The sequence goes on from CM035165.1 coordinate 31,571,979, forward strand.
AATACGCGTAGCATACGCGTCTATTATATCTTCCTATAATAAAGTGCAAAGTTTCTTCTTATCTTCCTTCCATATTGGACGGGGATGGAGTCCACCCGTGCCGTGAGTCATTTATCATAAAATATTCTTTTTGCGTGTGTATATTATATTAAGTAAATAAAAATTTTATAAAATTTAGAAAATTAAATAAATAAAATAAAATAGTAATATAATTAAATAATTAAAAAAAAGCTACGAAAAAAAGCAGCTCTCTTAATAGAGAAGATGAACTTAAGAGCAGCTTTATTAATAGAGAATATAAATTTATATAATAAGTAAAAGAAAATTATCACTAGCCAATATCACATTTGAATCTATGTATTATAAATTATTAAATTGGTAATTTGTGCAAAGCATGAGTTGATAAATTTGATATATTTTAAAATTGTGATTGTATTATTTGGTGTTATAATATGGGTAAATAGATATAGTTTAAATAATAATATTAACAATACTCCACCATAAATAAATTAGAATAAATTTTATTTTATTTTTTTAAAACGAATATTAATAAGGAATAGATGGAATATAATACTATATAATAGGTGTAATTAAATAATTTAATAATGCCTTCTTATTTAGACTATTATTTGAGGGGGGAAATATTATTTGTGAAAATGGTGGTCGAACCATGACCACAAAAAGCACAAAATGAGTGAGGTTGTTGATGTTGTTGTGGGTTTGTGCGTGGGATTTTGGGCTTTGTGGATGGGATGGCTCTGGCTATGGGTTGGGCACCGGTGCCACCACCCTTAACCAAAGCAACACTTCCCAAATCATGGAGCTGCAGCTGCTCTGCTATTTCCCAATCAGACTCATCAACCTTCCAACTCATCACTTCCTCTACTCCTCGCCCTGCTGTCATTCTTCCGGTTAGTTTCTCTCTCCCTCTCCCTCTCCCTATATTTATGTATGCATGTATATATGCATATTCTGTGCAAATGTATGGCTTTATTATGCAAAATGATGGTGAGATTGACATTGTGGGGAGTATCAGTGTATGTCATCAAGATTTCCAAGAAGGCTGATAACTAGACCATGTAATTTTATCTAGAATTTATAACATTGTCATTAAACTAAAAGGAACTAGCTTAGTGGTAAGGTCTCTCCCCGCTTGTAGCTGAATTGCACGATCCATCCCACACCTGTATTGACTAGCCCAATAACTATATCGAACTACATCCTTACCTAAAAGGTAGCTCCACCATACTTATTAACCCATTTATACTCTTGAATTTGAATTTGACGTGAGATTCATGTAAAATATCTCAACACCCTTTATGTAAGTCACATGCTCAACTTTACTCCTAAGCAAAATAATAAAAGTCACAATCAGTAGGCGCTACAGATTGAAGAAGGTAAATTCCCTCCTGACCCCTTCCCCAGGTTTCCCAAGGCCCCTAGGATGAAATGAAATGTATCAAACGATATAGGTTCTATAAAACAAAAAAAAAATAAACTTCTCACAATTGAGTCAAATTTCTGCTAATTGGTGTTAAATAAACAAGTTTTTGAACATGGGTCACTTTAATTTTTGCTAATGGGTAATATTTGCTCTACCATAATGACCATTTATTGTAGGGGTTGGGAAACAATACAAGTGACTATCAGAAGTTAGTACTAACATTACAAGACTATGGGGTGCCAACGGTGGTTGCCAATGTTGCGAGGATTGATTGGCTGAGAAATGCTGCTGGTTTAGTGGACCCCAATTACTGGAAAGGCACTCTCCAACCTCGCCCAGTTCTTGATTGGTATTATTTTTTTCTGTGTTTTGAGTGTTAAGTGTGCCCCCTCAATTCCCAAAATGTACTGATTTCAGCAAGGTAATATACTGTTGGCAGGTATTTGAATAGGGTCGATGAGGCTGTAAATGAAGCAAAGGAGCTGGCTCAAGGTTTTTGTTCTCACTGCTAAATTTACATTTTTTTTTCGTTGATTTTGATGTGATTTAGTGACAACAGCCTGCTGATAAGTTAGCTGAGGATCGTACTCTTCTTTTTAAGATGTGGTAGTCCTTGCACAGTCACTTAGGTAAGCGAAAGCTATATGCCCCAATTCTTAGTCCAAGCAGATAGACACTTGTATAAGGGGAAGCTGTATGTCAATTGAAGAGAGTTGTGCATAGATCAAGAATGAAAGCACACTCTTCTGTAGCACACATGCACACACAAATATGTTTGGAATGTATATTGATCACCACGGATGCTTATTTTCCTTTTGATTCTTATGCATTGATTGTTGACTTATCCGCTTTTACGCGAGGAACCCAGAAGTCTCTCTTATTATCTTATCTTAACCATGATGTATATACCTGGCATTGTTTGTTCCCGATTAAATCTGATTAGAAAATATTGACCTTTGTTATACTCGATCTTGACCCTTTTTACTCTAATGCTCACAATGACAGCATTATCTCTCCACAAAGTTTAATAGGCACCCGTGAACAAGTTTTTCTGTCAAATGATATCTACTTTAACATGCTTTCTTTTTTTCATAGCACCTAGGTGAAATCAATCCCTTTCTTTAACAGGTATCCTAACTTTCTTATGTCTGTCTTGGAAGTTCCAATGATCCATGATCCTTCTTGTAAACTCCAATCAGAAAGCTAACAGTGTACTTTCAGTTAAAATTTCTATTTTTGTTCAGTACTCGATAGGAAACATTACAGTCCCATAATCACACAATCTTTATTGCAGGTGGAACATTATCTTTAATTGGACACTCAGCTGGAGGATGGCTAGCAAGAGTTTACTTGGAAGAATTTGGGTTCTCCAATATTTCCTTATTATTGACTCTAGGATCTCCTCTCCAGTATGTATCATCTCATCAGTGCATAGTATTGCTATAAACCTACAAAATGTGGCAGAAATTCTGGTTTATCATTTTAAAAAACGCAATTTAAATTGTCTATTTAGTATTGTTCCCATAATCACCTTTCAGGCCACCTCCAAAAGGTTTGCCTGGAGTTATTGATCAGACAAGGGGCCTCTTGAGTTTTGTTGAAGAGAATTGTGCGAAAGCAGTTTATACCCCAGAAATGAAATATGTTTGTATTGCAGGGAGGTAAACTAGCATATCCATTTTCTTTCTTCCTACTTCTGAAACTATTTCTTGTAGTATCTTTTCCATATTTAGTCAACTTAATACAGCCTTCATCAATTTTTTAGTCTCTGAAGGTGCCGGCTGGCCCAACTGGTATCCTAGTAGCTGTACCCGGTACCCTCATAATATAAACTGATCAAATTCCTCCATCCAGTTAAAATAAATGTGATGCCCTTACTAAATGAACTTTGTCTAGAAGCTATTGTTGAAATTTTATCTCAAGTAATGTTAACATCAAACAGTCCGTAAAAATTTGTTTTAAATGTATATCAAATACTCATTAAATGATTTTGGCACATGCCTAGGACAGTGCAATAGAGTAAGCAGTTCCTGTTGCTAATATGTGTCGAATACTTCAATCATTCTAAACACCATATATGTATTAGGGAACACAATCAAATGAAATATTTTGAAGGATCCTTTTCTTATGTTCCATCTTGATCCAAAATTAATTTTAACCATAGTTATCAAAGGCGTCACCTAGGCGCGACGACTTACTCAAGTCAAGGCATTGGACAAGTCGCAAGGCAAGGTCACGTCTTGGTGACAATTAGCTCAACAAATGAGAACTATCCAAAAACATCACCAAACAAAGTCAACAATACTCACGGAAACCATAAATGGTCAGAGTGAGTAGAAGAAGTCCAGTGACGATCGAAGATCTCACGCGCCAGCGTAAGTAGGCACGTGACATCGCTGACGACCTTTATGTGTTTCGCGTCGGCGCGTATGTGGTTCTTCCATGTCGGCGAACCAACCTTGAGCTCGCGTTGTGAAGACGATTTCGTTTAGCGGCTAGCTGGGTTTTTGTTTCTAAGGCATACTACTTCTGTGTTAACTGTTAACGTGTGTGATAGAAAGAGAGTTGTGTTTGTTTTGTTATTTGTACTTGGGTGTCTGCCCGTGTGGTTAGTGGGGAGTAACAATAATACTACATGTGGGTGATGAAGTTTGTGGATTTTGGTGCCTTGTATGTTAGTTGCTTGGTTAGAAGACAGCTAAGTACCACTTACTTGTCTTAGGCCATGTTTGGCTGTTTGGCAATGACCTTCTATCTTTGTTGATATCTTTATTTTTTTTCTTTTATTTTTTTGTTTGTTTTTAATAATTAAATATACTAATTCATACACATACTTTTGTATTAAATAATTCAAGTATATTTTGTTTTTAATAATATTTAATAGTCTTAATATATAAGAATAACTTCATAATTATAAATATATAAATTGTTCATTGTTAACAACTTATCGCCTTATGGACACCTAGGTAAGCGTCTTATTGCCTAGACATCCTGACGGTCAGCTACCGCCGCGACTCGTTGTGGCGCCGTGACAACTATGATTTTAACAATGCCTTAATGCGTTCTTGACCTGGAATTTGATTTTCTGAAGCTTTCTGAACTGCAGGTATATTCAAGGGGCTCGCTTCTTTGGAAACTCTGATACCAATCCGAACTCCAGTATTCCTGTTTCTATTGATCAACCAGCTTCCGAGGTCATGATTGCAGATGGAACAAGCATGTCAACAATATCAACAGGCACCACATTTCGTGCTCGCTTTGTTGGTCAGGGGTACAAACAGGTAAACATCTTTATGGTACTTTAGAATATAATTGTATGAGTTAATTAATTTTTTGCCTGCCAGATTGTCTATAAAATTCCTTTTCTTAGTCTTGATTATCCTTGCTTTCTTCGGTTAACTAGGTTAAAAGCACATTCTTCTAGTTAGATTGCTTATCATTGCAATGTATTAGGTTTGTGGCCAGGCAGACGTATGGGGTGATGTTATTGTGCCAGAAGTATCGGCTCATCTGGAAGGTGCACTCAACATTAGTTTGGATGGAGTGTACCACTCGCCGGTTGGTTCGGACGACGAAACACGACCGTGGTATGGTTCTTCTAGTGTTGTAGAGCAATGGATAAACCACCTCCTTGACTAAACATATGAAATTGCTTTGATCGTACAATGTCAATCATTCAATCTATTCACATACATTAGCAGTATTTGACTGACACGCTTCATCCATTTAGTAAATTGTAGAAATTTTGAACTCCTTTGCTTTTAGTGTATCTTTCTCTCCCACTGCTTCTGTTTTTCAGTTGACCTTTAGGCAGCAAACAATCTTCTTGCAACATAATATTACTTGTCTCATGCTTATGTTAATCTTGTCTTATCTGATATAGGACAAAAGTCACAAAATATTTTATGTACTCTGATAACTAACCAGAAATTCTGATTCTACAAGTTAATGGTTTTGAATTTCATCCGAAACCTAAGAACCGTTTAGGGAGCCTGGAGAGACCAGTGATGGACTCAATACTCAAGATGGAAACCGCTGGTCTTTTCTTGTTTCCCTAGTTGTTGCAATTGAACTTGTTCATCCTCTTTCTTCTTTCCTGTTAATGAGGTTGTCGAGGAGTAAGTGTAAGAGGGAGTTTATGTTTTTTATTCCCCAACATTGGTTTTTTCTCTCTATATATAGCCGTGTTGTAGTCTAATTCTTTGGAAGATGAAATCTGTATTGCCGCCCTCCATATTTGTTGATAATGATACTCAGCATGTGTCTAACAGACAACTCTTCAGTTTTCATAACAAGTTTCTAAAGGACCTATAACCTCCCTAGAAACTGCATATGCATAAGATCCGTCTCGTCTCGGGAGCTGATATTTTCGCATTAAAAGATACCCTTGTGAAAATACTAATCTCCCCAAGGAAATATAAGTTCCCTCCGTCTTTTGCATCCTGTCTCCCTCAGAATAGCCATGCTATACAATCAACTTAAAGGTGTAGCTTGCATTCTGCTCATATGCAACAAGTTCTGCCATTTTTGTGGCTTTAACATTAACTATTAGCCTGTTACCCAGTCTTCAGCTTAGTTATTATTGTTTTAGTGTATTTATATTGGATCTACTGTTTGTTACGTTCAACCAAACTTAGTTGTGTATTCAATTCTTGGATTTGTAGCTTGTTACGTTTTGACTTGGTCAGTGGCGGAACCAGAACATTTTTAGAGGAGGGTCAAAATACATTAGTAAAAAAAATTATTTATTGACGCTTGGAGTGCTTATTTTAAATTTATTTTGCCCAATTATAGTATTTCACAATAATTTCATCAATTTAAACATTTCATGTTAATTTCATCAATTTAAACATTTCAAAAACTAATCTAATTCAATTATTTCACAAACAATATACCATAAATATACAATATCAATTCAATGATAATAACACAATCTCTAATTCATAGCATAACAAATTCTAAATCTTTAATTTAATGGCAACATTAAGCACAATTATTTGTAAAAAAAGAAAATGGGCTACCGGGGCTGGAGATTCCAAGGTCATATGACCCCCTCCCTCCCTCCCTCCCTGGACTTAGTTGTATGTTCATTCCAATTGTTTTGACAATATATCTTCAACAATTATATTCAGGTTCTTATTTAACTGTTGTTTCTAGTGTTTAACTTTGTTGCATATTTATGAATGTGTGGGATGGATGCATGCTAGTTTAACTTGTGTTATAGTTGTATTTATCATATTTCAAAAACTTAACTGATAACAATATAACTTCCAGTTTATAGCACATCTAACCCTAGCTATAAATTACCAAGCTAACTAGAATCAGTTAACCAAAAAGAAAGTAACTAGATGTCTAACATTAAAATCCTTAATCAAATGCAAAAAGGCCCATAGAGATGCAATTATTTCTTCTCTCTAATCGTCTGACCAGTTTAGCTAAATAGTTGGCCGATTATTTAATGGACAAGTTTTAACTAAATATAATTTTACCAGCTAGACAAAACAAACATAACATAAGTTACATGGACTCGGATGGAATGTCTGATCCGCAATAGATACTTTTAAAAGTCCAATACAATGCGAGTAATTCTCAATTTTGTCAATTTTTAACATAAAAAAATGAAATGTCCAAACCTATATCCAAGTGATGTGTGTCGGACACGAGTAATTCAAGACACAATGAGCTCAAGTAACATAGATTATAGTAGTTTTTTTTTTAGAGAGAGAAAATCCATATTACCACCCTAGTTATATTATTTTCTTAACCCCAACCCCAATTCAATCCCTTTGCAGCATATTGCATCCGTTAATGCTGCTGGTGAAACTTGAGCCCTCGATCTCCCCTGTTATAAGTTATAACCATCACTCAAGTCTCTTTTAAGGATCTATAACCTCCCTAGCAACTGCATTTGCATATAAACTGTCTTGTTTGTCCTGTTTCCCTTAAGATGACCATGTTATATACAATCAACTTATAGGTAGGTGTAGCTTGCATTCTGGTCGTATGCAACAAGTTGTACCATTTTTGTTCAACATCACCTTAGCCCAGCAAAATCAGAGATTGTTGTTTGGATACTATTTCTATTGCAAACGAAAATTTTTGCAGCTTGCTGGTCGATGAAATCCAACATTTTATTTTTGAGATTCATATTTTAAAGTTTTTGTCATTCAACAATAATTTTTTGCAGCAAAAAAAGATCCGTTTTATACTACTTGCTAAAAAGAGATCCTGGATCCACATGATGCATAATGTATTCAAATTAAATATTTATGTTACTCTGCATATACAATATATGAATTATATACAACAAAATAGAAAACATTTTTATGAGAAGAAGAGGAGAAGATTACTACTAAATAGGTATAGGTGAGAGTATATCTAGCAATTTAACTCTCACATGAATAATCTATACAATATATAAATATATATATTTTAAAACCTTCAAATAGAGATAAGAGAAATGATAGAAATATCATTATAACATGTGAAAATATTAATTTCTTTAAAAAAATTAAGATAGAGAAAAGTGGAGATAACTAATCTTTTGACTAGCTTTCTTGAATTTTCTTAAACCAATTTGTAATTGCTTTTCTTGAAACCAATTGTCGTGCCGTGGCCCCATTTCAACACTTTTATATATCTTTTCATAATTGTTGCAAGTGAGATTCTGTCTTTCCACAATTGTTTTAAGTGGGATTCGATCCCAATCTACGGCTTATTTCAGAGTATCATTTAAACCACTACACCAACTACTAGGCTGGAAGATAAAAATTGGATTCCGAAAAAGTGGACAGAGAAAATTGGATGTTAATAACTTGGGATAATTTTAAAATTGGGGCAGTTAATTCTTCAAGCTTATGGATAAGGATAATAATTTAAAATATATTTATATTAAATTGTGATTTAAAATATATTTATATTAAATTGTGACCCAAAATTATCAAACTTACGATTATATAAGTGAAGTTATGTTTGGTAAAATTGAGTAATTAAAATTTGAATGGTTAGTATATCTTAATAAATTAAATTATTTTTTTAATGAAATATCATCCTAACTTAAAAATTATTTAGTAACTAAAAAGTATAAAACATTTGAATGACTTTTAAATTTAAAAATATATCAAATTGATTTTTTTAAAATCAATAATAATTTTAAATTTTGAAATAGAGAGAGTAAAATATTTATAGAGTCTTAATATATTTAAATTTTTCATTAAGATGCAGCTCTTAATGAAATCATCATCATTTTAACACCTTTGTTGCTCATGAAGAATTCAACCATTTTTACTAATTAAACTCATGTTTAGGCAGTAAGTTTAATACGATATCCTAATTTTAAGAATATGATTTTCCCCTAACTATAAGATAGTCAAAATAAGTACCTTAACTCATTCAATAGTCAAAATAAGTACTCCACGTAAATAAAACAAAACAAAAAGTCCAAACACATCTTTCCATCTTTATCAAATATTTATGGAGAGTCCTCCTTTTTTAAAAATGTAGCTTATGCATCGAGTATACCGAGATATTACAAAGAGTTGTCACCCATAAAATCATTGTGACACAAAAATTAGAAACGATTGGGTATAACATGAATTTTTATTGGATTTGGATTTAGGTATTATCTAGAATTTATTTTGATTTAAGAAAGTTATCTTTTTTAATTATACTCAATTTAGTATTTCTAATCATGTTTGATTATGTATTTTCCTATGGCCTGTAGATATGTCTGATAAGGATTGCGAGACTAAGAAAACTAGCGAAATGTCTGAGTTAGAATGAAAAACTACGGATGATAAAGCACTTTCATCAATTCAGTTGTGTCTTTCGAATGATGTGTTACAGGAGGTGTTAGCGGAAACTACAACTGCTGATTTGTGAAAGAAATTAGAGCCTACCTATTTGATGAAATCCCTCATCAATAGATTGAGACTTAAACAACGTCTTTACACTTTACATATATCAGAAGGTACTTGTAAAATCCCAACTTTTTATGAATAAAGATTTAATTTTTTTAAAAATAGTAAGGTAATGAATTAATAAATGTTATAGTTGACAGTTGTGGGTGATATGTGTAAATTTTACAAAGTAAGCAAGTTGTCATAAAAATTTTGTTTTGTCGGAAAATATTCGTTTGGTCGAGAAATATTCGTACAACGGCGCAATCATTGATGGACCCCACAACGGAATAACTGTTGGATATAGAAAGCGATAAAAATAACATTTTTATAAAACTAACGGCAAAACTTTTACCGTTAAATTATTGAAATATACGGTGATAAAAGTACAGTAATTAATACGCGTTATTGCACAGTAGCACACAGTATTACACAATATTTCTGATTATTGATTCTTACGTAAGAAATCACTCAATATCCAATAATTGTCACAGTAGTTGCTGCATAGTATCTCATATTATTGATTCAATCATTATTACAGTAACATCTGCACAATATTTTATATTATTAAATCAATAATTGACACGACACAGTTACTCATATTATTATTTGCATTATTGACAATGTCTAGAAAATTCTGTCGATGAAATGGGTTAGGTTGTTTAATTACACGTCAATAAGGAGAAGTCCTTATCGGAAAGCCCCTTTTTTCTGGGAACGATCTGGTTGTCAATATTGTGAGTTATACTATTAATGATGAATAATATTTGAAAGATTAAAAATATGTTGATTGAAGATAAGTGATTTGTGATAGATATTTATTCAATTTTTGATATAAAAAGGGGTTTGTCATGAGGCGTTTGTTGTAAGTTTGACTTATTATTACATAGGGGAACACGCCAAATTATTTAAACCGTCGATAGAAATTTATCTCAGTCTTGTTTTATTATTATTATTATTATAATAGTAATAAAACAGAAATTTTTTTATTTAAAATAGAAAACATTTTATAATTATATAAAGTTATTTATTTTATTAGAATATATTATATTATATATAAAGTTATTTATTTTATTTGAATTATTTTAAACTTATTGTGCGTCCGTGAATTTTATTTTTTTCTTTCTATTCGTCTGTGAGATTTCAAATAGTGCCCTGCCATTCTCCTATAAATAGGTTGCTTAGTTAAGAAATGAAAATCACATCAGAATCAGAGAATTCTTCTTTTATAATATTGTGCGTATTTCTTTCGAGTATAAGGATACTTTGAGTGTAGCAAATAATGCAAGATTTCCTCAAGATAATCTTTGCTCTACCAGTCAGATTTAGTCTTCTACTAAGGTAAATGATCTTATTTTCTTCATACTCATAAGGGTTGTCATTCTATTCTTTATTAATCTGTGAAAATAACCTGTCTACGCGGATTACCGCATAACGGGAAAAAATTCATTTGCAATTTCGTATATTCTTTCATACTCATGTGTAATATCATTTCTTTTGTACTTGTCAAGGGATATTATTTTCTTTCATATTTCTCCCTTTATGGTACAAAATTATTGTTTGTTTCCATAACCTTATTATTAAATGGTGAAAATCCCTGAAATTAGTAAAATATCCTTAATAGTTTGCGCTTCATCTAATATCATTTCACTAAAATATTGGTCTGAACTTTCTTATTAAATTTTAATCTATTCATCCGTGGTACTATTCATATCGGGGTACTATTCACGACAGAATTTAGTTTCTTTTCTTTGTCCAAATTATCTTTGAAATTTGAATTTTAAGTATCATTCTTGAATTTTACTCCACAATTGGTGATCATGTTGACAATTTGAACATTCTTGAACTCTGAATAAATTAAATTATAAATCTTTAATATTTATCATTGATCTCACTTGATTTATTATTTATATCATTGTCATCATTATCATGCTTATATTGTGGTGAAAGTCATCTTTGATCCATAGTGCAAAGATGGACTGTTGATTGGTATGATTATGATAAGGAATTCTGTATTGGTATAATCATGATATTTAATGTTACAGATAAATATTTGTGGTAAAATTCCTCTTTGGCCCGTAGTGCACAGATGAACAGGTGTTTGGCATGATCATGACCACTGGTGATACAAACAAATATCTTTGGCACGTAGTGCATAGATAATTCGTTGATTTGAAATAATTATTTATTAGTGTTACAGGGATAAAATGCTAATGATGGAGTTTTAAATTATAGAAGATAGTAGAAATCATGTTTTACTTGACTCTTCTAATGAATTGCTATTTCCACTGCAGTTGTTGATTTAAAACATGTTGTCCATTATATTTTATCTGATTTATCATTTTTGAGGGCTAAAGATAATTTATTCTTCATTATCTTAGTCATAATATTCTTTACTAGGCTAGTTGAGCTCACCCTTTTCCTTTTTGTTCCATTGTTCTTCTCAGGAAATGAAAGTGTAGCTGTGACTAGTCGGGGAGTGGAGTAATGGTCTGAGATAGTTACTATAAAAGTCTTCACTATGCTGTGAAATAGTGTGACAATAATTATAATGAAGACTTTATTTGAGTGTGGATATTGTCTACGGACAATATTTGTATTAAAACTCACAGTATATGTGTTGTCGTATTTTACACGACAATTAATATTTATAAATAGGAAAGTTTGTATTTGAGATTCTGTGGTATGTATTTGACGACTCAAAATGGGTTGTGTGAACCTATTTTGGGGCGTCATAGTACTTAAATCAAATCTTATATCTTTGAGTTTAATTCAATTGTAACTGAGTTACAGAATATTGATGTTAAGATTGACGATGAAGATCAAGCCCAATTGTTGTTAGTCTCATTACCTCGTTCATATAAGCACTTTAGAGACACTATGATTTATGGTAGAGACACTATCTCAATTGAGAATGTTAAGACAAATCTTATGAATAAATAAAAACTAGATTCTAAGATGACTTTTGGGAAAAGTGATGATCAAGGTGTTGTGTGACGCCCCCAAAATAGGTATACATCACCTATTCTGAGTCGCCAAATACATGGTACAAAAATTCAAATATAACTTAATTATACAACTGTCGTGTAAAATACGACAAAACATAAGCTGAGAGTTTTAATACGAATATTATTTTCTAAACAGTATTCAAACTCATATGGAGTCCTTATTACATTTATTATCACACTATTTCACTGAATAATGAGGACTACTAATGCAAACATCTGGACCGTCACTCTGTTCTCCGACTAGTCCCAGCTATATTCTCATTTCCTGAAGAGAACATTCAAAACAAAGGGTGAGCTCAACTAGCTCAGTAAGAAATATTATGACTAAGATAATGCATAATAAATTATCGTTAGCCTTCAAAAGTGTTAAACTGATAAAATATAATAAACATCAAGTTTAACTGCAGCGGAACAAGCAATCCATTAGAAGAGTCAAGTAGAGCACGATATTTACTATCTTCTATGATTTAAAAAGTTTTTCATCAACTTTATCGCTGAGACTCAGCTTAATAAATAAACCACATCATCGAATCATCCCTGCACTACGGGCCAAGAATATTCATGTAATCATCAATTGTCATGATCATATCAACAACTGTCCATCAATGCACTACTGGCCAATGAGAACTTTTACCACATCATTTGTAACATTACGGCCATGATTATACCGAATAATCCATGGTCATAATCATACCAATCAATAGTACATCTATGCACATAAGCCACATATGACTTTTATCACAATATAAGAATGAGGATGATGATAATGATATAAGAATTCAATTAAAAGAAAGCAAAGGATAAATTTTTAAATATTTATAATTTAATTTATTCAGAGTTCAATAATATCCAAATTGTCAACATGATACTGCTTTGTGGAGTAAAATTCAAGAATAATATTGTGTCAAAAATGATTTGGACAACAAAGAAATCAATTTTTGTCATGAATAATTCCCCGGGTGAATAGTACCCGAGTGAATAGTACTTCGGGAATAGTATCTCGTGAATAGTACTTTGTGAATAGTACTCGTGAATAGTACTTTGTGAATAATACTTTGTGAATAGTATCCCGTGAATAGCACTTTGTGAATAGTATTGTAAAAATGAATACTACTCATGGACAGTACTCCGTCATGAAAAGCTTAAAATTTAACAAGAATGTGCAGAAAATATCCTTGTGAAACGATACTAGATGAAGCGCAAATTTCAAGGATATTTGTGACGCCCCCAAAATAGGTCCAATCCAACCAACCTATTCTGAGTCGCCAAATACATGGTACAGAAACAATTACAACTTCATTAATACAATTGTCGTGCAAAATACGACAACACATAAACTGTGAGTTTAAATACAAATATTGTCTTCTAGACAATATCCACACTCAAATAAGTCCTCATTATAATTATTGATACACTATTTTACAAAATAGTGAGGACTACTAAAACAACTGTCTTGAACCATTACTCCACACCCTTACTAGTTCCCACTATATTCTCGCTCTCGAGAAGAAAAATGGAACAAAAACAAAAGGGTGAGCTCAATTAGCCCAAGAAAGAATATTATGACTAAGATAATGTACAACAAATTATCCTTAGTCTTCAACATGGAAAAATCGATAGAATACAATGTATAACAAGTTCTAGATCAACAATCAAGTAGTGAAACAACAATTCATTAGAAGAGTTAAGTAGAGAATGAAATCTACTATCATCTATGAATTTAAAAGTCCATCATCGATATTTTATCCCTGTAACATCAATCAATATACATCATAAATCAAATATTCATCTTTGCACTACAGGCCAAAGATATTAATCAGTCGGTCATGTTCATCTCAACACCTGTTCATGTTTGCACTACGAGCCAAAGATATTCATCAGTTGGTCATGTTCATCTAAACACCTGTTCATCTTTGCACTACGGGCCAAAGATATTCATCATAAAATCATTCATCTTTGGACTACGGGCCAAAGATATTCAGTTATATCATCATTTAGGACGGAGGATGATGAAAAATATTTTAAAGAAAACGAATCCAGTGAAACAAAAGAATAAGTATTAAGGATTCGTACTTTAAACAATCCAAGTTCAAAAATACTTCATAAATAATCAGAGTAAAGTAAAATTCAAGAATGATCAAAACATAGATCCAATCAAAGATAGGAATCATAACAGACAATCTTGGACATAGAAAAGAAAATTTAATTTTTCTGTGAATAGTGTCGTATTCGTGAATAGTCAAGGTATATATGAATAATAGTGTCGATACGTTAATAGTAACTCAGACACCAAAAGATAGAAATTTCACAAAAAATATCATCACGCTTAAGTGAATAGTACTCGTGAATAGTAACTCGTGAATAGTAACTCATGAATAGTAACTCGTGAATAGTAACTCATGAATAGTAACCCCGACATGAAAAGTTCCCACCAATATTTTGGCATAATGATATTAAAGAAATAATATCATTTTTAAATAAAATAACATCCCTTATCTCAGAAAGAATAGTACTTCTGACTAGATTACTGGATATAGTGCTGAAAGAACTTGCACCGTATAGCAATACTCAAAGTACTAAAATACTCACAAGAATACGCTCGATATTATAGAGAGAGAAAGAGAGAGAAATCTTTACTTTCTAGTGTGATTTTCAATTCTAACCTAAGAAACCTATTTATAGAAAAATGCTTAGAACACCAAAGCAGAAAATTTAATAAAATATTATTATATTTACAAAATTTTCACGCCCATCTTTAAAATCTGATTTCAGCCCATTTGTAACACATGTGAGACCCACTTAACTTGTAAAAAACGTTTTTGTTAATATAATTATTTAAAACTTCCAAAAATCAATTATTTCGGAACTTCGAAACTTCAATAATTCATAATAAATAGCCATTTTATCAGAAAATTCGAATCTCGCGAATTTTTATAGGAAATCCAATTCTCTACAACTTTACAGAAGAAAGTTTTTCCAAATTCCAAACATAAATTGACCGAAATCCATAAATGGGCGATTTTTCACGCTATAATCAAATTTCAGTCAAGAAATGGGGTCCACCGACACACAAAACATGTGTTAATCATTTAATGCAACAAAAATAATCTTCCTCCTCATATACTCATATATCCCACATTCATTGTAAAAATATCACCATTAATATATTATTAAAATAATATATTCAAATGGATTATTTTATCAGAAAAAGATAAAATATTAATTTTCAACAATTGTCACATTTAAAAATTTTCTCCATCTATATCCACATAAAATCAATATTTTCCTCATCATATAAATCAATAATTAATTATTCACAAATAATATTACAGAATCACAATATTGACAACCAGGCAGTTCCCAGAAAAGAGGGGGCTTTCCAATAAGAATTTCTCTTTACTAGCGCGCAATTAGGTGACCAAACCTCTCCTTAGACAGAACTTTCTAGACATTACCAATAATGTTATCTAATAATATTATTTAGATAATATGAATTATTACTCCGATAATAAAAAATACTGTGTAGTGATAATTATTAAAACAACAGTAATATAAAATATCAACGCAACAATTATTGAATCAATAAAATAAAATAATTTGAGCGATAATTATCGTAACAATTATTGAGTAGTGCCTTCTTACGTAAAAAATCAATAATTGGTGCAATATCGTGTCTTCGCAAATGACGCCAGACATCGTGTTTTTAACCACCGGGTATTCCAACAAATACTTGATAATAACTACGCCATTATTTGTAAACAACTTATACTTGTCATTTTCTTCATCCATTCATTTTTTTTTTAGTTATGGGGCCCACATTGTCATTTGCTGTCGTATTCGCGAATATTCCCCGGCACAAGAAGAATATTTCACGACCAAACGAATATTCCCTATAAAATGATAATGAATATTTTATAACCACCGCTTATTTTAAAATATTTATGATTTTACCCATAACTAACCACATTAATCCAATTAACCCTTACTATTTCAAAATAATAAATAAAAGAAATTCAATTTTATTTATAATAAGTTGAGGTCTCTTACAATATTTTACTAATTTCACAGAGTATAGAAGCAATACTTTAACAAAATGAGGGTATAATCAGGAATACGAGACGAAATAATATTACTCACATACTACAGAGTATGGAAGAAAATATTATTCCTTATGAATACTGAAAAAAATAATATCTCTTACCTCAGAAGAAAACTAGATACTTGAATTGTGACAACCCCAAAACAGGTCAATTCCATCCAACCTATTCTGAGTCGCCAAATACATGGTACAGAAAACAACTACAACTTTATTACAACAATTGTCGTGCAAAATACAACAACACATATGCTGTGAGTTTAGATACAAATATATACCAAATGTGACTCATGTCCCAACCGTGGACAGCACCTCACAATGACACCTTATATAAAGGTATAGTCAAAAACTGTTTTAGAAATTAGAATATTTGGGAAGTGCTCAAGAAAACCTTCGTACATGGGAGGCCATGCGTCTACGTTATGATAGATATCATATGCCCACAGAATTATCCTTGGTTGACCCAATAGACCCCAAAGAAAAACGAGAAGATTACTATCATCTTCTTTCCAATGGTGAGTCTTCTCTTGACATATAATTATCTCCACTGTCTCTAATTGAGAATTATACTCCAAACAAACACCAAGATTATATAGGTAGTGCTTTCGTAGATATACTCCATGAGTGGATGTGCACAACCTCGCCTCTTATGATAACACGAGTTTGTATGTCATTAGACATCTTGTATGATAGTGGCAAAACACCCTTCCAAAGTTGAGTTCACCTCACCCTATTCGGTTCCCCAAAATTAAATATCAAATGACGTATATATTACGACACACTTATCTAAAGTCTCAATAAAATTATTTTCATACTATTTAGGAGAACCTCAACAAACTATATAGACCACCGCTCTATTCCCCCTGTTATCCCCATCCGACCCAAAGAAAACTTTTATTACCCGAAAGGAATTGTGAAGCAAAAGGTGAGCCTGACAACTAGCTTCGATAAAGAATATCATGGCTAAAGATAAATAAATTATCAATAGCCTTCAACAATAATAAATCGTAGATTTAGAACACATGGTAGATGATAAAACTTTTCAACCATAGTTGCAAAGTGAACGAAGCGATCCATTAGAAGAGTCAAATAGACCATAAAATCTATTATCTTCTCCATGTTAAAAGTCCACCAACAATGTTTTATCCTCAGAACATCAATCAACAATTCCCATCCACAATCATATGAATAACTCATAATCATAATTGTGATTCTAAATTCCTCTTCGCACCCGTAACGAAGATAATTTTCATCACCGCCTTTACCTCGAAACATCAAAGATCATGGTTATACCAAATCACAGCCCTGCTCATAATCATACTAATAAATTCATCTTTGCACTACGGCCAAAGATATTCATCAACAAGTCATCTTTGCACTACGTGCCAAAGATATTCAACAACAGGTCATCTTTGCACTACGGGCCAAAGATATTCATCAACAACTCATCTTTGCACTACAGGCCAAAGATATTCAACAACAAGTCATCTTTGCATTACGGGCCAAAGATATTCATCAATAATTCATCTTTGCACTACAGGCCAAAGATATTCATCAATAATTCATCTTTGCACTACAGGCCAAAGATATTTCTCAACAATTCATATTTGCACTACAGACCAAATATATTCATATCTCAAAGAAATATATAATCATTTCAAAATCTATATAAACCATAATTATAAACATGTTGATCAATTCACCTTTGCACTTAAGCTAAAAATATTCAATTATAAATTCAATGGTCATGATCATACCAGTCACAATTCATCTTTGCACTACTGGCCAAAGAGAACCCATAGTCATGATCATACCAATAATCTACCCATCTTTACACTCAAGTCTAAGAGAAATTCAACATCAGGGTTATAAAAATGTTATATATGATAATAAAAATAATATGATCAACAACTGCATTTATTTTCAAGAGTAACAATCATAAATCAACGATAATTTGGTCAGAAAAAAAAAAATTTTTATGTCGTGAATAGTACTCGTGAATAGTAACTTATGAATAGTAACTCGTGAATAGTACTCCGTATTCGTATTATAAGATCAGATCGTGTAAATAATGTCATATACATAAAAAGTGTCATATACATGAATAGTATCGTATACGTGAATAGTAACCCCGACTCAAAAAGATAGAAATTCCACAATAAAATCCATACCAATATTTCAGTATAATGATATTGAAAGAATAACATCATTATGAAGAATATAACATCCCTTAATATCCCTTACTATCCCTTACCTCAAAAAGAGCAAAGACTTGGGATATCGGATATGACACTGAAGGAAACTTGCACTGATGAATAGCAACTCACCAAGTATCTAAATACTCACAAAATACACTCGATAACCTAGAGAGAGAAAGAGAGAAAGCTTATGTTTCTGGTGTGATTTTAAATTCTAACTTAGTTCTCTATTTATAGGAAAATGTTAGCACGCCGAAGCAGACTTAACCTGCAACCTGATGGCTTTACCTGCTACTATTCCCACCCACCACATTTGAAAATTCAATTGAGCACATTTCTCACTAAACAAAAGTGGGGCCCACCTATTTCTAGAATTTTTCACTAAAATCATTTATAAACCTAATTTCCGAATCAGTCACCTCTTAAAATTCATAACAAATCATTCATTCATTTTTAACAGTTCAAAATTTGTGAACATATACTCAACTTATATATGTATAATATATCCAAAAATCACAACGATCCAACTATCGGATTAAAATTATAACTCACTTGATAGAGCTTTAAGAACAATTTGATTTGATCTTTTAATACCTCCAATCCGACAAAAATAATTGATAAAATACCTCAACATTAATTCCTTCATTTATAACCACATAAATAAATCCATCATTTATATTCACATCAAATAAATATTTCATTATCATATAAATCAATAATTAATTATTCACAAATAATATTATTCTGAGAATCACAATAATGACAACCTGCATAGTTCGGAAAGAGGGGTTTCGATAAGGATTTCTCCTCATCGGGCCAGCAATTAGGTGACCAAACCTCTCCTCGATGTAACTTTCTAGACATTGTCCAATAATGCTATCTAATAATATTATTCAAATAATATGAATTCTTGATCCGATAATGGAGATAAGTGTGTAGTGACAATTATTGAAACAACAATAATATAAAATATCAACGCAAAGAATTATTGAATCAATAAAATAAAATATTGAATAAGAATTACGGTAACAATTATTGAGTAGTGCCTTCTTACGTAAGGATCAATAATTAAAAAAATACTGTACAATACCGCAGTATTATTCTTTGTAACTACGCCTGACATATTCTTTGTATTTTAACCACCGTATTCCAACAATGTTAACCAGTAATAACTACGCCAAGTTATTTATAAAAACTCAAACTTTGTGCTTTTCTTCATCCCATGGTTATCCATTATGGGACCCATAAATAATCACTGTGCAAATAAATTTAATATTCCCAACGTAAAGAATATTCCACGACCAAACGAATATATAGATAAATGAATATTTTATAACCACTTGCGTATTTTGAAGACTTTCATATATCACCCTTAACTTTAACCTTTTATCAATTTAACCATTTACTAAATAGGAAAATTGAATACTTTTATTTCATAAAATTCGGTCTTACAAATCTCCTCCTCCTGAAATTTCGTCCCGAAATTTACGTACAGTATTTCAAGAGTTGAGAATACCTTGCTTTCATTTCAGATTCCATCTTCTCTGTCCTCATGATTTCTCCATTACACATCTCCTATATTTCAGATATCATTCTAGAATACAACTTCAAAACAATGGTTAATTGAACAAATTAACATATCACATAATATCCCCATATTATGACTGACCAACAAATAAGCTTAGGTAGGACACACTAACGAATGATTTACTCATCTCTCCCCTCCTAGTTCTATTCCCCGATCTCCGCCAGAGATCATATCCCTAAGCTCTGATACCAAATGTGACAAACCCCAAAACAAGTCCATTCCATCCAACCTATTCTGAGTCGCCAAATACATGGTACAGAAAACAACTACAACTTTATTACAACAATTGTCGTGCAAAATACAACAACACATATGCTGTGAGTTTAGATACAAATATATACCAAATGTGACTCATGTCCCAACCGTGGACAGCACCTCACAATGACACCTTACATAAAGTATAGTCAAAAACTGTTTTAGAAATTAGAATCTTTGGAAAGTGCTCAAGGAAACCTTCGTACATGGGAGGCCATGCGTCTACGTTATGATAGATATCATATACCCACAGAATTATCCTTGGTTGACCCAATAGACCCCAAAGAAAAATGAGAAGATTACTATCATCTTCTTTCCAATGGTGAGTCTTCTCTTGATATATAATTATCTCCACTGTCTCTAATTGAGAATTATACTCCAAACAAACACCAAGATTATATAGGTAGTGCTTTCGTAGATATACTCCATGAGTGGATGTGCACAACCTCATCTTATGATAACACGAGTTTGTATGTCATTAGACATCTTGTATGATAGTGGCAAAATACCCTTCCAAAGTTGAGTTCACCTCACCCTATTCTTGTTCACCAAAATTAAATATCAAATGACGTATATAATACGACACACTTATCTAAAGTCTCAATAAAATTATTTTCATACTATTTAGGGAGAACCTCAACAAATTATGTAGACCACCGCTTCTATTCCCTCGTTATCCCCACTCGATCCAAATACACTTTTATTACACGAAAGGAATTGTGAAGCAAAAGGGTGAAACACAACTAGCTCAAGAAAGAATATCATGACTAAAGATAAATAAATTATCAATAGCCTTCAACAATAATAAATCAAAGATTTAGAACATATGGTAGATGATAAAATTTTTCAACCATAGTTGCGGTGAACGAAGCGATCCATTAGAAGAGTCGAATAGACCAGTAAAATCTATTATCTTCTCCATGTAAAAATTCACCAACAATGTTTTATCCTCAGAACATCAATCAGCAGTTCCTTTCCACAATTATATGAATAACTCATAATCATAATTGTAATTCTAAATTCTCTTCGCATCCAAAGACAAAGATAATTTTCATCACATGTCTTTACCGAAACATCAAAGATCATGGGTTATACCAAATCACGCCTCATGTTCATAATCATACTAATAACTTCATCTTTGCACTACTACCAAATATATTCGTCAACAGGTTTATCTTTGCACTCATCGGCAAAGATATTCAACAAACAGTTATCTTTGCACTACGGCCAAAGATATTCATCAACAATTCATCTTTGCACTACAGGCCAAAGATATTCCTCAACAGTTCATATTTGTACTACATGCCAAATATATTAATATCTCAAAGAAATATATAATCATTTCAGAATTAATATAAACCATAATTATAACCATGTTGATCTATTCACCTTTGCACTTAAGCTAAAAATATTCAATTGTAAATTCAATGGTCATGATCATACCAGTTAACAATTCATCTTTGCACTACTGGCCAAAGAGAACCCATAGTCATGATCATACCAATAATCTACTCATCTTTACACTCAAGTCAAAGAGAAATTTCTTCACCATGATTATAAAAATGTTATATATGATAATAAAAACAATATGATCAACAACTGTATTTAATTTCAAAAGTAAGATTCATAATTCAACGATAATTTGGTCAGAAAAAGAAATCAATTTTGTCATGAATAGTACCTGTGAATAGTAACTCGTGAATAATAACTCATGAATAGTAACTCGTGAATAGTAACTCGTGAATAAAGAACTCTTCGTGAGCGATTCAGATGTATTAAGATATATAGATCAGATACATAAATAATGTCATATACATGAACTATGTCGTATACGTGAATAGTGCCGTACACGTGAATAGTAACCCCGACTCAAAAAGGTAGAAATTCCACAATAAAATTCATACCAATATTTCAGTATAATGATATTGAAAGAATAACATCATTATGAAGAAAATAACATCCCTTAATATCCTTTACAATCCCTTACTATCCCTTACAATCCCTTACTATCCCTTACCTCAAAAGAGCAGCACTTCTGACTGGATATCGGATATGACGCTGAAGGAAACATGCACTGATGAATATCAACTCACCAAGTATCTAAATATTCATAAAATACACACAATAATCTAGAGAGAGAAAGAGAGAAAGCTTATGTTTCTGGTGTAATTTTCAATTCTAACTTAGCCCTTTATTTATAGGAAAATATTAGCAGACTTGACCTGCAACCTGATGGCTTTACCTGCTACTATTCTCACCCACCACATTTGAAATAAAATTCAGCACATTTCTTCACCAACCACAAGTGGGGCCCACTCAATTCTAGAATTTTCCACCAAAATCATTTATAAACCTAATTTACAATCAGTCACCTCTTAAAATTCATAACAAATCATACGTTCATTTTAACGGTTCAAAATTTGTGGACATATACTCAACTTATATATGTATAACATATCCAAAAATTACAACGATCCAACGGTTGGATTAAAAATTATAACTCACAATATATATCTCAAAACACTTTGGTTTAATTTTTTAATACCTTCATTCCGGCTAAAAATATTGATAAAATACCTCAACATTAATTCCTTCATTTATAACCACATAAATAAATCCATCATTTATATCCACATCAAATAAATATTTCCTTATCATATAAATCAATAATTAATTATTCACAAATAATATTACGAATCACAATTATGACAACCAGTAGTTCCTCAGAAAGAGGGGCTTTCCAATAAGAATTTCTCCTTCTTGGTAGCGCAATTGATTAGGTGACCAAACCTCTCCTTGTGAAATTTCTAGACATTGCCAATAATGCTATCTAATAATATTATTCAAATAATATGAATTATTGATCTAATAATGAGAAATATTGTGCGTTGATAATTATTGAAACAACAATAATATAAAATATCAACGCAATAATTATTGAATCAATAAAATAAAATATTGAGCAAGAATTATCGTAACAATTATTGAGTAGTGCCTTCTTATGTAAGGATCAATAATTCAAAATACGTAAAAAAGCAGGTATGTCTTCTTTTGCAATCTGGCGTATTCATCGTATTTTAACCAATTTGTATTCCAACGATGTTAATTGTGAACGATTACGCCGCTATTTATAAAAACTTAATTTTGTTGTTTTCTTCATCCGGCAGTTATTATTACATTATGGGGCCCACAAATGGTCATGCTACATTGCATTTAATATTTCCTCACGCGAAAAGAATATTCGACGACCAAACGAATATTCCCCACAAAAATGAATATTTTATAATCACTTGTGTATTTTTTTAAAAATACATATATCACCCTTAACTTTAACTTTAACTTTTATCAATTTAACCATTTACCAATTGTAATTATAAGAAAAATTGAATACTTTTATTTCATAAAATTCGGGGTCTTACACTAATCTATTACATCTTAAGATCAACCTAACAGTTTTGATCTTTTTATCTATACATTCTTTATCAGAATGGTAAATGTTGAAAGCTTAGATCAACCTAACAATTTTGATCTATCACTAAGTCCTTGTACATATATTCATTTAAGGACCTTACAAATAATCATGAACATGTACATTTAAAACATCAAATCATAATATATATTCTCCCAACACTATAAATATAGGTGCTACGATTTTGGAAAACATGCAATTCAGATACATTCAGATATATTCATAGAGATTCAGAAAATATTCTAAGAATTCTCATAGTTCTCTCTCTTTATCTTGTACTCTTCAGATATTTATTTAGTGAATTTCTCTTGTCTTCTCCGTGGTTTTTTCTCGATTTGGGTTTTTTTTACGTAAAACCTTGTGTTATTGTCTTTATCTTTCTTCATTGATTTATTGTGTTTGCCATAGTTTGTCATAAAAGAAACTACAAAGTGTGGTTATATATAAAAGGAATTATTGTTTTCATAAGTAAAATTTGATATTTTCATAAGTTTTCTCTAACATGAATGTGAAAACTATTTATTATTCATGTGAGAGTGAGTTTGTGAAACTATCAATTTACTTGTGAAAATATCAATTCCCTATATAAAAGAGTAAGTTGGTGTTTGCTTATGTCTAAATGCCTCTTAATTCATTTGCCTCTAATTCGGTCAGAGACAAATCTTGTTCGGTAATTTTTTTTTGCCTCTTAATCTTTAAGACATAAACTCAAATCTTAACTATTAAGAGCTGCCTCTTAATAGTTTATTTAAAATTTATGGACATGCAAAAATAGCCTCAATAACTATTGCACTCCTTCAATTTCAAATTTTAAGATCATTTAAATAAGATTTTTAAATAACTTAGATGGTTAAAATGGTAAAATAGTGCCATTCAGATATTTTACACTTTTTAGTTATTAAATAGTTTTTTAGATTTAGATGTTATTTCATTCAGATGATCTAATTTACTAAGATGTATTAACCATTCAGATTTTAATTACTCAGATTTATCAAACACCACCTAATACTAGAAGTGTCAAATTCTTTCTCAAAAAGTTTCTCAAATGATGTGTTACCATAACTAAGGGTGTAAAAGAGTCGAATCGAAATGAACAGAGAGCTGCTTGAATTCGACTCGAAATATTAAATTCATACTCGAATTCGACTCGAATTCTTTGAAAATTTCTACTCATAATTCAACTCGACTTGAATATTTATTACTCGAATTCGATCTAACTTTGATCGAATTATATTCAAGCTACTCGAAAGCTTCAAATTGAAGCTCGAATTCGAATCTTCACATAATAACTAGCTTTATAATAAATATAATTATAAATTGAATTTGTTATTTTACTTAAAAATAAGAAAATATATTTACTATTACACTTTACAAATATTAAATCACAATTAAACTAAAAATAAATTAATAATAATTAATTATCTTAATTTGATTTGATTTTGTAAATAATATAAGAAAATGTATTAAGTATTTAATCGAATCTGTATTAATCGAATATGTATCGAATCACAATCGATAATTCGAGTAGTTTGAATTTTAAACGAGAGTATAACATTGCTCAAATTCTACTCATATTTTTATTCAAACTATTTTTTATGCTCAAATTTGGATCATATTATTAACGAATCTGAGTCTCACTCGTATTTTTTTCGAGTCGATTCTGAATTGTTTGGTTCGTTTACAACCTTAACCATAACATTGGTTGAGTAGATCTCGTGTGATTGATTATAGTATAACATTAAAATATTTAATGTCTACAAAAATTAAAATTAAAATTAATACCCCTACCATTACTTTAAAATTATTGTTCTTTGTTCGAACCCTCAACCCAACAATTAGCCCAAACCCACAAAATTAAAGGCCTAATCCTTCCGACAACTTTA
This sequence comes from Panax quinquefolius, assembly GCA_020205615.1. NCBI lineage: Eukaryota > Viridiplantae > Streptophyta > Magnoliopsida > Apiales > Araliaceae > Panax > Panax quinquefolius. The sequence goes on from CM035165.1 coordinate 31,597,818, forward strand.
AATGGGCCAGGAAGTAAGCCCAAATACATCTTATTTAGATATTTGTATTGCACCTTGATTGACAATAGACCCAAAATAAACCCAACCCAAAGTCAAAGGCCTGATTGTCCATCTCTCAACCTCAAGCAAAGCTTTCTTATCCATTTATTTATGGCATTTCAGAAGCACATCGCTCTCTATCTCTGAATATCATCTCTCTCAATAGATTCCAGTATCTCATAATTTAACCCTCAAAATTGTGCTTCATAGATTCAAAAAAAAAATATATATATATATAGATATACATATGTATAGCGGTAGCATATGAATTTATATAAAAAGGTAGCAGAAAGATGTCGTGTTTGCTGCCACAGTTCAAGTGCCTGCCGGATTCCTTCTCCATCCACTTCAAAACCTACACTTCCTCTCAACCCTGTAAGTTTATCTCTCTATATGTGTGTGTATATATATCCTTTTATATCATTTATATATTTGTGTGTATATGAATGCAAATGTACATGTCCAAGAGCTATTAAATATTGAACTAAAATTGGGAAGGGATATTGGGGTTTTATGGGTTTTTGAAATAACTCAGTTTAGCTTGTACTGCATTGTTGATTTATATTGAATGAGCTAATCTTTATCTATCTGGCGTGGAGAGAAACCCATAACTTAAATTTTGATTTTTTTTAAGTTACCGCAAGTTTAAATTGTTCACAATTTTATGGTCAATGGTATAAGTAGATTAAATCAGTCAGTAATTCTGGTAATTAAGTTTTTTGGCTATTATTAATCTTAAATTTGTTTTCTGAAGGTCTATTGGACAAATAGGTGACTATTTCATATGAACTTTTTGAAGTGAATTTGAGACATTTTTAAACTTAAAATTGACGTAGATTTATTTAATTTTAGTCAACACAATTATGAACATTGTATACTATCTATCTAAGAAGTACTAATTATAAGATTTATTGTTTTGTAACTTTTAATGAATCTTATCAATTTTGAGCTTAGAAATGTATCAAATTGACTTTCAAAAGTCAATAATAATCTTATAATTTGAAACTGATGGAGTATTAAATTTGATGACTTTTATTGGCAAGAATTAGCATAAACAGTTGAATAAGGCTCAGTTAAAGTGAAGATTTTTCCCTTTCCATGTCCTCAAAATTTGGACAACACTATATTCAAATCTGAATCATGTAGTTGTCACTTAATTCCATATTATTGGGGCGGAGTTCTCAGAGTCTTTTTAGTTCATATACTTGTGTTTCTTGTAACATTTATTTTTAATTGCTAAGATATATCCGTACTTTAAGATTCATGTCCAAGAAAACCAAGTGTGGCGAATAAGCAATCTTAATATTGAATGCAAGAAACAAGATAATTCCACATAACAAACAAATGTTTTCTTGTCCTGTTGTCCATGATAAGCTGAAGCTTTTGTTGCAACTCGCCGCATGCAGATATACAGGACAAATGAAATGGGGTTTGCCTAGCAATTATGGAATGCCTACTACAATCAAACACTTGGGCTTTTTTGGACCTCTAAATGATTGGAAAAAAATACTCAAATTACTGAAAAACATAATTGGAAGATCAAACCGACAGCTTACTAATCTGAAATAAAACTGATATCCAAAATATTATTGTCTTCTAACCTATCAATAGACCTTGATAAAACCCTAATACACTTAAACGTTGATTAGATTGGGTCTCAAGTGAGCCTTGCTTTCAAATCAAATCAACTTGTCTAGTTTTTAATGGATTCATAATGCTTAGATGTAGCATCTTTCTTTTTTTCTATTTTCTTCAATGAAACTTTGAAAGCTTTTAGATTGAGAATTACTACTATTTTTTCACTTGTATTTCTAATGTTGTGTGTGTTTCCTCACAATTTTAGTTATCTTTATTGAGATAACGAATAAGATTGCTATCTTCTTGTGGTGCTTTTCATTGATAAAATTTGTATGCTATAAGTGACGCTGCTTGATTAGAAGAACTGGTGGTATAGTTTCACTAGTCTTACTTTAAAGTGCTCAATTATTTTGAATGCCACTTAAATATTTGTTCAGGTTAACCAATATCAAATATTCTAAATAAGGACTTGGGCTCATTTTTTTGTTTTCCAAAATCAAAAAAAGTTCCTGTGGTACCACATATGTCTTGGTTGTTTGGGTCATAAATGAAGAACATGATTTTTTACTGTTCGTTGTTGTGTAATGTGTATATGATCTTATATTCATGGTTGATTGAATTACAGCTAAATACAGAGAGCCTATTTTCTTTCGAACTCAATGCTCAGCAACAGTAACCACAACCGTGCTTGATATACCATCTTTAGAATCTCATTCAAATTCAGTTGCTGCTAACAGACCTTGGTCAACATCAGCATCAACATCAACTGCAGTGCTTGATCTGGAGAAGTTTCATTTACCATCTTTAGAGGCTCATTCTAGTTCAGCTGCCACAAACAGACCATGGACATATATAGGAGCTATAGGTCTACCTGCTGAGGTCAAAATTTATCTTTTAGGATTTAAGACAATAAAATTTTGTAATAATCTCGGTTTCCAACTATCTCTTTGAACTGTATTCCTCATTCTGGGGTACGCATTTGCATAAAGCAGAAGTTTAATTTTGACCAGAATTTTAGTATCTTGAATTATCAGGTCTGTTTTTTCTTTCGAAACATATTTGAGGTGTTTCTGTAATATTTAAAATATGTCCGAGTCGCTCCACCTTTCATTGGTATTAGCGTATCAGGAAAAGGAAGAAAGTATTTTTGGATTTTGCAATGCAGTCTAATTGTTTTTAAAAGCATTCCGAAAAATTGCATTATTTAGTAAATGGGTAGCCTCGAAATTGTTCTAGTGTTAGCTAGACAAATAGAATCTGCTTTAGGTTTCATAGTACTAATAGATCCCTATTACCATATTGACATAAGTTTTCAACATGATATTTTTAAGCTGTCTTTATTAGGTTGCTTTCCCAACTGAACTTGACTTTAGAGTTTAGATAGAAAACCATATGACCGTTGTTTGGATTGAGCAAAAACTCTAGCAAAATCTGAGTTGGTAATCTTTTAGTTTTAAAATCCACTTGTTTGTTTTAGTCCTCATTGCCTTTGATATTTATGAACAGGCAAATTTTGAAGCAACATTGCCTACAGAAACTCTTCTTACAAGTGAAGAGGCTGTTATAGCTGCTGCAGCTGCTGAAGCAGTTACTCTAGCAAGGACAGCTGCTAAGGTTGCAAAGGATGCAGCCATGATGTTTAGCCATCACAACTCCACAAAATCAGATATTAAACCTACAGTTCTCCCATCTGAAGCTGATAATTCCCTATTTGAGAGGCCTCAGCTGGCTCAACTGAGAGAAACAGAACAAGCGGGTATAGTTGGAGAATTAGAATCAGCTGAATCTGAAATAGAATCTGATAGCGAGGAGCCAACACCTGAAGAACTTGAACTTCTTCAAGCAGAAGTCTCGAACAGTATAGCTGTGAGGTCGAGTCGTCAACCAGAACGAAAAGCCAGACGAGCACGAGAAGCCGAGAGGACTTCAGCCAGTGTTGTGTCTGTGAAATCTGGTTCCACAAGCAAAAAAAAACGTGCTTCTTTACAAGATATAGACTACTCAGACCCATTGCGTTATTTGAGAGGAACTACCAGCTCTTCCAAACTTCTCACTGCAAGAGAAGAACAGGAGTGTTCAGAAGGGATACAGGTGTGCTTCAAGTCTTTTATTACTTATATTAAAGGAAGGATGGCATTCTGCATCTTTTTCTAGGTTGTTCAGGATATTAATTTATTTTCATTGACGCCACCTAGAAAATAGTTTGATGGTAAAAAATAAATGACAGATTTTGTATTTTCTTCTGTGGGAACCAAATATTTAACCTTCAACAATGATCAGATATTTCGTCTTCTTTCTCTGCTTACTGCTCCTCCTTTCTTGGCCTTTTCCTTTCTAGTGTCTTCTATTAGTCTGTATTCTAATTTTTTTTCTTTTCTTTTACTATGACTTAATCAATGACTAATGATGTCTAATTGTGTAAAAGAATTATGACCTTTTAAACTAACCTGTTGATATCTTTGTTCATGGACAAGTCCAGATGCCTCTTTTGAATTCACCAAGTCAGACACCGATTACTCTTCTGAGCTCCATACTGCTCCCTCTGTTCTGAATTATAATTCAGAAGATCAATATTGACTTTCAAAAAGTCAATTTGAGACATTTTCAAATGTAAAATTGACATGATTCGTTTAAGTTTTGTAAACAATAAATCTTATAACTAGTAGTACTTTTTAGGTATTTTATGGTATTTATAATTATTGACATGAACTAAATGAATTCATGTCAATTTTGAGTTTGAAATTGACTTTTATGATTTTATAATTTGGAATAGAGGTAGTATTTTTTATTATGATTTGCTAAAAAAAAGTATTGTCTTCATTTAATTTGTAATCTCTTCCCTTTCAATTAGTTAAATTTCATCCATTCTTTAAAAATTTGATCGTTCGATTTTTTATTCTACTACATTTTTATATAGTACTCCATAATTTATTTTTACTCATGCCCGACTAAAACTTAAAGATTGATAAAATATTTTTACATGTAAAAATTATTTTTGTTGTATGTGTGGTGGTGGTGAGGGGTTGGTTTGGTGATTCCCAAGACATTGTAACAAAGTAAGCAAAAAATCTTTTTAAACTGTAAATCTGTAATGTTTGTAAATAGTAAATATTCATATTGGTTCAGTGGCTTAAATGTTCTAGTATCCTAATTTTCAGAATAGCACCATCAGGTGCAATTCCTTAAATTTATCTTCTGTGCTGCCTTGTCATCTTCTGTATAAAGTTCTGAAGAATTACTATCTTGACTTGAAGTGTCATTTGACAAGTGATTGTTGACTATTTGTTTCAGTGAGAAGCAAATAAAAAACCAAAGTAAAAAAATATTGTCTAATATATTGAATGTCCTCCATTATCAATATGATGCAGGTCCTATTAAAATTAGAAAAACTCTACAAGGAGCTTACAGAACGTTATGGTGGTGAACCTAGTTTCATGCAATGGGCTGCTGCAGCCGGTGTTGATCAGATGACCTTAAGGAGACGCGTAAACTATGGCACCTTCTGCAAGGACAAAATGATTAAGAGCAATGTACGGCTTGTTATTTCAATTGCTAAAAATTATCAAGGAGCTGGGATGAATCTCCAAGATCTTGTTCAGGTACCTAACCTTGAACTTTAGGAAATCACTCATTACCAATATATATATATATATATATATATATATATATAAAATAATAATAATAAACTTTATGAAATCACGGGATTGTACTTTTTCCTTCAAATAGTTGATCTGCTTCCTTTTTTCTTCTGGAAGAAAAAACACGTAAAAGTGATTTCTCTTGTTTTGATGCTTCCAAGTATTTATACTTCTTAAAATATTCTCAGGAAGGATGTCGAGGGCTTGTAAGAGGAGCAGAGAAGTTTGATGCTTCAAAGGGGTTCAAGTTCTCAACCTATGCTCACTGGTGGATAAAACAAGCAGTTCGGAAGTCTCTTTCTGATCAGTCTAGAACAATTCGGTTGCCAGTAAGTCTTACATTGACTTGACATAATATATACATATATATAGATGTACATATATGTATATATATATATATATATATACACACACACACACACACACACACACACACACCCCTTTTGGAAAGAGTAAATTCAATGGTCGGACCCACTGAATAATGAGGCTGGTTTCTTTTTTGGCTAAAGAATGAGGCTAGTTTTTGTTCCTCTCCCATCTCCTAGACATATTTTCTACCACTCAACATGTTTTCTTGTTGGCTCAACAGTTCCACATGGTCGAGGCAACTTATAGGGTGAAGGAGGCGAGAAAGCATTTGTATAGTGAAAATGGAAGACATCCTAATAACGAAGAAGTTGCCGAGGCAACAGGGCTTTCCATGAAGAGGCTCTCTGCAGTTTTACTAACACCTAAAGCTCCAAGATCTCTTGATCAGAAAATTGGGATGAACCTTGATCTCAAACCTTCAGTGCGTCCTAGTTCTATCTATTGCTCAATCGAAAACGTGTTTTTTTTTGGCCAATTTGTTTTGCTAACTTGCTCATCTATTTACTTTCCCAGGAAGTGATTTCAGATCCTGAAGCAGAAACATCAGAAGAGTTGCTGATCAAACAATTTATGAGACAGGACCTTGAGAAGGTGCTTGATACTTTAAACCCAAGAGAGAAACAGGTCGTTAGATGGCGGTTCGGACTTGACGATGGGAGGATGAAGACACTGCAAGAGATTGGGGAGCTCATGGGTGTCAGTAGAGAAAGAATAAGGCAAATTGAGTCGTGTGCTTTTCGAAAATTGAAGAACAAGAGGAGAACCAAAAATTTGCAGCAGTACTTGATTTCATGAGTACTAACTCCTGAGAAATCAAGAATTTATTTCTACTGAGAAACTCACCCACCAGAGCTCTTGAGGCTCAAATGGCTGTATTTATTTTTCTTATTCTACCAAGGGAAATGTATCATTTTCATTTTTTTCCCCCAGAATTATAGAATATTTAATACTGTAGAAACAAAAGGTTTTGAATTAGAAAAATTCCAAAATTTTACATAAGAAGGGCAACAAATTTAAAGATTCATATCAATTTTTTTGCGGTTTATGGGAAAAAAAGCTCTACTGTATTGGAAGGATTGGGTACTATTTTATGAACAGAAATGAAATTTTTGTAAATTACTTCAAATGGATGTAGAATTTTTCTTCTCTTCAATATCCTAGCAACCCTCATAATTCATAATAAACAAAATACATTTTTTTATAGAATAGAGTTGCATTTTTCTTGACATAATTTTATGTAATTAAACCCAAGATATTATATAATTGTGTGTGTGTGTGTGTGTGTGTGTATATATATAGAGAGAGATCCTGATCTTAGGTTCATTTTTCTTATCCAACTCACCAACTCACTCCCTTTAGCGACGGAACGTGACGATTTTCGGTCATACAATGTCGTCTATACTTTTAATGACGGACAACATATAGCGTCACTAAAAGTATATATTTGACAGTGATGATTCAAATCAAATCGAGTCCTCGCTAAAGTGGGGGTAAGAGAGTGAAGTGAGTGGATAAAGATGAAACTTAAGATCCTGACCGTATATGTGACGCCCCCAAAATTAGGTATACATCACTCATTCTCGAGTCAAATATACATGGTACAAAAATTCAAATACAACTTCATTTATATGTCATTGAACTGTCAGATAGAATACGACCACGATTAATCGTGAGTTTTAATACAAATGTATGTAACTCTCATGGTGCCTCCGACCACAACCTTACAATGGTACTTTTACATAAAAGTATAGTCAAAAAGCGCTTTAGAAATTAAAATCTTTGGTAAGTGCTCAAGAAACCTTCGTACATGGGAGGCCATGCGTCAGGTTATAATAGATATCATCATATGCCACGTAATTATCCTTGGTTGACCTAATAGACCCCTAAAAGAAAAACGAGAAGATTACTATCATCTTCTTTCCAATTGTGAGTCTTCTCTTGACATATAACTATCTCCACCGCCTCTCAAGTGAATATTATATTTTAAATCAACTCCAAGATCATATAGGTGGTGCCCGTAGATATACTCAAGAAGTGGATGTGCACAACCCCGCCTTTATGATAACACGAGGTTGTATGTCATTAGACATCTTGTATGATAGTGGCAAAACACCTTCCAAAGTCGGGTTCACCTCACCCTATTTGATTCACCAAATATAACTACTAAATGTTGTATAGAATACAACACACTTTTTATATTGTTTAAGGAGAACCTCCACAGCCTAGAGACCATCGTTCTATTCCCTCATTATCCCCGCTCGAATCTTAAAACACTCTTACTAAGAACACTCTTATTACCTGAAAGGAATTGTGAAGCAGAAAGGGTGAGCACAACTAGCCCAGTAAGGAATATCATGACTAAAGATAATTAAATTATCAATAGCTTTCATCAATAATAAATCAGAGATTTAGAACATATGGTAGATGATAAACCTTTTCAACCATAGTTGAAGCGGAACAAGCAATCTATTAGAAGAGTCAAATAGACCATAAGGTCTATTATCTTCTCTATGTTAAAAGTCCACCAATAATGTTTTATCCATGTAAAATAAATCAACAGTTCCTATCCACAATCATATGAATAACTCATAATCATAATTGTGGTTCTAAATTCCTCTTCACAACTAGGACGAAGATAATTCTCATCACCTATCTTCACCTGAAACATCAAAAATCATGGTTATACCAAATCAAAATTTCTGCTCATAATCATACTAATAAATTCATATTTGCACCACGGCCAAAGATATTCATTAACAATTCATCTTTGCACTACATGCCAAAGACATACAACTGTATTTTAGAAGATTCAAATAGAATATGATATCTACTATCTTCTACGCATTTAAAAGTGTATAATAAATATTTTATCGAGACTCACTTAATAAATAATTCACATCATCGAATCACCCTCGCACTACTACTACCAAGGATATTCGTTAATATCACATCCATGAATTTATATTTCATCATTTGAGACTCAAATTTCCGATAATCAATCCATATCAATTGAATTATCCATGCATTACACGAAAGATATTCATTATTATCACATCCATGAATTAATATTTCATCACCGAGACTCATCTCAATAATTAATCCACATCATCGAATCATCCATGCACTTAAAACAATGATATTCATTAAGATCACGACCACGAATTATCCATGCACTCACGGGCCAAAGATAATCGATTTTCATCAACTGATCCCGATCATGCCATAAAACAATTCATCTTTGCACCTTGGCAAGAGAATCCATAGCCATAATCATACCAAAAAACCGTCCATCAATGCACTACGCGCCAACGAGGACTTTTTTCACATCATTTGTAACATTACTACAATGATTATACCGAATAATCCCTAGTCATAATCATATCAAGTCCATCTATGCACTACAGGCCACATATGACTTTCAACACAATATAAGCATGAGGATGATGACAATGATATAAGAATCAATCAAATGAAATAAAGGATAAATATTAAACAGTTATAATACAATTTATCCATCGTTCAATAATAACGAAATGTTATCAATCACTTAATAATCTCATAATTTAATATCATTAATATTATAACAATATTTTAATCATTTCTTAAACTTATAAATAATTTATTTCAATTGTTTACACTTTATCAAATAATGCATTTAATCATTCAAAAATGCTATACTCATAAGATTTCATAATCAATGATCAAATCCTCATCAAAATCAGAGATATACCCTATATAGGATTCTCAAGCCATAAAATACTATTTTTCAATTTTATTACTTCACATAACATATTTAATTTATTTACTCATAACTAGTTCATTTTCATGAAAAATACCAAATCAGTCCCAAAAATATTTCTTTCCTGGGATTTAGCAGAATATAGTCCCATCTTGAACATATATTTTTCTCAGAATTTTTAAAATTCATTTACTATTTTTTATATGGCTAAAACTGCCAAATATTTAGACATTTATCATAAATTGTACTTTTGTCCAAAAATTTCGAAATTTACAGAGTATACTCCTGTTATATACATGTACTCCCAATAAAAAGTTCACCAATTTTGGAGTTAACCACAAAGAGTTATAGGGGTTTACTTTTAAAATAGTCTTTTCACATAAAATCCATAACTCTTAATCTATACATCCAAAAATCGCCATTTTTGGACACAATTTAGAAAACTCATCATATTATCATTTCAAATTTTTTCAGAATTTTTAAGGGTCGAAAAAATTACGAATCTGCCCCTGGAAAAAACCCCTTTTTAATGAAAATACTATTCGTATTTAATACGAAGGATCATTCACCATGCATGTGGTAATCCACATAGATGCAGTTATTCTAATGTAATAATAAATAATGGAACCAGTCCTGCGTAAATGCATGTATGTGATATTCCGGCGTAATAATAAATAATGGAACCAGTCCAAAACGCCTTGCATGCATGTGATATTCCGGCCTATAATAATAAATAATGGAACCGTGTCCCACAGAGAACGCATATGCATGGGATATTCAAACGAATAATAAAGAACGGAATATTAGAAGAATTTCACCATGTATGCGGTACTTGATAAACAAAAGTTATTCCAATATAATAATAAAGAATAGAATAACGTAAGAATTTCACCAAGTATAGGGTAGTCCACAGATACAAAGTTATTCCAATGTAATAATAAATAATAATAATATCCTTTACGAGTAATTACGACAATTATGTCCCCTACCTTAAAAAGAAAAGTATTCCATTGGTAGAGGCGGAAATATATTGAAGAAAACTTGCACTACGCTTCAAAAGCTTTCTTAAACTCTAAAGAAATACGCCAAGATTATAGAAGAAGAACTCTCTCTATAGTTTCTCTCTCTAGTTTCAAAGAATTCGTAAGAAATAATGAAGGAATGAGCTTCTATTTTAGAAAATGGATCATAGTAACTAACTCATGAACGGTCCAGATTGATTTACTTTAATCTGACGGTCCATATTTAAAGCAAAATCTTTTAAATAAAATATAATATATTCTATTTATAATCTAATAAAACGAATAACTTTATAAAAGATTTTACTATGCAAACACTATGCAGACACTATACAAACACTATGCATAATAAAATATAATATATTCTAATTATTGTCTAATAAAACAGATAACTTTATAAAAGTATTCTGTTTTATATAAAAAATTTTACTATAAACACTATGCATAATAGAATATAATATATTCTATTTATAGAATAACTTTATAAAAGTATTCATTTTATATAAAAAAGATTTTCAGTATTATTACATTAATAATACCAACAAAAACCGAGTGACTTATCACGTAAGCATCAATAATTAATACCGCAGTGCTACTACGCAACCACGCCAGACATCGTACTTTTAACACCGGGTGTTTCAACAGCTTAACTAGTAAAACTTCCGTCGTTATTTTCATAAAAAGTATTTTTGTCGCTTTCTCAATCCGGCAATAATTCCGCTTAGGGGTCCACCAATGATTGTGCCGTTATACGAATATTCCCCACCAATCGAATATTATATAACAACTCATGTACTTTTTGTAAAATTTATAAATATTACCCACAACTATAACATTATATCAATTTCACTCCATAATATTCAAAAAATAATATTTATAGAAAATTCATCTTTATTCAAAAAGTTGGGGTTTTACAGTATATATATATATATATATATATATATATATATATATATATATCTGCGAAATTACATGTTACATGCGAAAATTGAAAAGCATGAGCATTAATAATTATGTTGGATCTTCATGTCAAGCAAACACAATGCATAAAAACATAGCAGTATAGCACCGTGTCATACATAACACAATGTTATAGTTAAAGAATGAATACATTGCCTCATTAGTTTTTTTATCCATTTTTGACAATTGTAGAGGGACTCATAGTATTATCATAGTTCAAAAAAAAAAATTATTAATGATGATGAAAATAATTTACTGGATGTTAGTAATTAACAAATCATGCAAAGTCACAATCCAGATAATAGAATGCAATAGATGAAGAAGCCATAAATATAAACATCGTGAGATATAGTCCACAAAATGAAGCAATAGCCCCTCCCATTGAATGTAATTTCACCATAATATGAAGGTCTCCATATAGCTCCTTTACACTTTCAACAATATTTTGGATTGCAGGGCGCAAAGTTGCGTTGTGATAAGCAGAATAAAATACATGATGCACCTGAAATAATGCAAGTAACATGACAACAAAAATTTAACTATGTCAAGTATGTTTAGATAAGTAGTGATTTTATAGAACCGACCATGTGATTTGTAAATCTAAGAGATCATCCAAAGAAATTTATTGCTTTGGTGCACTCCGCCCTCTGTTTGATTCAAATTCTTGATTGGACAGTGCAACGGTTTCCTGCAAAACATTGTAACAAATTTGTGAGACACGACAATTCACCAAGTTTTGTAAAATTAAACTTCAAAGTGTATTAATTGATGGCAGAAAAACGTAGTCTTGTTGACATCATTACAGCTCCATGATGGTATACATTTATCTATTGAACTCACATATGTTGATGCAGTACAACATGTGTCAAAAACTTAAATAAACGATGACTATGACATCAGGTAGAGCCACATAAAAATACCCAAACTCAGAAAAGCTCATTGTAGAAGCATTCACCAAAAACATTAAAACTAAAATTTAGAAAGATAACAATAACTGAACTGAAATATAAATAATGCATCAATTCATCCAATCAATTTCATAAAACATGACGCAATCAAATTCTTTGTACAGATCGAATTCAATATTTTACTCAATATATACTCAAAATCAAAAATTAGCACTTAAAGGATCTTTTTAACATTCGTTGCAATCTTATAAATATTTGCAACAGGAATCTGTGCAATAGTAAGATATAAGAATTTAGACATACTTAATAGTTGATTTCAACATTGTATAAACTATCAACCAAATAAATAATCATCTTTCCACAACTCTTATATAGGAAATAGTTTTGCCCGAGAACAAAAAAGTCTCACATTTAGCTAAAAATTAATGTTTTTGTTGGATTGAAAACTAACAGAATATAAAGGAATTTAGCTCCTATATTAAATAAAATCGAAAAGGAATTAGAGTAAAACACATACGAAATGGATGTTATAGAATTTCAAATATTGTCATCCAAACAGTAAAAGACAAACTCTATTATATACTCTTATTCTATAGTTTTTCAATTGATATACATGAATATATATACACAGAAAAATAAATGAATTTACATTGTAGGTGGTAGTGTTGAGAGTTTACTTGTCTGTGCATTACATCTTCTGCTTTGTTCCAATGTATTTTTTGTAACAATTGTTTCAGGCCTTTGAGTAATTTCTTTTTTTTTCCAGGTAATTTACTGCATGAATTAAGAATTTCGAACTAATAGTCTAAAATCTAAAGATACAAAGCAAGAACCTAAATTTGTGTAGATAGTTATCCAAATATTACAAACAAAAAGTAAGGGGACAAAGAAAGGAAAAAATAGGTCAGACCCAAATCGTTAGTCCCGAATTGATTTTAATGGCCATACAAGATCAGTTATCATATTTCCACATTTATATGTACTATATGTTAGTTGTTCAAAAAGAGTTATGAAGAAGAGACAGAGAGTAGAGAAAGAAACAGTGTAATATATTACATTGAAGTGAAAAAGGGTGACACAAACAATACTATTAACCCTATAATGTCATATACATCTAAAAGACACTTGCATGGCCAGCTGCAAGCCAATACTGCAACCACTCTCACAACCGCATACAAAGACTAAAGTAGGCTCATGAATGAGCGAATGTGCTTGTCCCCTCATCAGTAGCACTGCATAAAACACACACACATATATATTCTAAGGCTACATTACAATGACTTTTCCTTGTATGGATTTCCTTCCAACGTGCTTAAATGTGATTGATTCTTTTTTATCCCTCTGTGTAATTATATCTCATGAAATCTATAAAAAAAATAAGTAATGTATTTAAAATCAAATTTTCCCCTTACTGAAAATGTCGTTCCATATTTAGAAATGCAATCACTATTTCATATTGAAAATTTAATAATAACCCAATACTTAAAATTTAAGGTAATTATGAATTAATACAATCCAAAGTTTCAGTTCAAGGATCATAATTTCAATTTCATAATTAAGACCTATCCAAGGGTCTGGTTTAAAGTAGCCATCACAAATATGTAAATCTAATTATTTACCCATCCGACTATGACATCAAGTAGAGCCACATAAAAATACCCAAACTTTGAAAAGGTCATTCTAGAAGCATTCACCAAAAACATTAAAACTAAACAGTTAGCTAAAATTTAGAAAGTTAACAATATATGAACTGAAATAGCAATAATGCACCAATTCATCTAATCAATTTCACAAAACATGATGCAATCAATTTTTTGGTACGGGTAGAAGTCACTATTTTACTCAATATATCCAAACAAACAAAAATTAGCACTTAAAGGATCCTTTTAAAAGTCGATGCAATCTTATAAATATTTGCAATAGGAATCTGGGTAATAGTAAGATATAAGAGTTTAGACATACTTAATAGTTGATTTCAACATAGCATAAACTATCAACCAAATAAATAATCCCTTGGACAAATAAATAATGTTCCATGTCAGTCCAAATAAATAGTGTTTTATATGACAGATAATTGGTAGCTGACAAATTATACGTAACTAAAAGAAGGAAAATGTAGTGAAAATAATGATGAGAGAGGCCTGGCAAAAAGGTGTTGTTGCTTCTAAGTTTGTCACTGCCCAGAGGAATGAGATTGCATCAACGAAGTCAATCTATCCATTGTGGGAAATCTTGTCTATGTCATCAATAATGATTTTGGCACTGAAGGGGCAAAGGGTTTCGTAGTACAAGTGTACAACCCAACTGAAACTTGCTTCGAATAAAATGAAGCAAACGGAGATGAATTGAAGAACTGGGATAAAATGAAGAATATGAGGTAAGATAAAGGAGGGAATGTGAACAATAAATAACTGGAAGCCATCATTGGAAGTGCCTGGAAGTCAATGATTCATAAGGAGTTAGTTCTGGCATATCTGGCACTTGAAGAATGAAAAAGAAAAGGAGCATGAGCTAACACTCTGAGTATGTGACTATTGCTTTTAGTCTAGTGACAAAGTAAGTGACCTCAACTTGTGGACAAATCATTTTTTCTACTATTCCCTTTTTCTATTTTTTTCCAGTTTTTCTTGACCAAAGTGGAGCCAACTGATTTATTTTCCCCGTCCTTTACTACTTTTGTATTTTGTTTACTGCAAAGAAAGGGTCCCCTCAACTTAACTTTTTACAAACCATAACAAAAAGAGAAGAAAATGGTATGTGAAGGTTTAAAAAATCTCTTAAAAATACAATTTTTTATATGTATTTCAGAAGAAAAAAAACAATCCCAATACAATAGATTGTTAAAGAAAATAAGTATTGTTCTCTTAGTTTTCCATTTATTTATTTTTTTCAAACTCTCAATAGTCAATATTAGTCAAAACATGAAGTACTATTGGAACATCTATTATTATGCTAAAATATTGATTATAGTTACCCAACATACTTTTAGTAATTTAATCTCTCATATTAATTATAGTTCATTTTTATGAACCTATGCTACTTCATAAAATTCTACTGAAATTACTTATGCTTCTATCACATGTTTTCCCAAATGAGTTACTATTAATCTCGTGCCATTGCACAAATCAGAACACTGATCTATATTTCGGAGCAACATTACAGGAAACCCAATCTTCAACGTTAGCTTGTGGTTGGGCATTCCAGAAGATGTAATGCTATTCAAAAATTATGCTGTGTAAACGCCTTCATAGCTGCTTGAGTTTTCATCAACCTTACACACACTGTCTGTGCTTAGATATGTTACTTCATCACCTGGCCATAAAGACATCACATATTTGTCACCTTATTTACAACATCAAGTGTAGGAGCATGGATGGCTCGGTCTTGGAAATAAAAGCCATCATCAAAATTTTCCAATAAATTAGGATATGTGTTATCAACAATTGCTGCAAGGGGATTGATCAAATCTTTGATAAGAATATCATCAGGGATTTCTACATCTGCTTCACCATCATTAGCTCCGCCAATTGTGCCATCTCCAACCTTCAATAACCAATCAAAAAATTCTCTCAACTCCTCTATATCAGAATTTGAATTTCGAGATTGAAGTCTCATGTTCTTTGTTAAAGTCAAAACCTTGCAAAAACTCCATAAATATGAAGAATTTAGAGTTGCTAAAACAACGTCTTGTCTACTGGCCTTGGGAATAGCATGCAATTATATATGCCTAAAATCTCCGACAAATGGTTGATCTATACTATTCGACTTACTAAATCTTAGGACATCTCCTAATGTTTTATCCAAAGTTTCAAAACAATGTTTATGTACCATTGGAGCTTCATCCCATATATTATGTCGAGTTTTTCTCAGCAATTCAGCCAATTGAATTCTTTGTTTAATGTTGCAAGTTGAATCCTCAGTAACAATTAATGGGATACAAAATCTAGAATGAGATGTTCTACCTCCACGGATAAGAAGAGAAGTTATTCCACTTAATGCAATAGTTAGTATTATTTCACCAGTTGATCGTAGTGCAGAAGCCAAAGTTTTTCATATAAAAGTCTTCCCAGTTCCCCCATATCCATAAACAAAGAAAACACCTCTTTCATCCCTTAAGACCGCATTCACGATGGTTTGATAAATGTTTCTTTGCTCATTATTTAAACTGAAAAGAAGAGTTTTATGATCTCTTTCCATGTTTATCCTATCATAACAAAGCTCATCTTGAATAAATCTATTTTGCCCCTCTTCAATAATTATCGAACTTGGAAAAGGCAGTGTAGGGTAATCTCGCAAAGTTTTACCATTGCTTTGCAGTAGCTTTTTAATTTCGACAAGAGTATAACTCTTCAATTGGTCATCACTCATTTCCAAATCTACTCATTAAGAAAGAAAAATATAAAATATAAGAATTCCAAGTTAAAAGTTAAATAAATAATTGGAAAAAATAAAAAATTTAAAAAGTAGTATATTCTTAAAAAACATGTATTATACTATAAACATGTATTACTCCACCTATAACTACCCATATGAATGGTATTTAAGAGATAATTTATGTATAGGTAACTGATATCATGGATATTGATTGGAATAAAACCCTACTATATCATGGGTGTATTAAATACAGAGTATAATATTTCTTTTCAAGTTTATGTTTATTTAAGCATAGGATCCACTGTAGTTTTGACAAAAAAATCATTATTAAACAATGAACGAATATAATGCCTAAAATCCAATTGATATAATTTACTATCAATGTGGAAAAGTAATTGTTATAAAAATTGTCAGCCAAAGCTAAAAATCTAACAAATTGAAGGAGATATATTATAAAGCAAATGTACAAACTCATTATGAAATATAAATTTGGTTCAAGTTGAATGTGTCATATGTATTTAATAATAACAAATGTTGTTTAAACTTAATGTAATAATTGACAAAAGAAAAGATATCAAAATTCAAAATTTCAAAGCAAGCGACAATGTTTAAGGAAAAAAACTTAATAATTAAATATTTTAAATATCAGATGTGTAACATGTAATCAAAAATTACAAATACAAAAAAGAAAACATGTGCATTACGACTATAAATGATTTTTGGAATTCAAAATAAAACGCAATAAATGATGAAGATTTAGTTTATCTAACTTGAGTAATGAATGTTTGCCTAAAAAAATAAGAATTTTTATATACTATTGCTAAACATACCTTTATATTGCAGAATATTTTTTTTATGAAGACTATCTTCTGTAAGAAGATTCCATTTATTCTCCCAACTACTTCAGGCCTTGAAAGATAATTTGAAAATAGTAAAGTCACAAAAAGTCTCCATAAATAATGAGTTGAACCCCAAAAATGATGCTTCTGATATTCCATCTATATATTCTTTATCATCATCCAATAAACCTAATGCATAACATGTCTCTTTGAATGAAGGATATACAACCCCATCCACAGTCTTGATATCATCATAACATGTTGCACCATTGACTGTGTTTAGCAAAACCCTCAAGTAATATAATTCTCCATTCCCTGGAGGAACGTAGAATATTCTACTAAAGCTTATTCGTTGCTTTCTTGGACACCATTTTTTCTTCTTTGTAACTCCATCACTTTTAAATTGCTCCTTCCATACAAACTTTGATGGAAATTAAGCATAGGTAAGTTCTCTAGCCTTTGGGTAATCCTTGTTAGCCTACATCCACTGTAAGAACATCGACTGGTTATTCGTACACTAGTTCAAAACTGAGTCAATTGGATCATCATCTTCAAATACCACTGTCTGATCTTCTGGAAGATGGAAGCTTAACCTCTCCACACCTGGATCCCTGTAATTAATTCCAAAACCAAAGATTCTCCAAGCTGCCTCACATGGAGAAACATACCTACAATCATAATACATTTTGATTTCATCAAGGCCTTTATGTTATTCTATATTGTCTTTATTTTGATTAAAAGTAGCAGTGATCCGATCACGACCTTTGTTTATATATTTGAACAAATACTTTATTGACCTTGATTGATTGCACCACTCAACATTAATATGAGTTTGATACTTCAGCAATAAACCTACTGTCAAGTATAACTCCATTCTTTTCCACAGTTCTACCATCATCTCTTCGTCTGTATAGGGGATAACCCTCACATTCTACAATGGTTTGATCATTGAATCTTTTAGGAAATTGTTTTGAACATTTGCCATCTTTCATACATGGCGATTTTTTGTTAGAAACACCGCACAACCCATGTATCATGAAGTTTTTCAAAACTTCATATATCTTTGTATTTCTTTCTTGATCCGGTATTTCCGCTGAAATTATTTTGTCGATATCATCGCCAGTAGGATACTTATCTTCTGGATGCAAGAACAATAGAATATGAGCGTGAGGCAAGCCACATTTTTGGAATTCAACTGTATACAAAACTGCAAAAGATAAAAATAACTAAAATAGATTTTGATGAACTAATTAAATTATAAAAATTTAATAAAATTAAGCTTACCTGCTTTTACCCTTCTAAAAAATTATTTGTGTTTTAATTCTATAACTAACTGATCTAGTTTTATTTTGAAGACTCTACAAATTATGTCAGCTCTATCTTCGGGTCTAATACTCTTTGATTAACAAACCTCTGTATTTCTAGCCACTTCGAATTGTACATGAATGTAATAAAAAGGTCGTATATCCACTTTCACTTAAAAATCGCTTATAAAGATCTTGATAATTTTGGATCATGTATCGTACTCCACCAAAATATGAAGAAGGTAATATAATTCGATTCCCTCGTGATGATGGATCGGTTTCTTCTTTCAACAAAGCTCTAGTTAAACCTTTGTACATATCTGATCTTAGATTCTTTTGATTAGTACGAATAAAAAACAACCTATATGCCTCAATCATAGTGTAAGAATCGACCAAAAATTGTTGAAACAATTTCCTTGAATGTAAAAGTGTCATTGATTCATTTTTTCTTTCTTGTATCCTAATGACAAACAATTGTCTCATGCTTACTCTTCCCCTTTTTCCTTTTGAATTTTCAGTAAGAAAAATATCATGTCTAAATCCATCTTCACCATATGGGAAAAACAACGGGTACTGTATTGCAAGGTAAGAAGGGTGCAACTCACTTATTCGTTTTAATAAACCATTCTGAGTTTCCACTATGATATCCCTATCATTATTTTAGCTTCCAATGTCACCGACAATTAAGCCAACAACTTCAGGTGCAGTAAGGAGATTATAACTTCGTCCATCATAGTTCCTTTTTCCAATAAGCCTCAATTTAACATCTCTGAATTCTCTTGAATCAACCCTATCTGTAGTGATCCTGAATGATTGAGACACAACATTGTTATCATCAAGCATCTTTTTTAAATCTACTACAATCGATGATTCAAATATTTTTGAATTATTTGCTGAACTGTTTAATAAAATAATAAAAGGAAAACTAATTAGTTAGTAGTATATAATAATCATTAAATTTTGAAGATTACATAGAAAAAATTAATACAAACCTGAGGGCACCAATTCTATTTGCAATTTCATTTTCTGTATCATATATGTATATTTGAGCAAACTTTGGAGTGGATCCTATATTTGGTATCAAACTTCCAATTTTGTGACAATTTTGGCCATGTAATCTAAAAACAGTTGGACCCTTTCCATTGTTAAGTGATGAATCAATTTTCCCACCCATTGATGTGAAAGAAAACATCATATTGTATGCACGAATGTTGTTAATGAAATTTCTGCTTCTATGATCAGAACCATTAAGAAGAGCTTTCAAAATCTGGGGTGGTTCTTTCAGCAGAGGCAGTTGCACTTTTCCTCCAGCACAACACATTGAGAATTCTGGATTTTTGCCTTTTCGATTTTTTTTTATTCTTTCTTGATACCACATCAACGCATTACATGATGAACATTCCCACTTTAGGTCACCGATGTCCCAATAATCTGAATTTAATACATTTAAGTGGATATATCATCATTAAAGTACAATTGTCATAGAAAATTAAAAAACTGGAACATGCCAAATGATAAACAAGTTAAGAATTTACCATCATTAGCAGAATGAACATCTTCATCCATTTCACCTAAAATAAAAGATTAATAAATGTATTATAAAAACAATTATTGTAGAAAAAAAATTGGACAAAAAATGGGATCAAATACTATTTACAATTTATACATAAATTCTAAATAGTATTTAGACATACTAATGCTTAATATATTTATTAGAAATATAAGAATGATGTTAAAATATTATAAATTTAAATGTGCATGGTGTTTATTAGTAGAGTAAGGTAACATCATACCATTGTCAGGGGGATCAATAGAAACTTCTGAAGTTTAAAATGTGTCGGCATAAAGTATTTGTTCATTCATAGATGCATTAACATGATCTGCAATATGTATCGATCCTAGTTAAGATGTTTTACTCTTCATATTCTTAGTAACATTGTGTTTGTTGGAATGCGGAGTATATTGTTGATTAAACCTTGATGATTTCATCGATTCAGTAGAACATGATTCAGGATGATTGACATCTACTTCTTTAAAGGTTATACTGAGATCTGTACAAACTGCATAAAATAACTAAATTTATGGTTATGATAAATAATCATAGTTTATCACATCTAGTAAGCAAAATAGTAGATATTTATTACCGTTTGAAATGTCGAACATTGACATTCTTGACTTGTAATGTTTCCTATTAAGCATATCTCTTCCAGTGGCAGTATTGGATGATTTGAGCAATAAAGTAGAAATAGTATAAAAGTTCATTGGATAGGTACCTAGAATATAATAACAAATACACGAACATATATAAATCTGACATCCCACATTTGTTGAATTATTATAACGTTTTCAATAACGCAAAGAAAATTAAAATGGAAACATCAAATACCATTAGCCGAACGATGAACACAGTTTTCTCTGCTAACCGGATTGTTTTCCTTTCCTTGATTAAATTTTGTGTCATGATTAAAAAAATAAGAGATTTCATGAAATTAATTTGAATTTCAAAGCTCATATATAAAGATATTGAATATAGAAATACCATCATTAGGTACTGGATGAACACAATTTTACTGATTTATACGCTACAAATGTTTTGTTGTTTGTAAATGTATATTTGGTATTGAATCAATAAGACTAACAACAACTTCATCGAAAGCTGAATTGAGATTTGTACAAACTACATAAAAAATTCATATGTTATTAGGATAACAAATTATATTGACGAAAAAATAAATACAAAGATTTAATGAAATAATTGCCATTTGAAATGTCACTCATATGCATTCTGGATGTTTTGCTTGCTCTCACAGATGTAGTACTTGTGCTCATTTTGTTGGTGGATTCTAACATGAAATAGGAAGCACAATCAATATGCACAGGATAGTTTGACAATAGAAAAATATTTTTATACTCTTAATTAATGAATAACTAATTAGAAAGTATACTTTGCTGTTATTTTTCTCGTTTTTCGAGCATAAGCATCCTTCTACGTCCTCGATAAGTTTTGTCCTTCTCGAACTTCATGTTTTCTTTAATTTCCGACATATGGCTTTTCGTTGATTTCCCCGATTTTGGAATTTTTTGAAATAAGCCTTCAATCCTCGAAAACTCCTATAGGATCCAAAGATGTAATTTGTCCCATATTAAAAATAATGGATATTATCCGAACTCAATATTCTTTGTTCCACTAAAATCATAGTTAATTTCACGAAAATAAACAAATCGCATAAACACTACAATTAATTCACAGTTGCTTTGTTTTAATTTATATTGATAGAATTCTCAACTATCGTATGGTATTGTGATTTCATTTCCCCAAAATTTCTCAATTTTTGACTTACAAATATTGTATGGGTATGCAACTTATTAATACAACTGGCATGGTCAATACGACAAAACATAACTGTGAGTTTGAATAAGCTCTTCAATCTGAGAGATTATACAAACTCGAAAAGGTCGAAACTATATTAACACAATTTCATAGAATAGAACTATAGATCCAAAGACTCCATTCCCCGTAATTATCAGCTCAACTAGCCCGGTAAGAAATATTATGACAACATATTTTAAAAAAATAAATCCAATATTAAAAAATCAAGTAAATACTAATGGATATTATCTACTAATATTAAGACACAAGTCCACTATTCTCAATCATCATTCCCCGTACGCTAAAATATTCTTTATCATAGTTATCCATTTCAATGCAAAAATAAACAAATCGCATATCAAACACTACAATTAATTCATCATTTGCCACATTACGGTAATTTTTTAATTAAATTTATCCATCTATGACACTAGAATTGACTTTCAACGTAATATAAACATGGCATGATGACAATTAAGAATTAACATAAAAAGTTCACGAATTAATTTATCCGAACTAATAATGTCCAAATTATCGACATGATCTTGCTTTGTAGAGTCAAAATTCAGAATGACTGAAGAATATTTCCGTGAAAAGATCTTTGGATGAATATCGAGGATATTCCTACTAATTTCAATGTATAGTAAAACTTTATCCGATATAATAAAGAATGGAATAACAAAAGAAATCACCATGCATTGCAACCTACGCATTTAGCATAAACGAGATTATTCAACGAAATAACGTAATGACGGTGTCCAAAATTTACAGCAAGCAAGATGTTCAAGAGAATAATTAAAACGAAACCAAATTCCGTAAAACACCATGCATGATGTTCCAATGAGTAATAATAAAATTTTACCCAGTCTCGGTGTAAAATGTGATGTGATGTTCTAATATAATAATAATAAAGACTTACCAGTGTCTCGTGTTTTATTCTTATTATTCTCGCCTTTATTATTATTCTCGCTGAACATCCTCGCTCAGGTGTTTTTACACCGGCCCCGGTTCCGCTTTTATTATTATTATTCTCGCTGGAACATCCTCGTCTGTGTTTTTACATCGGACTCGGTTCCGCTTTTTATTATTCTCATTGGAACATACCGCTTGCAAATTTTGCCCGACTGATTCCGTTATTATTATTCTCGCTGAATAACTGCTTTACGCGGCAAGTACCACATGCATGGTGATTTCTTTTGTTATTCCATTCTTTATTATACTCAATTGTTAAAAGTTTTCGACTTCTATACTCCATGAAATTAGTAGAATATCCTTGATATTCAAGGCCATCCAAAGATTTTTCATGGAAATATTCTTCCGATCATTCTTGAATTTTACTCTACAAAGCAAAGATCATGTCGACAATTTGGACATTATTAGTTCCTGATAAATTAATTCTTGAACTTGTTTTATTGAATTCTTATATCATTGTCATCATCCTTATGTTTATATTATGTTGAAAGTCATCTGTGGCCTGTAGTGCATAGATGGACTTGGTATGATTATGACCAGGGATTATTCGGTGTAATCATGACCGTAATGTTACAAATGATGTGGTAAAAGTTATCATTGGCCGTAGTAGCATCATGGACGATTGTTGGCATGATCATGACCATTAATGAATACACGAATGTCCGTGGCTGTAGTGCATGGATAATTTGTGGTCGTGATACTAAAGAATATCCTTGGCCATAGTGCATGGGTGATTCGATGATGTGGATTATTTATTAAGCTAAGTCCCAAATGATAAAAGTCATGAAAACCTTTTAAATCATAAAAGATAGTAGATTTTATTCTCTACTGGCTCTTTTAATGGATCGCTTGTTCCGCCGCAGCTTAAACTTGATGTTGTTATATTTATCAATTTAACATTGTTGAAGGCTAACGATAATTTATTCTCGCATTATCTTAGTCATAATATTTTTACCGGGCTAGTTGAGCTCACCTTTTCTTTCACCGTTTCTTCGTGAAATGAGAACATAAAGCAGGGGACTAGTCAGTGAAACGGAGTGACGGGCCCGAGGATAGCATTAGTAGTCCCTCACTATTCTTTGAAATAGTGTGTTAATAATTGTAATGAGGACTCCTTTTGAGTTTGTATAATCTCTAATAGACAATAATTGTATTCAAACTCACAGCTTATGTTTTGTCGTATTGCATACACGCATGTTGTATTAGTAAGTTGTATTTGAATTTTGTACCACGATCCGACAACCCAAGATGGGTGATTGATACCTAATTTTGGGGGCGCCACAATTGGTATCAAAGCTTAGGATATGATCCTGGCTAAGATGTGAGAATAGTACTAGGAGGGAGAGATGTAAAATTCCTTCGCCAAGTATGACCTACCTAAGTTTATGTGGTATTTAATTGGTCGGTCAGAATTTAGGGATAATATGTTATATATCAATTAACCTTTGTTTTGTACCATGTATCTGACGACCCAAGATGGGTGATGTATACCTAATTTTGGGGGCATCACAATTACACATAAAGATTAATACATAGTTTTAAATATTTAAGGATCAAGATAACTTTTGCAAGCAAAGTCTTCATGACTCCACATGATTTATTGCAAAAGGTAATGAAATAGAGTAAAAATGATAAATGATTTTAGTAATATAATTGTGCTACTATTCAAACTCTCACAAAATAAGAAACAAAATGATATCCTTTTAGTTGCAAAATGTCAAAGCTTAGATTCCGTGTCAGTACAATCCCTTAGAGTATGAAACAACTCCTTTAACCCAGAGCTTGGAACAACTCCTGTGTCGCAATTCCCGATAATTGTGACACCCCCAAAATAGGTATACATAACCCATTCTGATTCGCCAAATACATGGTATAGAATTCAAATACAAACTTAATTTACACAATACGACAAACGTAAGCTGAGAGTTTTAACACGAATATTATCTTGTAGACAATATCCAAACTCAAATGAAGTCCTCATTATAATTATTATCACACTATTTTATAAAATAGTGAGGACTACTATAGCTACCATCTTGGACCATCACTCCATTCCCCGACTAGTCCCAACTATATTCTCATTTCCTGAAGAGAACAATGAAAGAAAAGGGTGAGCTCAACTAGCCCAATAAAGAATATTATGACTAAGATAATGTAGAATAAATTATCCTTAGTCTTCAACAGTATAAAAACTGATAGAATACAATAGACAACAAGTTTAACTGCATCAAAACAAGCAATCCATTAGAAGAGTCAAGTAGAGCATGATATCTACTATCTTCTATAATTTAAAAGTTCATCATCGATATTTTATATCTGTAACACATCTCAATAAATAATCCACATCACCAAATTATCAATGCACTACGGTCCAAGGATATTTGTTAGTATCACATCCACGAATTATCCATGCACTACGGACCAAGGATATTTATTAGTATCACCAATGGTCATGATCATGCCAAACAACTGTCCATCAATGTACTACGGGCCAATGAGGACTTTTACAACATTATTTGTAACATTACATGTCATAATTATATCGATAAATAATTTTTGGTCATAATTATACCAATCAACAGTCCATATATGCACTACGGGAAAAAAATGACTTTCAACACAATATAAGCATGAAGCTGATGACAATGATATAAAAATTCAATTAAGTGAGATCAAGGATAAGTTTTAAAGATTTATAATTCAATTTATCCAGAGTTTAAGAATGTCTAAATTGTCAACATGATAACTGTAAAACCCCAACTTTTTGAATAAAGATGAATTTTTTATAAATATTATTTTTGAATATTATGGAGTAAAATTGATATAATGTTATAGTTGTGGGTAATATTTATAAATTTTACAAAGTCACGCAAGTTGTTATATAATATTCGATTGGTCGTGGAATATTCGTTTTAACAGGAATATTCGTATAACCAAGACAATCATTGGTGGACCCTACAACGAAATTATTATTTGGATTGAGAAAATGACAAAAATACTTTATGAAAATAACGACGGAAGTTTTACTGTTAATTGTTGAAACACCCTTGTTAAAAATACGATGAATGGCGTGGTTGCATAAGTAGCGCATTTCGATTAATTATTGATGCTTACGTGATAAGTCACTCGGTTTTGTTGGTATTATTATTGTAATAATACAAAAAATCTTTTTATATAAAATGTATACTTTTATAAAGTTATTCTATAAATAGAATATATTATATTCTATTACGCATAGTGTTACATAGTGTCTCGTGACATAGTGTTTTGCATAGTAAAATCTTTTTATATAAAATGTAATACTTTTATAAAGTTATCTATTTTATTAGACAATAATTAGAATATAATATATTTTATTATGCATAGTGTTTGCATAGTAAAATCTTTTATAAAGTTATTCGCTTTTATTAGATTATAAATAGAATATAGTATATTTTTATTTAAAAGATTTTGCTTTAAATATGGATCGTCGATTAAAGTAAATCAATCTTGACTGCTCATGAGTTAGTTACTATGCAATATCCATTTTTCTATAAATAAAGCTCATTCCTTCATTATTTTCTTACGAATTCACCGAAACTCTGAGAGATAAACTATAGAGAGAAAAGAAGAAAGTATTCTCGCTACTTCACTACTTATATATCCAAAGATTTTCTTCTTAAGGTAGGGAATATTATTTGTTGTACTCGTAAAAGTGGGTACTTTCTTTCTTTCTTATTTATGAAGAGAACTTCATTATTCCATTCTTTATTATTCTGGAATAACTCAGTATCTGTGCTGCTACCCTATACTTGGTGAAATTCTTCCATTATTCCATTCTTTATTATTATGTTGAATAACATGTCTATGCAGCAATCTTAACGCATACATGGTGAAATTCTTCTAATATTCCATTCTTTATTATTCTCGTTGAATATCCTGTTTGTGCGCTTTCTGTGCCGACCGGTTTCGCTTTTATTATTCTCGTTGGAACATCCCAATCAAGGTCGTATTACGCCGACCGGTTCCGTTATTTAGTATTCTGTTGGAATAACTGCCTATGCATCGCAATCGCATGCATGGTGATTTCATTGTTATTCTATTCTTTATTATTCTCGCTGGAACATCCTCGCTGGCATGCGAATTTTGCCTCGACCTTGTTTCGTTATTATTATTCTGTTGAATAACCTCGCTCATGCCAAGCATCGCATGCATGTTGATTTCTTTTGTTATTCCATTCCTTATTATACTCAGTTGGTTAAAGTTTTGACTTCTATACTCCATGGAATTAGTGGAATATCCTTGATATTTGCGCTTCATCCAAAGATCTTTTCATGGAAATATTTTTCCGAGCATTCTTGAATTTTACTCTACAAAGCAGTATCATGTTGACAATTTGGACGTTATCAGTTCCTAGATAAATTAATTCTTGAACTTGTTTTATTGAATTCTTATATCATTGTCATCATCCTCATGTTTATTTTTTTTTTGAAAGTCATCGTGGCTCAGAAGTGCATAGATGGACTTGGTATGATTATGACCAGTGATTATTCAAAGATAATCATAACCGTAATGTTACAAATGATGTGCAAAAGTCCTCATTGGCTCTGTAGTACATTGATGGACGCTTTTGGTATGATTATGGCTATGGATTATCTTTGGGTCAGAAAAGTAAAAGATGAATTATTTTATGGCATACGATCGTGACCGCTGATAAAAACATGATTATCTTAAGCCGTAGTGCATGGATAATTCGTGGTCGTGATACTAAAGAATATCCTTGGCCGTAGTGCAGTGGTGATTCGATGATGTGGATTATTTATTAAGCTGAGTCCCAGCGATAAAAGTGATGAAAAACATTTTAAATCATAGAAGATAGTAGATTTTATTCCCTACTTGACTCTTCTAATGGATTGCTTGTTCTACTGCAGTTAAACTTGATGTTTGTTATATTTTATCAGTTTAACACTGTTGAAGGCTAATGATAATTTATTCTGCATTATCTTAGTCATAATATTTTTTACTGGGCTAGTTGAGTTCACCCTTTCTTTCACTGTTCTCTTCAGGAAAGGAGAACGTAGCTGGGATAAGTCGGGAAACGGAGTGATGGTCTGGATGATAGTATTAGCTAGTAGTCCTCACTATTCTGTTAAATAGTGTGACAATAAATGTAATAGGTACTTATTCTGAGAGTGGATATTGTCTAGAAGATAATATTTGTATTAAAACTCACAGCTCTCTTGTTGTATATTAAAGATTGTATTTGTATTATGTACCATGTATCTGGAGACTCAAGATGGATGATGTATACCTAATTTTGGGGGCGTCGCAATAACTGCTTTGTTGAGTAAAATTCAAGAATAATATTCATGTATCAAATATAATTTGGTCAGAAAAGAAATCATTTTTTGTTGTGAATAGTACCCCGGGTGAATAGTACTCGAGTGAATAGTATCCCGTGAATAGTATTTCATGAATAGTACCCCATAAATAGTACTTCTTAAATAGTACCCCGTGAATAGTACCGTATGTATGAATAGTGTCGTATGTATGAATAGTACTCCAACATAAAAAGATTAAAATTTAACAAGAATGTCTAGAAAAATATTTCAGGGGAACGATACTAGATGAAGCGCAAATTTCAAGGATATTCTACTAATTTCAAAGAGTATAGAAGCAATAAGTGTAGAATTATAAATATCAAACGAAATAATATTACTTATATACTACAGAGTATGGAAAAAAAATATTGTTTCTTTCAAATATTGAACAAAAATAATATCCCTTGTGAGACCATGAATTTTATGAAATATAAGTATTCAATTTTTCTATTTTGGTAAATAGTTAAATTGATAAAAGTTTAAAGTTAAGGGTAATATGTGAACATTTTTGCAAAGTAAGCAAGTTGATATAAAATATTCTTTTTGTCGTGGAATGTCCATACGACGGTACAATCATTGGTGGACCCCGCAACGGAATTATTGTCGGATGAAGAAAACGACAAAAATATTTTTATGAGAATAACGGCAAAAGTTTTACCGTTAAAACTGTTGAACTACTCGATAGTAAAAGTACAGTAATACGCGTGATTGCATAGTAGAACACGGTATTGATTATTGATGTTTACGTGATAAGTCACTCGGTTTTGTTTTATTGGAATTATTAATGTAATAAAACAGAAAAACTTTTTATATAAAATGTAATACTTTTATAAAGTTATTCTATAAATAGAATATATTATATTCTATTATGCGTAGTGGTTCATAAATAATAGTGTCTGCATAGTGTTTTGCATAGTAAAATCTTTTTATATAAAATGTAATACTTTTATAAAGTTATTCTATAAATAGATAATATTATATTTTACTATGCATAGTGTTTTGCATAAATGGCTCGTGATAAGATTTGCATAGTAAAATCTTTTATAAAGTTATTCGTTTTATTAGATTATAAATAGAATATATTATATTTTATTTAAAAGATTTTGCTTTAGATATGGATCGTCGATTAAAGTAAATCAATCTGGACCGCTTCATGAATTAGTTACTATATCTTGATCCATTTTTCTATAAATAAAGTTCATTTCTTCATTATTTATTACAAATTCACTAAAACTCTAGAGAGAGAAACTATAGAGAGTTCTTCTTCTATAATATTGAGTGTATTTCTTTAGAGTTTAAGAAAGCTTTGAGTGTAGTGCAAGTTTTCTTCAAGTATATTTTCGCCCTACCAGTCGGAATACTTTTCTTTTTAAGGTAGGGGATATAATTGTCGTACTCGTAAAGGATATTATTATTATTATTATTATTTATTATTCTGTTGGAATAACCTGTATACGCGGACTACCCTATACTTGGTGAAATTCTTCTGTTATTCCATTCTTTATTATTATGTTGGAATAACCTGTTTATGCGAAGTACCGCATACATGGTGAAATTCTTCTAATATTCCGTTCTTTATTATTCGTCGAATATCCTCGTATGCGTGCGTTCTGTGGGACCGGTTCCATTATTTATTATTTTATCGGAATATCCTGTGTGCGTTTACACCGGACCAGGTTCCATTATTTATTATTTTGTTGGGAATAACTTGTCGGTGCAGTCTATCACACGCATGGTGAATCCTTCTGTTATTCCATTCTTTATTATTCTGTTGGAATAACCTGTCTATATGGATTACCAAATGCATGGTGAATGATCCTTCGTATTCATACGAATAGTATTTTCATTAAAAAGGGGTTTCTGTGACGCCCCCAAAATAGGTATACATCACCCATTTTGAGTCACCAAATACATGGTACAAAATTCAAATACAAACTTAATTATACAACAGTCATGTAAAATACGACAAAACATATGCTGTGAGTTTTAATACAAATATTGTCATCTAGACAATATCCACACTCAATGGAGTCCTCATTACATTTATTATCACACTATTTCACAGAATAGTGAGGACTACTAATGCAAACATCTAGTTATGAATACGCGACATACTTGGCGGTAAAACGAGTCTATAGGCCATAGTTCCTACTTCATCGAGGATTTCAAATGGGTCAATTAAATCGAGGGTTGAGATTTACTCTATTCGTCGATTCTTACTTCTAGAATAACGCCCTCTTGAACCTTCTTCTTCACATTCATCAGCTCTGAGTATGTAGTTTGAACGACTTTAACATTATCGATTAAAGTCGATTCTACTCGTATATTCGTTATCTTCACGTGGGTTCCTAGAGTCTTTAACTCTATCTCCATCATTTGTAAGTTATATGAGATGGGTCTTTGGGTTAACAACATAACACTCGTAAACGCATACAATCTTTTACTCAACGCGTTAGCTACCACGTTCGCTTTTCCCACGATGATATTGAATGGTACGATCGTAATCTTCAACAGCTCGAGTCAACGTCTTTGGCGCATGTTACGTTCATTTTAGTTAAAGAAATATTTGAGGGTTTAAGAAATGGGTTTTGTACTGGGGTCAACACAAAATTCAATTTCACGCTCTAGGGGTAGGCTAAGAAGTCTTCAAGAATACGTCAGAAAATTTATTAACAATAGAAATTTCATTCAAAACTGTGACCCTCATCCAAGACTTGGATAGTACGTCACATTGATACCTATCAACTTGCCATCATCATTCACGACGTTGCCTGCAGAAAGTCTGGCTTCGGTGCATTCCACACAAGGAAGTCAACAACGAAAGGACCAGGGCTCTTTACTTATGGCTTGATATGACAATGATTGACTTTAGTGGTTTGGTTGCTTGAATTCGCATAACAGGTTGGTTAGGAATATGAAAGCTAACAACCTTACGAAAAGTATGATGAGTAGTTAACCAATCGATTTCTAAAAATTGCATCAAAGGCAAGTATTTTCAAAGAGATAAGATTGACAGGTAACGTGAAAGTGTCGATTTGAATCATCAAGATTTATAAACAGTGGAGGTAACGAAGGTTTCTGCTATAAAAGTTTCAACCAATAAGTCAAAGTCTAATTTCTCCGAAGTCAAATTTAAACGTTGAGCGCAAGCAAGAGAGATAAAAGTATCGGTGGAACCGGTATCTAATAAGGTATAAACATCGCAAGAATTTATAATTAACTAACCCGTGCTAACTTCGTTCGGGTTAATCGCTTTTTAAGAAGTCATGAAAAACGCTCTTCCTGAAACCACTGACTTTATTTTGTCCGTATCCTCCTTTGGTGCCACCGTTCCAGTTGGACTTGACTTCACTATACGACAAAATCGAGCTAAATGACCTTCTCTTCTTGAAATTTTCACTTCTATTATCTTGGCCATGATTACCACTGAAGTGGTTACCATTCTTGGCATGATAATTTCCCCCACGATGGTTATCATTGTTCCGATGGCCGTTGCCACCAATATGATTATTATCGTATTATTGGTCGTTACCTTTTGGTTGAGCTGACTCAACGGTCTCATGTGCTTCATTGCCTATCTCAATATTTTCAGATGTCATTCTCAAACACTGTCACAAAACAAGGGTTAATTATCATATCACATATTATCCTTATACTATGACCGACCAATTAAATACCAAATAAACTTAGGTAGGTCATACAATGAAAGGAATTCCCGCTCTCCCTCCTAGTTCTTGTCTCACATCTCACCAGGATCATATCCCTAAGCTTTGATATTAACCGTGGCGCCCCCAAAATAGGTATACATCACCCATCTTGAGTCAAAAAATACATGGTACAAAATTAAAATTCAAAATTAATTATAAAACAAATGTAAAAATACGACAAAAAACATATGTTGTGAGTTTTAATACAAATATTGTCATCTAGACAATATCCACACTCAATGGAGTCCTCATTACATTTATTATCACACTATTTCACGTAATAGTGAGGACTACTAATGCAAACATCTAGGATCATCACTCGTTCCCTGACTAGTCCCAAATTCGTTCTCTCATTTCACGAAGAGAACAAAAGAAAGAAAGGGTGAACTCAACTAGCCCAATAAGAAATATTATGACTAAGATAATGCAGAATAATTTATCGTTAGCCTTCAACAGTGTTAAACTGATAAAATATAATAACTATCAAGTTTAACTGCAGCGGAACAAGCAGTCCATTATAAGAGTCAAATAGGAATAAAATCTACTATCTTCTATGATTTAAAAGGTTTTTCATCACTTTTATCGCTGGGACTCAGCTTAATAAATAATTCACATCATCGAATCACCCCTGCACTACGGCCAAGGATATTCTTTAGTATCATAACCATGAATTATCCATGCACCACGACTTAAGATAATCATGTTTTCATCAACGGTCCTATTCATGCCATAAAACAATTCATCTTTTCACTACAGCCAAAGAGAATCCATAGCCATAATCATACCAAAAACTGTCCATCAATGCACTACGGGCCAATGAGGATTTTTTTCACATCATTTGTAACATTACGGTTATGATTATACCGAATAATCCACAGTCATAATCATACCAAGTCCATATATGCACTACTGAATACACGAGATGACTTTCAACATAATATAAGCATGAGGATGATGACAATGATATAAGAATTCAATAAAACAAGTTCAAGAATTAATTTATCCAGAACTAATAACGTCCACATTGTCAACAATGATACTTCTTTTTAGAGTAAAATTCAAGAATGCTCAGAAGAATATTTTCATGAAAAGATACTGGATGAAGAGCAAATATCAAGGATATTCCACTGATTTTATGGAGTAAAGAAGTTAAAACTTTAACCAACTGAGTATAATAAAGAATGGAATAACAAAAGAAAGCACCATGCATGCGGTACTTCGCATAGACAGGTTATTCCAACACAATAATAAATAACGGAACGAGCCAAAGCGTATCATGCACCGGCGGTGATATTCCAATGTAATAATAAAAATTGAATAACAACGAAATCACCATGCATGCGGTACTTGCATGTATGTGTTATTCCAACTGAATAATAAAGATTTTAACCAAGTCCGCGTAAAACGCATTGTATGATGGATATTCCAAATGTAATAATAAAGAATTGAATAACAACAGAAATCACCATGTATGCGGTACTTCATGCATGATGTGTTATTCCAACCGAATAATAAAGATTTTAACCGGTCCTCCCAAGAAAACGCATGATGCAGGATATTCCAAATGAATAATAAAGATTTTAACCAGTCCCAAGATAAAAAGCACGAACAAGATATTTCAATGAATAATTAAGAATGGAATAACAATAGAATTTCACCACGTATGCGGTACTTAGATATACTGAGTTATTCCAATGAGAATAATAAATAATAGAATAACAGAAGAATTTCACCAAGTATAGGGTAGAACGCGTATACAGGTTATTCCAACATAATAATAAAGAATGGAATAACAGAAATTCTCATCATGAATACAAAAGAAATAATACCCCTTACGAGTACAACAAATAATATCCCCTACCTTTGAAAGAAGAGTACTCCGACTGGTAGGGCGAGGATATACTCGAAGAAAACTTATACTACGCTTAAAGCTTTCTTAAACTCTAAAGAAATACGCTCAAGATTATAGAAGAAGAACTCTCTCTATAGTTTCTCTCTCTAGAGTTTCAGTGAATTCGTAAGAACTAATGAATGAATGAGCTTCTATTTATCGAAGAATGGACTGCATAGTAACTAATTCATGAACGGTCCAGATTGATTTACTTTTAATCGGACGGTCCATATTTAAAGCAAAAACTTTTAAATAAAATATAATATATTCTATTTATAATCTAATAAAACGAATAACTTTATAAAAGATTTTACTATGCAAACACTAATAAAATATAATATATTCTATTTATAGAATAACTTTATAAAAAGTATTCTCATTTATATATAAAAGATTTTACTATACAAAACACTATCATGAGACACCATGAAACACTATCATAATAGAATATAATATATTCTATTTATAGAATAACTTTATAAAAGTATTACATTTTATATAAAAAAGTTTTTCGGTTTTATTACATTAATAATACCAATAAAACAAAAGCGAG
The DNA here is from genome assembly GCA_020205615.1 of Panax quinquefolius. Classification (NCBI taxonomy): domain Eukaryota; kingdom Viridiplantae; phylum Streptophyta; class Magnoliopsida; order Apiales; family Araliaceae; genus Panax; species Panax quinquefolius. Next base: position 31,632,438 of record CM035165.1, read on the forward strand.
TGATGTAAGACCCCTAAATTTTTAAATAAAAAGGAATTTCCTTTATTTATTATTTTGAAATAGTAAGGGTTGATTTGATTAATCTGGATAGTTAAGGGTTAAATAAGTAAATATTTCAAAATAAGCAAGTGGTTATAAAATATTCATTATCGTCGTGGAATATTCGTTTGGTAAATGGAATATTAAATCTTTGGGGAATATTAAATGCGACGCAGCGACCGTGTGTGGGCCCCATAACGAAAGCGATTGGATGAAGAAAAACGACAAATATAAGTTGTTTTTAAATAGCGTAGTTATTCTGGTTAATCTTGTTGGAATACGGGTGGTTAAAACACACTAATCGTGTTGTTGAGCGATAAGAAGCATACCAGATTGCACCAATTATTGATTCTTACGTAAAAGGCACTACTCAATAATGGTTACGATAATTCTTGTTCAATATTTTATTGAGTTAATAATTGTTGCGTTGATATTTTATATTCTTTGTTGTTTCATAATTGTCATTACACGATATTTTTCATTATCGAAGCAATAATTCATATTATCTCAATAATATTATTAGATAACATTATTGACCATGTCTAGAAAGTTACATCTAAGGAGAGGTTTGGTCACCTAATTGCGGCAAGATGAAGAAATTCTTATTGGAAAGCCCCTCTTTCACAGGAACTGCACGGTTGTCAATAATGTGATTACGTAATATTATTTGTGAATAATTAATTATTGATTTATATGATGAGGAAAATATTGATTTTATGTGGATATAGATGGAAAATTTTTAAAATGACAATTGTTGAAAATTAATATTTTATCTTTTTCTCGATAAAATAATTCATTTAAATATATTATTTTAATAATATATTAACGGTGATATTTTTACAACGAATGTGGGATATATGAGTATACAAGGAGGAAGAGTATTTTTGTTGCAATAAATGTTTAAAACATGTTAAACATGTCGGTGGACCTCATTTATTGATTGAAATTTGATTATAACACATAAAATCGATCGTCAGTTTGTGGATTTGGTCAATTTCTATTTGGAATTTGGAAAAACTTTCTTCTGCAAAGTTGTAGAGAATTGAATTTCCTATAAAACTCGCTTGATTCAATTTTCTACGATGAAAGGTCTATTGATTATGAATTATTGAAGTTCGGATTAATTGATTATCATTTTTTGGAGTTTTAAGTAAGTTTTGCATGAAAAACGTTTTTGTCAATTATGGGACATGTGTTAGTGGTTGATTTCAGATGATGGTGTGCGTGTGAGGAAGATGTGGAAAAATAATATTTTAAATTTTCGCTTTGGTGTTCTAAGCAATTTCCTATAAATAGGGTGCTTGGGTTAGAATTGAAAATCACACCGAAAATCGAAGTTTTCTCTCTATATTATCGCGTATTCTTGTGAGTATTTTGAGTATACTTTGAGTATTGCTATACGGTGCAGTCCAAGTCATAGCCTATATCCGGTGTTTGAAATTAAGTCTTGATCTTTCGAGGTAAGGGATGTTATTTTCTTCTCAAATGATATTATTTCTTCATATCATTATCTTTGAAATGTTGATCTGAAGTTTTATCAAATTTGGAACTTTTTCATGTCGGGGTTACTATTCATGAGTTACTATTCATGAGTTACTATTCACGAGTTACTATTCATGCGTTACTTATTCACGAGTTACTATTCACGAGTACTATTCATGAAGCGTGAAGATGTTTTTGTGGAATTTCTATCTTTTGGTGTCGAGTTACTATTCACGATACTCTGACTATTCATTAGATATCTGACTTATTCACGTATCTGGTCTTATTCAAAAAAATAAAATTTCTTCTTTTCGTCTAAAACATCTATTCGGATACTAACTCTGATTGTATCCATGTTTTGATCATTCTTGAATTTTACACCACTATGATTATTTTGAGGTATTTTTGGAAGTGGATAAAACCAAGTATGAATCCTTAATCCTTAATCCTTGTCATTTTGTTTCAATTGGATTCGTTTCTTTAAAAAAAATATTTTCATCATCCTCGGTCTTAAATGATGATATTATGGAATATCTTTGGCTCAGAGTGCAAAATGAATGATTTCTTAAGAATATCTTTGGCCCGTAGTGCAAAGATGAGCAGTGTTTAAATGAACACTTACTAATCGATGAATATCTTTGGCCTTTGTAGTGCTGAAGATGAATATTTGATTCGGATGTATATTGATTGATGTTACGAGGATAAAAGATAGACGATGAACTTTTAAATTCATACATAGAAGATAGTAGTTTGCATTCTCTACTTAACTCTTCTAATGAATTATTATTTCATTGCGAATATTGATTTAAAATTTGTTGTCTATTGTATTCTATTATATTTTTCCTGTTGAAGACTAACGATAATTTGTTGTATATTATCTTAGTCATAATATTCTTCTTGAGCTAGTTGAGCTCACCCTTTTCCTTTTTGTTCCATTTTTTCTCGGGAGGCGAGAATATAGCGAGTGAGTCTTCCGGGTATGGAATGAAGGTTTTAGAAAGGATTGTTTAGTAGTCCTCACCATTTTGTAAAATAATGTATCAATAAATGTGATGAGGATTTATTTGAGTATAGATATTGTCTAGAAGATAATATTTGTATTCAAACTCACGCTTTCTTGTTGTAATAATAAAGTTGTAGTTGTTTACATACCATGTATTTGACAACTCGTAATGAGTGATGTATACCTATTTTGGGGGCGTCACAGCTTGGTATCGAGCTTAGGGATATGATCTCCATGGAGATCGGGAATAGAACTAGAGGGAGAGACGAGTAAATCCTTCGCTAGTGTGTCCTACCTAAGCTTATTTGTTAGTTGGTCAAGATATATAGGGATATTATGTGATATATTGATTTCCTTAATTAACCCTTGTTTTATGACGATGATTTGAGAATGTCGAATTGAAAATATTAACAATGGAAATGAGACCGTGGAGATGCTGTACTCACCAACGAGGAGAACGCGTAACAGCAAGTGGCAATGTTCCTCCCGTGAACAACACCATTGAAGCGATGATGAACGAGGGGATGTTTAGAAGTTTTTGCGATTCATGTAAAATCGATTGAGGAGACTCGTGTTCAAAATACAGGAGGAAATGATAGCAATTCACGGGTTGTCACAAATGAAGCGCTTCAAAGAGTTGGGACCACCGAATTTAAGGAAAGCGGATCCGATCATGGCGGAAACATGGGTCAAACAAATTACCAAGATATTCGATGTCTTGGGATGCACGGAGAATGAAGGTTCCATTCACGCCTTTATGTTCCGTGGCGAAAAGGTATCATCGGTGGGAGTCTGCAGAAGCGTACCCATCCACCTTTTCAAAGATGTCTTGGGAGACGTTTGAAGCTATTTAATGACAAATACTTTCACGAAAGTGTTACGTCGTATATGAAGGAAGTGGAGTTCATCGATTGGAACAAAACAACACGACGGTGTCTCAAATGCGAGGCAAAGTTTGCGAGTTATCCGTGTTTGCACCTCATTTGGTGGAGAATGAGGAACGTATGACGCGATGTTTCTTAGAGGTTTGAAACCCGGCATACGTCGATATCTCATTTCTCATAAATTTTCTTTATTCGAGATGTTGTTGTAATGAGGGCTCAATTATTAGAAATGAGATAACGAAAATCCGCCAACCCGAGGACCACAACGAGGATCGTATCGAGATAGCGAGCTAACGTAATAATGATAACTGCGGAGAAAGAAAGCAGATGGGCGAAATGGTAACCACTCGGTGGTAATCATGGCCATGAAAATAGAAGAAGCGAGTCGAGGAGATTATAAAAGAGGAGATTTAACAACGACCATGTAAAGATGATGGCGGTCTTGCGAAGAATCGGATGCTCCGCCTTTACACGTTGACGACAAGTTAAACATCTCGAGATAAACTTTGCAATCTCTCTCTTCATATTGTTCCACCAAAATGTATGTCAAGATCACGATACATTTTAGTACTTCCAGATGGATTGCAAATGGCGTATTGTGTGCCTCCATCATAATCTTGTACTTCAAATCGTAGTCGTTAGGAACACAAAGTCTAGAGTGGACTCAAGTATTCCTTCTTCATCAATTCTCGCTCTAAATAGCTCCTTCTTGTACTTTCTTCTTCATACGCATCACCTCGGGTGCTGGCTTGAGCAACCTTAACTTTTTCTATTAAAGTTGGCTCTGTCGTATACTTGACATCATCGCACTTTTCGTTCCGCATATGATCTTCTACTCAATGCGTCACCTACCACGTTCGCTTTTACTGGATGGTATGATCGTAACACGTGTCTTTGAAATGAGTCTCCTCTTGAGTTCTTCAAGCTCTTCCCACATTCCTTGCTCCATTCGAATTTTGTATCTCTCTGAGAAATCACCGTTAATGGAATAGCGATTCGAGAATATCCTTCAACGAATCTCCGATAATAACCAACTAAGCCTAAAAAGCTACGATTTCGATTCTCGACTTAGGTTGCTCTCAACTCGCGACTCATATATCCCAATCTTAGATAGACGTCACAATGACACCTATCGATTTTACTTATCGCATCTAATATGACGTCCCTACAGAGAAGTTCGGCTTAGGTGAATTCCATAAAGGAAGTCACAAGATAAAAGCTCGGTACCAAATTCTATAGTTGAATTTTTAACTCCACGAAGTTCAATAGAGCCATTCGATATGAGATTTTTTAGAAATGAGTTTTGTCTGGGGTTCAAAGTCGATACAAAATTTAATATCGAAGCTTTGGGAGTAAGCCAAGAAATTCTTCAGGAAAATACGTCAGGAAAAATCAATAACAACAAGAATATTATTCAAATCTGACGTGTCTTTATTCAAATCCATAACATGGACTAAGAAAACTTGACATCCGTAATAAACGAATGACTTCATGGCTTGATATGAAAATGTTTGACTACAATGGTTTGATTGCTTGAATTCAATAACAAAGTTGCTTAGAATATGAAAACTAACAACCTTACAAAAGCAATCAATTTGGCGATGAGTAGTTAACCTTAAAATCACATCAAAAGCAAATATCTCTATAGAAATAAGGTTAACGGTAATGTGATAGTGCCAACTTGAATCAAGCAAGATTTTTAAACAACGGATGTAATGAAAGTTTCTCCTAATGGAGTCTCCACAGATAGGTCAAAGTTTAATTTCTCCGTAGTCAAGTTCAAACGTTGGCGCAAAGTAAGAGAGATAAAAGAATGGGTAGAACCAATATCTAGTAAGGTATAAACTTCGCAAGAATTTATAATTAACTAACCTGTCTAACTTCGTTCGGGTTCCTCGCATTTTACCGACCACAACAAACGCTCTTCCCTAATCGTTGACTTTGACTTTTCTCGGGACGATCTTTTGAGTCACCGTCCCCTCTTTGAACTAGGTTTCGCCATCGTATAATCTCTCGAAGCGATATGTCCTTCCTTTCCACAATTATAGCATACCTTGAATCTGTTAGGGCGCTTTGGTGATATGTCCCTCTTTCCGCATTTGTAGCATATAATGGGTGGTCGTTTCTCCTCCCTTAAAACTAGTTCTTCATCAAGGCGCCGATGTCTTCACATGGTCTTTGTTGAATCTCCTCTTTTAAAATCTCCTCCCACTCGCTTCTTCTATTTTCATGGCCCACGATTACCACCAGAGTGGTTACCGCCTTTGTCTGTATTCTTCTTTCTCTCCGTGGTTATCGTTATTCGATGATGATTATCTTCTTGATTATGATCCTCGTTATGGTCCCTCGGTTGAACGTACTCGTTATCTCGCTTCTAACAATCGAGCCTCAATGACAACATCTGAATAGAGAGAAAATTTATGAGAAATGAGATCTTGACGCATGCCGGGTTTCAAACCTCTCGAAACATCCGCGTCATCGTTCCTCATTCTCCACCAAATGAGGTGCAACACTCGGATAACTCCGCGAACTTCGCCCGTCTTTGGGACACCGCCATGTTATTCTCGCTCTAGTCTAATAAACTCCACTTCCTTCATATAGACGAATACTTTCGTGAAAGTACTTGTCATTGAACTGCTCTCAAACGTCTCCATGATATCTTTGAAAGCAATGGATGGGTACGCTTCACGATTCCCACCGATGAATCTGCCACCACGGAACATAAAGGTAGCGAATGGAACTTTCGTTCCTCCGTGCATCCCAAGACATCGAATATCTTGGTAATTTGTTTGACCCACGCCTCCGCCTTTAATCGGATCCGGCTTTCCCCGAGTGCGTGGTCCCAACTCTTTGAACTGCTTGGCTGTGACCACCCGTGAATTGCTATCATTTCCTCCTGTATTTTGAACACGAGTCTCCTCGTTCGATTTTGCATGAACAACAAAAAGTTTCTAAACATCCCTCGTTTATCATCTCGCTCGTTGGTGTTGTTCACAGAGGAACATTGCCACCGCTGTTACGCGTTTTCCTCGTTGGTAAAAATACAGCATCTCCACGGTCTCATTTACTCCAATCATTAATATTCTCATCGACATTCTCAAATCATCGTCATAAAACAAGGGTTAATTAAGAAATCAATATATCACATAATATCCTATATACCCACCAACTAACAAATAAGCTTAGGTAGGACACACTAGCGAAGGATTTACTCGCCTCTCCTTCCTAGTTCTATTCCCCGATCTCCGCCAGAGATATCATATCCCTAAGCTCGATACCAACTGTGACCCTCATGGTGCTTCAACCACAAAGACCTCACAATGGTACTTTATCGGTTTGCCATGAGCAGAATCAGGCCCCCCTACGGAGAGTCCGGCTTTGCATCCCCATAAACAGAAGTCACCAAATGCGAGAGGCTCGGGGCTCTTTACTTATAGCTCGATACTTAACCGTGACGCCCCCAAAATAGGTATACACAACACCCATTCTGAGTCGCCAAATACATGTAATGCATGCATATAACTACAACTTTATTATTACAACAAGAAAACCTGTGAGTTTAAATACAAATATTATCTTCTGATAATATCTATACTCAAATAAATCCTCATCACATTTATTGATACATTATTTTACAAAAATGGTGAGGACTACTAAACAATCCTTTCTAAAACCTTCATTCCATACCCACTTCGTACTCGCTTATATTCTCGCCTCCCGAGAAAAATGGAACAAAAGGAAAAGGTGAGCTCAACTAGCTCAAGAAAGAATATTATGACTAAGATAATATACAACAAATTATCGTTAGTCTTCAACAGGAAAAAATCGATAGAATACAATAGATAACAAGTTTTATCAATATTCGCAATGAAAAAATAATAATTCATAGAAGAGTTACGTAGAGAATGAAATCTACTATAATCTATGAATTTAATAATCCATCATCAATATTTTATCCCCTCAGAACATCAATCAATATGCATCTCGAATCAAATATTCATCTTTGCACTACGAGCCAAAGATATTCATCATTGGTCATGTTCATTTAAACACTGCTTCATCTTTGCACTACAAGGCCAAAGATATTAATCAATCGGTCATGTTCATCTCAACACTGCTCATCTTTGCACTACGAATGAAAGATATTCTTCAAAAATCATTCATCTTTTGCACTACAGCCAAAGATATTCAATAATATCATCATTTAAGACCGAGGATGATGAAAAATATTTTAAAGAAACGAATCCAAAGTGAAACAAAATGACAAGGATTAAGGATTAAGGATTCGTACTTGGTTTTATCCACGTCCAAAATACCTCAAAAATAATCATAGTGGTGTAAAATTCAAGAATGATCAAAACATGGATACAATCGTAGTTAGTATCCGAATAGATATTTTGGACAAAAAGAAGAAATTTTATTTTTTGGTGAATAGTCAGATATCGTGAATAGTAACTTCGACACCAAAAGATAGAAATTCCACAAAAAACATCTTCACGCTTCATGAATAGTACTCGTGAATAAGAACTCGTGAATAAGAACTCATAAATAGTAACTCGTGAATAAGAACTCATGAATAGTAACTCATGAATAAGAACCCAGATATGAAAAAAGTTCCAAATTTGATAAAAACTTCAGATCAACATTTCAAAGATAATGATATTGAAGAAATAATATCATTACAAAAATATAATATCCCTTACCTCGAAAGATCAAGATTTAAATTTGAAACACCTGATATAAAGCTATGACTTGGACTTGCACCGTATAGCAATACTCAAAGTATACTCAAAATACTCACAAGAATACGCTCGATAATATAGAGAGAAAACTTGATTTACGGTGTGATTTTCAATTCTAACCTAAGCACCCTATTTATAGGAAATCGCTGTAACACCAAAGCAGAAAATTTAATAAATTAATATATATATATATCAAATTCATACGCCAACCTTAGAATTCAGATCCTAGCATTTCCCACATGCCACCTTCTAGAAAGAAATGATAAAAAACATTTTCATAAAATAAATAATTAAAACTTACAAAATTAATTATTTTGAGACTTGAACTTCAATAATTCATAATAAATAGCCCTTTCATCAGAAAATTCGAATCTCGCGAGTTTTTATAGGAAATTCAATTCTCTACAACTTTGCAGAAGAAAGTTTTTCCAAATTCCAAAAAGAAATTGACCGAAATCCACAAACGGTTAGATTTTATAAAGTTATAATCAAATTTCAGTCAATAAATGGGGTCCACCGACATGTTTAACATGTTTTAAACATTTATTGCAACAAAAATACTCTTCCTCCTCGTATACTCATATATCCCACATTCGTTGTAAAAATATCACCGTTAATATATTATTAAAATAATATATTTAAATGAATTATTTTATCGTAAAAGATAAAATATTAATTTTCAACAATTGTCATTTTAAAAATTTTCTCCATCTATATCCACATAAAATCAATATTTTCCTCATCATATAAATTAATAATTAATTATTCACAAATAATATTACGTAATCACAATATTGACAACCGTGCGCCTTCAGAAAGAGGGGCTTTCCAATAAGAATTTCTTCTTACTGGCGCGCAATTAGGTGACCAAACCTCTCCTTAGACAGAACTTTCTAGACATTGCCAATAATGTTATCTAATAATATTATTCAGATAATATGAATTATTGCTTCGATAATGAAAGATACTGTGTAATGACAATTATCAAAACAACAATGAATATAAAATATCAACGCAAAGAATTATTAACTCGATAAAATACTTGAAAGTAATTATCGTAACCATTATAGTAGTAGTGCCTTCTTACGTAAGAATCAATAATTGGTGCAATACCAAGTGCTACTGTTCAACAACGCGTATTAGTGTGTTTTAACCACCGGGTATTCCAACAGTATTAACGGTAACAACTACGCCGTTATTTAAAAACAACTTATATTTGTCGCTTTTCTTCATCCAATCACTTTCACGTTATGGGCCCACCCACACATGGTCGCTTGGCCGTCGATTTAATATTCTCCGACAAAGATTTAATATTCCACGACCAAACGAATATTCCCTACGATAATGAATATTTTATAACCACTTGCTTAATTTGAAATATTTGCATATTTAACCCTTAACTATCCACATTAATCAAATCAACCTTACTATTTCAAAATAATAAATAAAGGAAATTCCTTTTTATTTAAAAATTTCGGGGTCTTACAACCTCCCTCCTTATGAAATTTCGTCCTCGAAATTGACGTACGTACCTGGTGTTTCGAAAAGGTGAGGATACCTCGCTTTCATTTCCGCTTTCAATTCCCGGTCATTTCCTCTATAAAGATGATTCCTCCACAAAACTTTAACTTGTGGTATAACCTTTCTTGCGTAGGACATGCTCCTTCCTATCCAAAATCTTGACAGTACCTCCTCATACGTTAAGTCTTCACTATCTCGTCCGGTTCTAACTCTATAAATTGGTTGGTCTTTCACATATTTACGAAATACGGATATGTGAAACACATTATGAACACGAGACATACTCGAGGTAACGCAAGTCTATAGGCTACATTTCCTACTCGCTCAAGAATTTGAAATGGACCGATAAATCGTGGATTGAGCTTTCCTCTCTTCCCAAATCTTGTAACTCCCTTCCACGGAGCAACTCGCAACAATACATGATCCCCACATTAAATTCCACGTCCTTTCGATGAAGATCCGCATAACTCTTTTGTCGATCTTGTGCCGCTTGTATACGTTGTCGAATCATTTGGATCTTTTCGGTAGTCATATCGTATTTAACTTTCGGGTCCCAACAATGTTGCTTCACCCACCTCATCCCAACATATTGGAGAACGACATTTTCGTCCATATAATGCTTGAATGGAACCATGCCTATATTTGTTTAATAACTATTGTTGTATGAGAATTCCACCAATGGCAAGTACTTATCCCAACTTCCTTTGAAATCTAGGACACGTAGTTTTAATATATCTTCAAGAGTTTGAGTAGTCCTTTCGATTGCCCATCCGCTTTGAGGATGGTATGCCAAATCAATCAGAATTCGTGCCCATAGCTTTCTCACAAACTAACCCAAAATCATGAAGTGAATCTTGGGTCACGATCCCAAACTATGGATACAGTGCATGCCATGCAACTTCATAATCTCATTCACGTCATATACTAGCAAGACGTTCAAGTGAATAAGTCTCCGTGACGGCAAGAAATGAGCGGACTTGGTTAATCTATCAACAATAACCCAAATAGCATTAATGCCTTGAGAAACCGTAGGAAGACCCGTAAACGAAATCCATAGTAATGTGTTCCCACTTCCATTCCGGAATCTCAAGTGGTTGCAACGGACCCTTAGGTACAAGATGCTCCGCCTTTTACACGTTGACAAGTTAAACATCTCGAGATAAACTTTTCAATCTCTCTCTTCATATTGTTCCACCAAAATGTATGTCAAAGATCACGATACATTTTAGTACTTCCGTGATGGATTGCAAATGGCGTATTGTGTGCCTCCATCATAATCTTGTACTTCAAATCGAGTCGTTAGGAACACAAAGTCTAGAGTGGACTCAAGTATTCCTTCTTCATCAATTCTCGCTCCTAATAATAGCTCCTTCTTGTACTTTCTTCTTCATACGCATCGTATTCCGGGGGTGGTGGCTTGAGCAACCTTAACTTTTTCTATTAAAGTTGGCTCTATCGATATACTTGACATCATCGCACTTCGTTCCTCATATATGATCTTCTACTCAATCGCGCTACCACCACGTTCGCTTTTACGGATGGTATGATCGTAACATGTCTTTGAAATGAGTCTCCTCTTGAGTTCTTGAAGCTCTTCCCACATTCCTTGCTCCATTCGAATTTTGTATCTCTACGAGTCACCGTTAATGGAATAGCGATTCGAGAATATCCTTCAACGAATCTCCGATAATAACCAACTAAGCCTAAAAGCTACGTTTTCGATTCTCGACTTAGGTTGCTCTCAATCGTGACTCATATCCCAATCTTAGATAAAGACGTCACAATGACACCTATCGCTTTACTTATCGCATCTAATATGACGTCCCTACAGAGAGAGTTCGGCTTAGGTGAATTCCATAAAGGAAGTCACAAGATAAAAGCTCGGTACCAAATTCTATAGTTGAATTTTTAACTCACGAAGTTCAATAGAGCCATTCGATATGAGATTTTAGAAATGAGTTTTGTCTTGGGTTCAAAGTCGATACAAAATTTAATATCGAACTTTGGGAGTAAGCCAAGAAATTCTTCGTAAAATACGCCGGAAAAATCAATAACAACAGGAATATTATTCAAATCTGACGTGTCTTTATTCAAATCCATAACATGGACTAAGAAAACTTGACATCCGTAATAAACGAATGACTTCATGGCTTGATATGAAAATGTTTGACTACAATGGTTTGATTGCTTGAATTGAATAACGAAAGTTGCTTAGGAATATGAAAACTAACAACCTTACAAAAGCAATCAATTTGGCATGATGAGTAGTTAACCTTAAAATCACATCAAAAGCAAATATCTCTATAGAAATAAGGTTAACGTGTAATGTGATAGTGCCCAACTTGAATCAAGCAAGATTTTTAAACAACGGATGTAATGAAAGTTTCTCCTAATGGAGTTTCCACAGATAGGTCAAAGTTTAATTTCTCCGTAGTCAAGTTCAAACGTTGAGCGCAAGTAAGAGAGATAAAAGAATGGGTAGAACCAATATCTAGTAAGGTATAAACTTCGCAAGAATTTATAATTAACTAACCCGTGCTAACTTCGTTCGGGTTCCTCGTATTTTACTACCACCACAACAAACGCTTCTTCCGGAATCGTTGACTTTGACTTTTCGGGACGATCTTTTGAGTCACCGCCCTCTCTTTGAACTAGGTTTCGCCTTCGCATAATCTCGAGCGATATGTCCTTCCTTTCCATAATTATAGCATACCTTGAATCGTTGTGGGCGCTTTGACCGATATGTCCTCTTTTCCGCATTTGTAAGATATGATGGGTGGTCGCTTCTCCTCCCTAAAACTAGTTGCTATCTTGTTGTTGGCCTTCACATGGTCTTTGTTGAATCTCCTTTTTAAAATCTCCTCCCGACTCGCTTCTTCTATTTTCATGGCCACGATTACCACCAGAGTGGTTACCGCCTTTGTCTCGTGTATTCTTCTTTCTCCGCCGGGTTATCGTTATTCGATGATCTGCTATCTTGATGATGATCCTCGTTTATGGTCCCTCGGTTGAACGTATTTCGTTATCTCGCTCTAACAACCGAGCCCCGCTGACAACATCCGAATAGAGAGAAAAATTTATAAGAAATGAGATCTTCGACGTATGTCGGGTTTCAAACCTCTCGTAAATATCCGCGTCATACGCTCCTCATTCTCCACCAAATGAGGTGCAAAACTCGATAACTCCGCCGAACTTCGCCTCGTCTTTGGGACACCGCCATGTTATTCTCTTTCTAGTCTAATAAACTCCACTTCCTTCATATGACGAATACTTTCGGAAAGTACTTGTCATTGAATCGCTTCTGAAACGTCTCCCACGACATGCTGCCGAGTCGCACTGGATGGGTACGCTTCACGATTCCCACCAAAGAATCGCCTCGCCACGGAACATAAAAGGTAGCGAATGGAACTTTCGTTCCTCCGCATCCCAAGACATCGAATATCTTGGTAATTTGTTTGACCCACGCCTCACTTTTAATCGGATCCGCTTTCCCCGCACTGCAGTGGTCCCAACTCTTTGAATCGCTTGGTCATGACCACCCGTGAATTGCTATCATTTCCTCCTCAGATTTTGAACACGAGTCTCCTCGTCGATTTTTGCATGAATCGCAAAAAGTTTCTAAACATCCTCGCTTTATCATCTCGCTTCAGGTGGTGTTGTTCACGGGAGGAACATTGCCACTGTGTACAGACGCTTTTCCTCGTTGGTAAATACAGGCATCTCCACGGTCTCATTTACTCCAATCATTAATATTCTCATCGACATTCTCAAATCTTTATCATAAAACAAGGGTTAATTAAGGAAATCAATATATCACATAATATCCCTATATACTTGACCAACTAACAAATAAGCTTAGGTAGGACACACTTAGCGAAGGATTTACTCGCTCTCCCTTCCTAGTTCTATTCCCCGATCTCCGCCAGAGATCATATCCTAAGCTCGATACAAATGTGACCCTCATGGTGCTTCACCCATGACAAAGACTCACAATGGTACCTATCGGTTTGCCACCACCATGAGCGGCGTCCCTTACGGAGAGTCCGGCTTGGTGCATCCCCCATAAATGAAGTCACCAAATGAGAGGCTCGGGGCTCTTTACTTATAGCTCGATACCAATGTGGCGCCCCCAAAATAGGTATATACACAACACCCATTACGAAATGCCAAATACATGGTACGCAGACCTGACTACAACTTTATTATTACAACAAAGAAACTGTGAGTTTAAATACAAATATTATCTTCTGACAATATCTATACTCAAATAAATCCTCATCACATTTATTGATACATTATTTTACAAAAATGGTGAGGACTACTAAACAATCCTTTCTAAAACCTTCATTCCATACCCCACTCGTACTTCGCTTATATTCTCGCCTCCACGAGAAAAATGGAACAAAAAGGAAAAGGGTGAGCTCAACTAGCTCAAGAAGAATATTATGACTAAGATAATATCTGAACAAATTATCGTTAGTCTTCAACAGGAAAAATCGATAGAATCTGATAGACAACAAGTTTCGAGATCAATATTCGCAGCGGAATAATAATTCATAGAAGAGTTACGTAGAGAATGAAATCTACTATAATCTATGAATTTAATATCCATCATCAATATTTTATCCTCGTAACATCAATCAATATGCATCCGGAATCAAATATTCATCTTTGCACTCTGACGGTGCCAAAGATATTCATCACGATTAGTCATGTTCATTTAAACACACTGCTCATCTTTTTACTACTGAGCCAAAGATATTAATCAATCCATCATGTTCATCTCAACACTGCTCATCTTTTTACGGGCCAAAGATATTCTTCAGAATCATTCATCTTTGCACTACGAGGCCAAAGATATTCAATAATATCATCATTTAAAGGCCGAGGATGATGAAAATATTTTTAAAGAAACGAATCCAATTGAAACAAAATGACAAGGATTAAGGATTAAGGATTCGTACTTGGTTTTATCCATCGTCCAAAATACCTCAAAAATAATCATAGTGGTGTAAAATTCAAGAATGATCAAAACATGGATACAATCGAGTTAGTATCCGAATAGATATTTTGACAAAAAGAAGAAATTTTATTTTTTGGTGAATAATCTAAAGATATCGTGAATAGTCTTAGTATCGTGAATAGTCCATATACGTGAATAGTAACTCAGACACACAAAAGATAGAAATTCCACAAAAAACATCTTCACGCTTTCATGAATAGTACTACTGTGAATAGTAACTCGTGAATAGTAACTCATAAATAAGAACTCTCGTGAATAGTAACTCGTGAATAAGAACCCATGAATAATGAACTCATGAATAGTAACCCGACATGAAAAAAAGTTCCAAATTTGATAAAAACTTCAGATCAACATTTCAAAGATAATGATATTGAAGAAATAATATCATTACAAAAATATAATATCCACTTACCTCGAAAGATCGAGTACTTTTAAATTGAAACACCGGATATAAAGCTATGACTTGGACTTGCACCGTATAGCAATACTCAAAGTATACTCAAAATACTCACAAGAATAAACGCTCGATAATATAGAGAGAAAACTTCAGATTTACATGTGATTTTCAATTCTAACCTAAGCACCTATTTATAGAAATTGCTTAGAACACCAAAAAGCAGAAAATTTAATAAATTAATATATATATATATATCAAATTCATACGCCAACCTTAGAATTCAGATCCTAGCATTTCCCACATGCCACCTTCTAGAAAGAAATGATAAAAACGTTTTTCATAAAATAAATAATTAAAACTTACAAAAATTAATTATTTGAGCTTGAACTTCAATAATTCATAATAAATAGCCCTTTCATCAGAAAATTCGAATCTCGCGAGTTTTTATAGGAAATTCAATTCTCTACAACTTTTCAGAAGAAAGTTTTCCAAATTCCAAATAGAAATTGACCGAAATCCACAAGCGGTCGATTTTACATTATATAATCAAATTTCGATCGATAAATGGGGTCCAATGAGCATGTTTAACATGTTTTAAACATTTATTGCAACAAAAATACTCTTCCTCCTCGTATACTCATATATCCCACATTCGTTGTAAAAATATCACCGTTAATATATTATTAAAATAATATATTTAAATGAATTATTTTATCGAAAAAAGATAAAATATTAATTTTCAACAATTGTCATTTAAAATTTTTCTCCATCTATATCCACATAAAATCAATATTTTCCTCATCATATAAATCAATAATTAATTATTCACAAATAATATTACGAGAATCACAATATTGACGAGTGGGTTCAAGAAAGAGGGGGCTTTCCATAAAATTTCTTCTTCTTGGCGGCCTTGATTAGGTGACCAAACCTCTCCTTAGGCAGAACTTTCTAGACATTGCCAATAATGTTATCTAATAATATTATTCGGATAATATGAATTATTGCTTCGATAATGAAATGAATCTTTGCGTAATGACAATTATTGAAACAACAAATATATAAAATATCAATATGACAATTATTAACTCGATAAAATCTTTGAGCGATAATTCTGTAACCATTATTGAGTAGTGCCTTCTTACGTAAGAATCAATAATTGGTGCAATACCAAGTCTTCTTTGTTCGACAATGGCGTATTAGTGTGTTTTAACCAGGGTATTCAACGATGTATAAGCGGTAACAACTTCGCGCGTTATTTAAAAACAACTTATATTTGTCGTTTTCTTCATCCAATCACTTTCCGTTATGGGGCCACACATGGT
Source organism: Panax quinquefolius (assembly GCA_020205615.1). NCBI lineage: Eukaryota > Viridiplantae > Streptophyta > Magnoliopsida > Apiales > Araliaceae > Panax > Panax quinquefolius. The sequence goes on from CM035165.1 coordinate 31,648,854, forward strand.
CGCTTACTGGTCGTCATGCGAATATTCCCAAGCGATCTGAATATTCCACGACCAAACGAATATTCCCCAGACGATAATGAATATTTTATAACCACTTGCTTATTTTGAAATATTTGCGTATTTAACCCTTAACTATCCACATTAATCAAATCAACCCTTACTATTTCAAAATAATAAATAAAGGAAATTCCTTTTATATTTAAAAATTTCGAGGTCTTCTGAAGGAGCTATTAGGAAGCGAATTGATGAAGAAGGAATACTTGAGTCCACTCTAGACTTTGTGTTCCTAACGACTGATTTGAAGTACAAGATTATGATGGAGGCACACAACACGCTATTTGCAATCCATCCTGGAAGTACTAAAATGTATCGTGATCTTGACATACATTTTGGTGGAACAATATGAAGAGAGAGATTGCAAAGTTTATCTCGATGTGTTTAACTTACCAACGTGTAAAGGCGAGAGCATCTTGTACCTAAGGGTCCGTTGCAACCACTTGAGATTCCTAATGGAAGTGGGAACACATTACTATGGATTTAAATTACGGGTCTTCCTACGGTTTCTCAAGGCATCAATGCTATTTGGGTTATTGTTGATAGATTAACCAAGTCTCGCTCATTTCTTGCCGTCACGGAGACTTATTCCTTGAACGTCTTGCTAGTATGTGCGTGAATGAGATTGTGAGGTTGCATGGCATGCTGTATCCATAGTTTTGGATCGTGACCCAAGATTCACTTCAAGATTTTGGGTTAGCTTGCAAAAAGCTATGGAGCGCAGATTTGCGATTTAGTTCGCATACCATCCCCAAACGGACCAGACAATCGAGAGGACTATTCAAACTCTTGAAGATCTATTAAGACTATGTGTCCTAGACTTCAAGGGTAGTTGGGATAAGTATTTACCATTGGTGGACTTCTCCTACAACAACAGCTTATCGAGCAAGTATAGGTGTGGCTCCATTTGAAGCATTATATGGACGAAAATGTCGTTCTCCAATATGTTGGGATGAGGTGGGTGAAGCAACATTGTTGGGACCCGAGTTAGTATACGATATGACTACCAAAAAAGATCCAAATGATTCGACAACGTGTACAAACGGCACAAGATCGACAAAAGAGTTATGCGGATCTTCATCGAAAGGACGTGGAATTTAATGTAGGGATCATGTATTGTTGCGAGTTGCTCCATGGAAGGGAGTTACAAGATTTGGGAAGAGAGGAAAGCTCAATCCACGATTTATTGGTCCATTTCAAATTCTTGACCGAGTAGGAAATGTAGCCTATAGACTTGCGTTACCTCAAGAGTATGTCTCGTGTTCATAATGTGTTTCACATATCTGTATTTCAGAAATATGTGAAAGACCCGAACCACGTTATTGAGTTAGAACCGGACGAGATAGTTGAAGACTTAACGTATGAGGAGGTACTGTCAAGATCTTGGATAGAAAGGAGCATGTCCCACGCCAAGAAAGGTCATACCACAAGTTAAAGTTTTGTGGAGGAATCATGCTATAGAGGAAATGACACGGGAATTGGAAGCGAAATGAAAGTGAGGTATCCTCACCTTTTTCAAACACTGTATCGTATATGTCAATTTAGAGGACGAAATTTCATAAGGAGGGAGGTTGTAAGACCTCAAATTTTTTAAATAAAAGGAATTTCCTTTATTTATTATTTTGAAATAGTAAGGGTTGATTTGATTAATGTGGATAGTTAAGGGTTAAATACGCAAATATTTCAAAATAAGCAAGTGGTTATAAAATATTCATTATCGTCGTGGAATATTCGTTTGGTCGTGGAATATTCGTCTTTGATCGTCGGGGAATATTCGCATTTACGACGGTAGCGACCATGTGTGGGCCCCATAACGGAAAGCGATTGGATGAAGAAAACGACAAATATAAGTTGTTTTTAAATAACGGCGTAGTTATTACCAATTATCTTTGTTGGAATACCCGGTGGTTAAAACACACTAATCTGCCATTGTTGAACAAAGTAGCACACGGTATTGCACCAATTATTGATTCTTACGTAAGAAGGCACTACTTAATAATGGTTACAGTAATTACTGTTCAGTATTTTATTGAGTTAATAATTGTTGCGTTGATATTTTATATTGCTGTTGTTTCAATAATTGTCATTACACAATATTTTTCATTATCGAAGCAATAATTCATATTATCTGAATAATATTATTAGATAACATTATTGGCAATGTCTAGAAAGTTCATCTAAGGAGAGGTTTGGTCACCTAATCAATTGGCGCAAGAAGAAGAAATTCTTATTGAAAGCCCCTTTCCTGAACCGCACAGTTGTCAATATTGTGATTCTGTAATATTATTTATGAATAATTAATTATTGATTTATATGATGAGGAAAATATTGATTTTATGTGGATATAGATGGAGAAATTTTTTAAAATGACAATTGTTGAAAATTAATATTTTATCTTTTTTTCGATAAAATAATTCATTTAAATATATTATTTTAATAATATATTAATTATGATATTTTTACAACGAATGTGGGATATATGAGTATACGAGGAGGAAGAGTATTTTGTTGCAATAAATGTTTAAAACATGTTAAACATGTCGGTGGACCTCATTTATTGATCGAAATTTGATTATAACTCAAAAATCGACCGCTTATGGATTTCGGTCAATTTCTATTTGGAATTTGGAAAAACTTTTTTCTCGCAAGTTGTAGAGAATTGAATTTCCTATAAAACTCATGAGATTCAATTTTCTGATGAAAGGGCTATTTATTATGAATTATTGAAGTTCCTGGATTAATTGATTATCATTTTTTGGAGTTTTAAGTAAGTTTTGCATGAAAAACGTTTTTGTCAATTATGGGACATGTGTTAGTGGTTGATTTCAGCTGATGGTGTGCGTAGGAAGATGTGGAAAATAATATTTTAAATTTTCTCTTTGGTGTTCTAAGCAATTTCCTATAAATAGGGTCTTAGGTTAAATTGAAAATCACACCGTAAATCAAGTTTTCTCTCTATATTATCGAGCGTATTCTTGTGAGTATTTTGAGTATACTTTGAGTATTGCTATACTGGCAAGTCCAAGTCATAGCCTATATCCTGTTTCAAATTAAGTATCTTGATCTTCGAGGTAAGGGATGTTATTTTCTTCTCAAATGATATTATTTCTTCAATATCATTATCTTTGAAATGTTGATCCGAAGTTTTATCAAATTTGGAACTTTTTCATGCTCAAGGTTACTATTCATGAGTTACTATTCATGAGTTACTATTCACGAGTTACTATTCATGAGTTACTATTCACGAAGTTACTATTCACGAGTACTATTCATGAAGCGTGAAGATGTTTTGTGTGAATTTCTATCTTTTGGTGTCTGAGATTCTTACTATTCACGATATCTACGACTATTCAAGCGATACTTGACTATTCACGATACTCTGATTATTCAATTTAAAAATAAAATTTCTTCTTTCGTCTAAAACATCTATTCTGCGATACTAACTCGATTGTATCCATGTTTTGATCATTCTTGAATTTTACACCACTATGATTATTTTTGAGGTATTTTTGGACGTGGATAAAACCAAGTACGAATCCTTAATCCTTAATCCTTGTCATTTTGTTTCAATTGGATTCGCTTTCTTTAAAAAATATTTTTCATCATCCTCGCCTTAAATGATGATATTATGGAATATCTTTGGCCCAGAAGTGCAAAGATGAATGATTTCTTAAGAATATCTTTGGCACATAGTGCAAAGATGAATGATTTCTGAAGAATATCTTTGGCCGTGTGCAAAGATGAATGTGTTTAAATGAACATGACTAATCGATGAATATCTTTGGCCAGTAGTGCAAAGATGAATATTTGATTCGAGATGTATATTGATTGATGTTACAGGGATAAAAGATGACGATGAACTTTTAAATTCATACATGAAGATAGTAGTTTGCATTCTCTACTTAACTCTTCTAATGAATTATTATTTCATTGCGCGAATATTGATTTAAAATTTGTTGTCTATTGTATTCTATTAGATTTTTCCTGTTGAAGACTAACGGTAATTTGTTGTATATTATCTTAGTCATAATATTCTTTACTTGGGCTAGTTGAGCTCACCCTTTTCCTTTTTGTTCCATTTTTCTTCTCGGAGGCGAGAATATAATGCAGTATGAGTCTGGTATGGAATGAAGGTTTTAGAAAGGATTGTTTAGTAGTCCTCACCATTTTATAAAATAATGTATCAATAAATGTGATGAGGATTTATTTGAGTATAGATATTGTCTGTAAGATAATATTTGTATTCAAACTCACGTTTTACCGTTGTAATAATAAAGTTGTAGTTGTTTACGTACCATGTATTTGACAACTCGTAATGGGTGATGTATACCTATTTTGGGGGCGCCACAGTGACTTATCACGTAAAGATCAATAATCAATACCGGTAATAAGTGCTACTACGCAACCACGCCAGACATCTGCATTTTTACTACCGAGTAGTTCAACAATTTTAACGGTAAAATTTTCGCCGTTATTCTCATAAAAATATTTTTGTCGTCTTCTCAATCCGACAATAATTACGTTGCGGGGTCCACTAATGATTGTACCGTCGTACGGATATTTTCCGACAAAAAGAATATTCTCCGACCAATCGAATATTATACAACAACTTGCATACTTTTCAAAAATTTTAAATACTACGCACAACTATAACACTATCTCAAACCACACCATAATATTTAAAAAAATATTTTGAGAAAATTAAATCTTTATTCATAAAATCTGGGGTCTCAAAGTTTCTGCCAGGGGCAGATTCTTAATTTTTCTGACCCTCAAAAATTCTAAAAAAATTTGAAATGATAATCTGATGAGTTTTCTAGATTGTGTCCAAAAATGGCGATTTTTGGATGTATAGATTAAGAGTTCTGAAATTTTATGGGAATAGACTATTTTAAAAGTAAACCCTTATAACTCCTTGTGGTTAACTCCAAAATTGATAAAATTTTTATTGGGAGTACATGTATATAACAGGATTATACCCTGTAAATTTCAAAATTTTTGGACAAAAGTACAATTTATGATAAATGTCTAAATATTCTAGCGTTTGGCCATATGAAAAATAGTAAATGAATTTTAAAATTCGAGAAAATATATGTTCAAGATGGAACTATATTCTGCTAAATCCCAGGAAAAAAATATTTTTGGGACTGATTTGGTATTTTTCATGAAAATGAACTAGTTATGAGAAAATGAATTAAATATGTTATGTGAAGTAATAAAATTGAAAAATAGGATTTTATGGCTTGAGAATCCTATATAGGGTATATGCAGATTTTTGATGAGGAATTTGATCATTGATGATGAAATCTTATGAGTATGGCATTTTGAATGATTAAATGCATTATTTGATAAAGTGTAAATAATTGAAATAAATTGTTTATAAGTTTAAGAAATGATTAAAATATTGTTATAATATTAATGATATTAGATTATGAGATTATTAAGTGATTGATAATGTCCGGATAAATTTAAAGTTTTAATATTTATCCTTGATTTAGTTTGATTAATGCTTATAATATTGTCATCATCCTCATATTTATATTATGTTGAAAGTCATCTCGTGGCTGTAGTGCATAGATGGACTTGGTATGATTATGACTGTGGATTATTCAAAGATAATCATGGCCGTAATGTTGAAAATGATGTGGAAAAAGTCCTCATTGGTAGTAGTGCATTGATGGACGCTTTTTGGTATGATTATGGCTATGGATTCTCTTGACCAGGGTGCAAAGATGAATTTTTTATAGCATGATCGGGATCGTTGATAAAAATACGATTATCTTTGGCCCGTAGTGCATGGATAATTTGTGGTTGTGATACTAATGAAAAAGTCCTCATTGGTAGTGGTCGTTGATGGACGCTTTTGGTATGATTATGGCTATGGATTCTCTTGGCCAAGGGTGCAAAGATGAATTGTTTTATGGCATGATCAGGACCGTTGATGAAAACACTATTATCTTTGGCACATAGTGCATGGATAATTCGTGGTCGTGATACTAAAGAATATCCTTGGCCTGTAATGCAGGGATGATGTGGATTATTTATTGAGTTGAGTCTCAGCAATGAAATATTAATTCATGGATGTGATAATAATGAATATCTTTTGCCTTAGTGCAAAGATGATTTAATGATTACGATCAAGAATTGTGATTTGGTATAACCATGATTTTTGATGTTTCAGGTGAAGACAAGTGATGAAAATTATCTTCGTCCTAAGTGCGAAGAGGAATTTAGAATCACAATTGTGATTATGAGTTATTCATATGATCGTGGATGGGAATTGTTGATTGATGTTACAGGGATAAAACATTATTAGTGGACTTTTAACATAGAGAAGATAATAGACCTTATGGTCTATTTGACTCTTCTAATAGATTGCTCGTTCCGCTGCAACTATGGTTGAAAAGTTTTATAATCTACCATATGTTCTAAATCTCTGATTTATTATTGATGGAAGCTATTGATAATTTAATTATCTTTAGTTATGATATTCTTTACTGGGTTAGTTGTGCTTACCCTTTTGCTTCACAATTCCTTTCAGGTAATAAGAGTGTTGCTTAGTAAGAGTTGTTGATTGGGTCGAGGGGATAACAAGGAATAGAATGATGGTCTCTAGTGTGGAGGTTCTCCTAAACAATAGTAGAAAAGTGTGTTGTATTCTATACAACATTTAGTAGTTATATTTGGTGAATCAAATAGGGTGAGGTGAACCCAACTTTGGAAGGGTGTTTTGCCACTATCATACAAGATGTCTAATGACATACAACCTCGTGTTATCATAAGACAGGTTGTGTGCTCATCCACTTCTTCGAGTATATCTACAGGCACTACCTATATGATCTTGGAGTTTATTTGAAATATAATATTCACTTGGAGACAGTGGAGATAGTTATATGTCAAGAGAAGTCTCACCATTGGAAAGAAGATGATAGTAATCTTCTCATTTTTCTTTGGGGTCTATTGGGTCAACCAATGATAATTCTGTGGCCATATGATATCTATTATAACCTAAACGCATGGCCTCCCATGTACGAAGGTTTTCTTGAGCACTTCCCAAATATTTTAATTTCTAAAACAGTTTTTGACTATACTTTTATGTAAAGTACCATTGTATGGCTGTGGTCGAGGCACCATGAGAGTTACATACATTTGTATTAAAACTCACAATTAACTATGGTTGTATTCTATACGACAACTCAACAGTTGATAAATGAAGTTGTATTTGAATTTTGTACCATGTATCTGACGCCTCAAAATGGGTGATGTATACCTAATTTTGGGGGCGTCACATCCCTTACCTTAAAAGGAGAGTACTTTTAACTGGTATAACGAGGATATTCTTGAAGAAAACTTGCACTATTTTCTACACTCAAAGTTTCCTTAAACTCTAAAGAAATACGCTCAATATTATAGAAGAAGAATTATTTGATTCTGGTGTATTTTTATTTCTAAACTAAGCATCCTATTTATAGGAGAATGACAAGGTACTATTTAAAAAGAAAAATCACGGACTGAACATGAGGAATCACGGACGCACCGACTGAATTTTTTTGATTTTACTATGCAAACACTATGTAGTACTATGCAATAAAATAAAATAAAATATATTCTATTTATAAAAAGTGTTCTGTTTTATATAAAAAGTTTTTTGTTTTATTACTATTATAATAATTAAAAAAATTAAGATAACTTTCTACTGACGATTTTGAAAAATGAGTAAGTGGGGGTCCATGTAATAAGCCAAACTTACAACAAATACTTCATAAAACCCCCCTCTATTTATCACAAATCACTTGTCTTCAATAAACACATTTTTAATTATTCATCATTAATATTAAAACTCACAATATTAACAACTAGATCATTCCCAGGAAAGATGTGACTTTCTGATAATGACTTCTCCTTATTGGAGTGCAATTAGATGACCAAACCTCTTTCCTCGATAGAACTTTCTAGACATTGTCAATAATGCAAATAATAATATGAATAATTGTATCGTCTCATTTATTGATTTAATAATTTAAAATATTGTACAGATGATACTGTGACAATAATTGAATCAATAATATGATATACTATGCATCAGCTACTGTTGAAATAATTGAGTATAACTGAGTGACTTCTAACGTAAGCATCAATAATTAAATATATTGCGAAATACCGTGTGCTACTCTGCAACCACGCGTATTACTGTACATTTATCATTGAGTATTTCAATAGTTTAACGGTAAAAATCTTGCCGTTATTTTTATAAAAAGGTTATTTTTGTCTCTTTCTAAATCCGATAACAATTCCGTTGTGGGGTCCACCAATGATTGTGCCGTCGTTTAAATATTCCCTGATAAAATGAATATTCCCGACCAAACGAATATTTTATGACAACTTGCTTACTTTGCAAAATTTGTAAATATTACCCACAATAACATTATATCAAATCCACACCTTATTACTCAAAATGATATTTAGAGAAAATTAAATCTTTATTCATAAAAGTTGGGGTCTTATAACTTCCCCTTCTTATTAAATTTCATCCTCGAAATTGGTGTATGTACCTGGTATGTCGTAAAGGTGAGGATACCTTGTTTTCATTTCAGATCCTAACTCCCAGGTCATTTTCTCAATATCATGGTTTCTCCACAAAACTTTGACTTGAGGTATAACCTTTGAGCGTAGAATTTGTTCGTTCTTATCCAAGATTTTAACAGGTACCTCTTTATACGTTAAATCTTCCACTATCTCGTCTGGTTCTAATTCAATAATGTGGTTCGAGTCTTCCATATATTTACGTAACATATATATGTGAAAAATGTTATGAACACAAGACATACTTGGCGGTAAGGCGAGTCTATAGGCCACAGTTCCTACTCGATCGAGGTATTCAAATGGTCCAATGAATAGAGGATTGAGTTTTACTCTCTTTCCAAATCTCGTAACTCCTTTCTATGGAGCAACACATAACAACATATGATCTCCAACATTGAATTTCACGTCCCTTCGATGAAGATCAACATAACTCTTTTGTTGATCTTGTGAGGTTTTTATACGTTGCCAGATCATATCTATCTTTTCCGTAGTCATACGTACCAATTCTGGTCCCAACAACGTTGCTTCACCCACCTCGTCCCAGCATACTGAAAAATGACACTTTCGTCCATACAACGCCTCGAATGGAGCCATGCCTATACTTGCTTGATAACTGTTGTTGTAGGAGAATTTCACTAATGGCAAGAACTTGTCCCAACTTCCTTTGAAGTCTAGGACACAGAGTCTTAATAGATCTTCAAGAGTTTGAATAGTCCTCTCCGACTGCCCGTCCGTCTGAGGATGATATCCATTAAACTCACATATGGTGATGTAGTAAAACTAATATTAGAACATCAATAAACGATAAAAAGCTCATTGTAGAAGTATTAACCTAAAAATTCAAAACTAAATAGTAAGCTAAAATTTAAAAAGATAACAATAACTGAACTAAAATAGCAATAATGCACCAATTTATCCAAATAATTTCACAAATCATGACACAATCAAATTCTTGGTAACAAATTTGTTTTAAGCTTTTAAAAACACATAAATGTACACATAAATAAAAATAAGGCTTACAAATCGATCTAGTTTTAAAGATTGGAGCAACCACTGAAAACCGAAGGTGGAAGTGAAGGAGATAGGTTCAGGAAGAAGGAGATAGAGTCACAGTACATGAGATCCCGTCAAAGCCCGAATCACTTTCCACTATTGGGTCTGAGGATTGGTTTTTGAATGCTTTGAATTGAATAAATCGGGATGTTTATTCGATGCCTGATTCGCCGATGCTGGAGACGATGTCATCCTTTGGGTCTGCTTCTTCTTCGCCGTCTTTAGGGAATTTGCCGCAGAGAGCGATGCGTCGATAGAGGGTAGGGACGTGAGTGTCGGATGCGATGCCATATTTGAATTATTGATTCCGGATTTTGGGGAATGAATTATGTGACGCACCAAAAATAGGTATACATCATCCATTCTAAGTCGTCAAATACATGGTACATAAATCAAATACAAACTTCTTTTGTACAATACGATAATAGCGTAGCTTAGAGTTTTTACACGAATATTGTCTCATAGACAGTATTCAAAATCAAATGAAGTTCTCATTACATTTATTATCACACTATTTCATAAAATAGTGAGGACTACTATAGCCACCATCTCGGACCGTCACTCTGTTCCCCGACTAATCTCGGCTACATTCTCATTTCCTGAAGAGAACAATGAAAGAAAAGGGTGAGCTCAACTAGCCCAGTAAGAAATATTATGACTAAGATAATGCAGAATAAATTATCGTTAGCCTTAAATAGTATAACAACTGATATAATACAATAGACAACAAGTTTTAGATCAACAACTGCAGTGGAACGAACAATCCATTAGAAGAGTCAAGTAGAACATAATGTCTACTATCTCCTCTAGATTAAAAGTCCATCGTTAATATTTCATTCATGTAATACTCATCAACAGTTCTTTGTTTTACCCAAGACAAAAAGAACTCTCATCACCTGTCTTCACCTGAATCACCAAATATTATAGTTAAATCCACAATTCATATTTATAATCATGTAAATCAACAGTTTCTCCTTGCCACAAAGGGTTAATAGAACGTTTACTCAATATCCTTACCCCAAAGGCTAAAGACATTCAAATGTAATAACAATGATCATACCAATCCGTTGTCTACTTTTGCACTACGGGCCAAAGATATTCAACTATAAAACCAATGGTCATGATCATACCCATCAATTGTCTGTCAGTGCAATACCGCCAAAGACATTCAACTGTTAACTAATGGTCATGATCCTGCTAATCACATCATCGAATTATCCATGCACTACGGGCCAATGATATTCGTTATTATCACCAGTGGTCATGATCATGTCATACACCGCCCATCTTTGCACTACGGCCCAAAGCTATCAATCAATGATTAAATAACTTTGCACGTAAGCCAAAGATATACAACTATAAAACCAATAATCAACAAATCCATCTTTTGCAAGTAAGCCAAAGATATACAAATAAAACCAACAATTAATGATCCATCTTTGCACGTAAGCGAAAGATATACAACATAAAACTAATAATCAACAAATCCATCTTTAGACGTAAGCGAAAGATGACTTTCATTACAATATAAGCATGAGGATGATAACAATGATATAAGCATTAATCAAACGAAATAAAGATAAATATTAAAGACTTTAAATTTATCCGAGTTTAAAATATCCAAATTGTCAACATAATCTTCGCTTTGTGGAGTAAAATTTAAGAATAATATTCATGTATCAAAAATAATTTGAATTAAAAAGAAATAAATTTTTCTGAATTGAATAGTACCCGTGAATAGTACTTGAGAAGAATAGTACCTCGTGAATAGTACCCCACATGAAAAGTGCCCCAAATACCCGAGTGAATAATATTCGTATGAATAGTAACTGGGTGAATAGTAACCCGTGAATAGTAACTCATGAATAATACTCCGGCATGAAAAGTACCCCGAATACCCGAGTGAATAATATTCGAGTGAATATTAATCGGGTGAATAGTAACCCGTAAATAGTAACTCATAAATAGTAAGAAATAATAACTCTTACGAATAAGAAATAAATAACATCCCTTACGAATATTGAACGAAAATAATATTCCTTATGAATATTAAACGAAGACAATGAATATTGAACGAAAATGATATTCCTTACGAATATTGAACGAAAATAATATTCATACGAATACGAAAAATAATATTTTTTCAGAATATGAAATAAATAATACCCTTTACGAATATTAAACGAAAATAATATTTATACAAATACGAAAAAATAATTTCTCTTCAGAATATGAAATAAATAATACCCCTTACGAATACAACAAATAATATCCCTTAAGAATACAACAAATAATATCCCTTACATCAGAAGAAGACTGGATACTGGAATGGTGATGAGGTAGCAGACTTCTCTTCTACTTTCTCTCTAAAGCTTCTCTCTCTATAGCTTCTCTTTCTATAATTGCTCTTGTGAGTCTTAGTGAATTGGTGAGAATGAAGGAAGAATGAACTTCTATTTATAGAAAAATATAGTTTTGATAATTGCACGTTTTGGGGCTCGAAATATTACAGTATAATACCTTAATATTTTCCTTCATTTTTAATTTAGTCCTGAAAGTATTATCAAACTTGCACAACCTCCCCTAATAGTATATCATGTGAATCAATAGTACAATCATGTGACTCAATAGTATAATCATGTGAAAAATATAATTATACCTCTATTTTTAATTTAGTCATGTAAGTATTATCAATCTTGCACCACCTCCCCTAATAGTACATGCATTTGACTCAATAGTACACACATGTAAACAAATAGTTATAAGCATATGAATTAATAGCAATTAATTGCTCATTTATCCGATTAATTACCCAATTGGTCAATATAACCTTCAGACATCAATTATTATCGTAATAGATGTCGATTTCCACTAACACTAATAATCCCAACACAATGGAAATATCAATTTCATCTTTAATCAATACGAACTTATCCATCATTAATATTATAACTCACAATATTTAACAATCAGATCATTCCTAGGAAAAATGGGGCTTTTCGATAAGGATTTCTCCCTATTGGCGCACAATTAGGTGACTAAACCTTTCCTCGACAGAACTTTTTAGACATTGTCAATATTGCAAATAATAATATGAATAACTTTGTCGTCTCAATTATTGCTTTAATAATATAAAAAAATATTGATACTGTGACAATAATTGAATCAATAAAATGAGAGATATTATGCAGCAATTACTGTAGTAATAATTGAGTATAACTGAGTGACTTCTCATATAAGCATCAATAATCAATACCGTGTGCTACTATGCAACCACGCGTATTACTGTACTTTTATAACCGATTATTTTATGACAACTTGCTTACTTTAAAAAAAATTCACATATCACCCTTAACTTTAACACTTTCTCAATTTAACCATTTACTAAATAGAATAATAATTATAAAAATTGAATACTTTCATTTCGTAAAATTCGGGGTCTTACAAATTAGGGTTTGTTTTTATCCTCATTTGTTATGTTAGCTGGGCAGTTTTATTAAGGGTCTTAATAAACATTAATTAGGCAGGACATGTGTTGAATTGTGAAAATAACAGATGTCAAGCTATGGTGTTATGTACTGCATTTTAGTATATTTAATAGATTCGTTTCGTCCAAGCCCTAATGTCGCGTGCTTGATTTTAGAGGAATGGGATGAGAACCGGGAAAGTATAAGAAGGAAATGGATGAGAATGAATTATAATTTTTCCTTGTCATGTCTATGAGGTTTAGAAAGGAATGGAAGTGATAAGATTTTAATTATATTTTTTCTTATTTGTTAGTTTAGAATTATGGAAGGGAAAGGAAAATATTTTTATTTTTAAACTAAATTATTACTACATTACCTTTATATATTAATGTATTTATTTTGAAATGTTACTTTAGGTAATATAAAATATCTAACTTTCTCATCATTTCTCATCCCTCTAAATCATTCCACTTTTGGGAGGTAAGTTTTAAGCCAAAATTGAAATCAATTTTACCTTCAATTCTCTTCTCTTTAAAAGAATTTTAATTATTTTCCCACCCCCTAAAAAAACTTATAAACACTGTAAAAGTCTTGCACTGCACAACCCAACATGATGTATTGATTTACTTGCCTTCAATCTGCAGTGCCTATTAATTTTAGGGTTCTTTACATAAGTATACAACAAATAGAAAGTAATTACAAGAAAAGTGCATCAACCAAATAATTACAAAAAGAGTGTAATTAGGATCCATATTACAAAAAATAGTACAATTCACATTAATAAGAAAAATCTAAAATCAAGGACAAATAACTGCCATAATTAATAATTCAAATTCAAATATTTGGATCTAACAACAAAAACAAATTCAAATTCAAACTAATAATTCAAATTTAAATATTCAAATTCAAATCTTCATCTCCCTCACATACACTTTGAAATAATAGTTCACCATTACCACAATATTACACCTCACATACTCATCAATTACATCACATGGCGAATCTCTCATTGTCCAAAACGCCAATGAGAATAAGAAGAAGATTCGCTCTACAAAAAAATAAAAACAAATAGATGTAACTTTTAATGTTCTGAAAAAAAATTTATAACTATTTTGTTACTCATAAATAATAAAATGGTTACCTTTGTATGAATGGTTGGCTACCAACTACATCACATTCAAACGAAATTGGTAACTTAATAAAATTGAATTAGTTACCTTGATGCAAGGTTTGGCTACCAACCGCACTTATGAAAAAAACTGCAGTGTGGATGTGAATTAGTTACTTTGGTATGAAGGTTTTGTTACCTTGATACGAAGGTTTGCTTACCTTGATATGAAGATTTGGTAACCAACCGTATTTAAGAAAAATTTAAAGTGTGGAGGTTGATTGATTACTTTGATATGACAGTTTGGTTACCTTGGTATGAAGGTTTGGATACCATCATCCAGTATTCATATCCACCGCCTGAATCTTCATACCCACCACCATTTTGACCCTTCATTTTGAGAAGCTACTGGAGATATACAGTTGGTTGACTCATAAATATATACATACATATATATATATATATATATATATATATAAAGAAAGAATATGTGACCTTGAAGAGGAATCCACGTGAGACTAGAGCCACTCCTCATGGCGGAGATTCGGAGGGGTAATAATTATATTAATATAATTGAACCTATATATATATATATATATATATATATATATATATTCCAGTCCCCATTTCACTGAATCTTCCTCCAACAATGTCATCAATGTCATCAAAACCCTCTCTTTCTCTCCAACCGACAACCCCATCAACAAATATTCTCTCTATAGGGTACCAACCCTCTCCTTCCCGCACGATTTATAGCGATCGCTTTATTCCCAGCCGATCTTCTTCCAATTTCTCTCTCTTCAATATCTCTTCAATATATATATATATATATATATATATATATATATATATATATATATATATATATATAGAAAGAATACGATTGAATGAAGAAGAAAGGGTGATACTAAATCGCATGTTATATAGATGAGGAGAGAGAGAAGAAGTCATGAGTATAACTAATCCCTAATTAAGAAATTCTAATTGAATACTAATTCCCAAAATTAAGGAATCCTAATTGCACTACTATTGTAAATAAATATGGAAGTATATTAGTTGTGTAAAGATTTTATGAGTGCACTATTGTTGTAATTATTTTTAAAAATGTAATAGAATATGTAATTGATCCTTAATTTTATTGAACCATATAAACGTCTTATTACAAAGTTATTTCTATTTTTATTGAGAATCTAAATTAAATTCCTTATTTAGGGAAAAGTAAAAATAAATGCTCAATTTTATAATTCTACGACCAAATAAATGTAATGGATAAAGACGATAATCAATGCATTAAATATAGATTTAAAATTAATTCATTCAATACGTAGTGCAAGTAGATTTTGTTCTCCCTTAGTTCCTTTTTAATTGATATTTTAGGGAAAACCCAAAAATTAAGAAATACAATTAATGTAACGATTGTAAATATTCCGTATCTTTATAATTAGGATTGTAAATATTTAATAGATAAAATAAATTTTTATCAATTATTATGTGTTATGTGATGTAAGATCGAATAATGACCTAGTATATGTGTTATGTGATTATGGATGTGTTGTTGTTTCATAGACGAAAATAAATTTTGTTTAGAAAAATGCTAAATAATTATTCCAAAAAGTCCTTTAATCATTTTCCCCAACCTTGATTAGACTATGTGTGGGTTGATCAATGATGACGAGGGGATGGTTTGTAAGATATATTGGAAGTTGGGGGAATTGACCTTAAATGACCTAAGTTGACTGACCAACTCATAAGCCAAACAAAATTCATTTTATACACTCTCCAAATCCATCATCCAATTCATTTCAATTCATTTTGCTAAGTAAGAAAAGAAAGCTAGAGAGAAAGAGAGAGATGAGTAAAAGGAAGGAAGAAGAGGAGCAATCAAGCCTTATCAAGCTTTAAGCTTTGATCATCTAAATAAGAAGAAGCAAGAACAAAAATAAGGTAAACCTAAACCTTAGTTTTCAATTCCTTTTCTTTTCAAGCTTTTATTATGCTTGTTGTGTGGTTGTGGTTGTTGGTTATGGTGGATCATGAAGAATCTAGGAGGTATAAGGTGGTTTATATATGTTTAAACTATCGATAAATTGCATGATAAGTGAACAAAAACAAAAATGTAAACTCAAGCAAATGACTAATAGTGGACTGTTTTGAGACCGAAATAATTAATGGTCTAAAGCTGAAAATTAAGCTCAGTAATGATGGGTTGTGCTCTCATGAGTTACGAAAATAACCCAATTGAAAAGAGGGTAAAATTCATCGTAACGAAGCTATGGCGATTTTTCTAGTAGAGTATGTTAAAAACTGAAAACTAGTGTATCTACTGACTTTTTAACCATTTTTATGGGTAGTTCAAGTTTCTGGAAAATTCTGTTTTTCTAGGGATTGTGTAGTACGTATAACAAGAAAGCTGTAGGCTCAAAAAACAAATTCATTTCGATGTCAGATGAGTAAGTTATGATATTCAGAAATAGGTGCGTCAAAATTGTAAATGCTAGAAACAACATTGAAAATCAAGATGGAAGGGTGATTTTCGGGGAATTGTTGTTTTGACTAGTTAGAGTTGCTGGGAAATTATAATTTTCTGGGGTTTTATAAAGTGCAATCTCAGCAAGAAAATAACTCAAGAACGGACTCATTCTGACTTGGGATGAGCGAGTTATGAAGCTCGAAAGTAGGTGTGTCAAAGCTGTAAATCAGTGCACTGCCAGGCAGCGCGCGTGACGCGTGTGGGCTGTTGATGGGCAGTGGAGAGCAAGGCATGTGCGCTAGTCTATGCACGGGCGTGTCGTCGGGCCGTGTTGCGACGTCGTTCAATGTTTTTGACGATGATCTAAAATGTTCCAAATTATAAAAGGCAAACATTATAGAATGATGTAAAATGAAAGTAAACCAATAAAGAGGGTCGTTATAAGGGTCATGTCATTTCCAAACGTCGCGACGCCGAAAGACTAAAATAACGTAAACCAATATACGAAGTCTATATGTGACTAATTAGCATATGAATGTGAACTTAAATGTGTAGAACATTTAAAGCGCTAATTAGCGTAAAATTATAAAGAACGCGTGAGACAAGTATCCCCAAACTTTTTACAAGTTTTTCTAAATTGATTCATTTATATTCTTATGAATGTTTTATGGTAATATAAAGTTCTAAATTGTGTAATACTTTTATATTGTGTAAATTCTTAAAACTTGTACAAATCTTTTAGAATTTGTACAAGTGTTGAGCGATGTCATGTTATAAACTGTTAAAGCTTTGAAGTTCGGTTATTCACGAACTATTTGAAAAGTATGTCGATGTCATTTGTTTTGGCTAGACAGATGTTAAAATGTTTTATCGATTTGATTAAAAATCTTTGAAATATTATATATGTTATGTAGAGTTATCCAGAACAAATTATTTCGATGTTGATTTAGATAAATTTTAAGATGAACAACTCTAATATTGGGAAATTTTTAGTCGGATATTTCGACAGACCTAATAAGCGGTTAAAACAAACGCATGTAGTCGTTTAATATGTAATATTTTACAACATATGGTACTATAGGCTTAACATAGATGTGTCCGTAAGTCGGATGGATTATAGTTGTATTATTGTCAAACCTTTTCGAAAAGAAAAAGTTCTTGGTCCTATGATCGCTCAACATGAATACTCAGTATGTCGTTTCAAAAATGTTTAAATGAAATGGAATTATTATTCCTATTTATTCGAGATGTTTTCACAACTATTGTTCAGTTGTTGAAAAGTTTAGAGAAAGAAGATTTGATTCTTGATTTTGTTGTTTATTATATCTGTTATACTTGTTGAGCAATTGAATGCTTATTCTTGCTTTAAATTAAATGTTTTCAGCAAAACCCGAACATATCAAAGATTCCGGTAAGGACAGAAGGAAATAGATGATGAACGAGTAGAAGATATTGTGAACTATTTGTAATAGTTAGAAGAAATGTAATAACTATTATGTACATATTATGCTTTGAAGATTTAAAGGTCATAGAACCTGGAATTAGAGCAAGTGAGTGTTTGTTTAGAGCTGAATAGTTGAATGGCTGAATCGGTCAGATTTTTGGGCTGATGGGCTAAGTGTAATTTTTTTGGGCCGAATGACTATTGAATGAATTATTTTACAATATTAATAATTATATTAAGTAATATTAAATAAATTTACAATAATTTTGAATTTTTTCATATGAGTAAAATAATAAAAATATGTTATTCAGATGTTTCAGACATGTCAATTATCAAACAACTTTTTCATTCAGTATTTTGAATTCTGCTTCATTCAGCTTATTCAGATTACTTAAACATTCATAACTATTTCATTCAGTTTTATCAAACACCCTAAGTAGACCTGACAATTTAGGAAAGGAGAAAGTATTAGTTAGCTTTCTCTGTTTTTGTTGAGAATCTAAATTAAATGCCCTCTTATTCATAAAATAGTAAAAATAAAAGCCCAATTGTATAATTTTGTGTAAATATAAAGCAAAACTAGTGCAATAAATGTGGATAAAGACGATAATCAATGCATTAATAAGGCTATAAAATGAGCAAATAGTTCGGATTCGATTCGTATTCGTCCGACTAAAAATTTGAACGAGCTAGACTCGAAATATAAATGAGTCAAATATGAATAAATTTTAAAATTCGATAATTTACTCGAACCTCCTCAAATTATAATTTTCTATTGATACTCAAATCATATTCGTTCTTAAATTTCAAACTGTTCGGGCTCGATTCGAGATTATGCTCGACTCGGTATAAACGAACTTCAATCAAACCTTATTTTATACTCGATAAATTTTATGAATCAAATCTGAGCAACTCAATACTTGGCTCGACTCGATTCATTTACGCCCTTAATTAAATGTAGATTCAACACATATAGAGAGATTATAATATTTTATAATTATTCTAAACTTTTTGTAGCATTACACAATTGAATGTCTAAATTAAATAAGAAATTGATACTTTTATATTTTTTTATACTTCACGTAACAATTAACAACGAAAAAAGTAAAAATATTAAAAATTGTTGTGAAATTAATACTTATCATTATATACTAAGTTGGTAACTATTATAAACCCGTAAGTTGTACAATATTTTTACTACATTCTTGAAATACATGAAAGTCACTATAAAACTAAATAGTAGTAGTGTTTTTTTTTTTTTCAATTGAATTTTAAGAAAAATCACATATATTAAGAAGTATAATTAATACTTTGTCTAATTAATTTAATTGAGTACAAGATCTCATTATTATATTTTTAAATTTATCAAAAATTTATTAGTATTTAATATAATATAAAATTAATTTATTAATTATCATTAAAATTTATAAATAACTTACAAAATTATTTTCCATAAAAACAGATAACAAAGAAGGGAGAAAGTGGTATACGTTCTAATACTAGATATAATTTAATTAATGAATAGAATATTTTAGAATGAAAAATTCCATAGGCATTAATTAGACACAAATGGAGGAAAAATATTATGTGGATCCCATCACTTAAATCATTTTTAAAATTTATTAACCTTTTATATTATTTTTATAAAATTAATAATTTTACAAGTAATATTTAATATATTTAAAATTCCATTTCACACGAGTACGAGACTTTTACTATTTATGTGTGATAATTTTGTAGAATTATTAATTTTATTTATAAAATATATTTTTTAACTATTTTATACAACTTTTTACATATAATTTATGCACACAAAATTAATATTTTAAAATTAAAGAAAATATTTGAAGAAATGTTTGGAGAAAGATAGTTACGCACCCTAACCCAATCTAACCCGACCCGACTCGACCCCGCTGGAGCTGGCAGACTGGCAGTAGTAGTATTTGATTCAGGTCTACTGCTTTCAAAATTTCGCCTGGGAAAGAAAATAGTTTGAAATTTTCGTATCTGTCAAGAATTTCAAACGGGTTTCCATTAAAGCTGATATACAGTACATTCTGAGAGAGAGATACAGAGAAAAACCCAACAGGTAAAACTAGAGAGATAAAGTAAAGGATTTTTAGAGAGAGAACGAGATGGTAGGAGGGAGAAGTAAGCCCTCCGGCGGCAGCAGCGCCGCCGCCGCCTGTACCTGTAGTTCTGATACTGTGTTTTTTGGCGCTGAAGAAGTGATAGAAGGCGCTGTTGATGCGGCTGTGGGGGAGGAGGAGGGGCGGCCGGAAAATGGGTTTGAAGGAGAAGGGGATACAGAGGAGAGGGAAAATGGAGAGGAGGAAGAGGGAGAGGGAGAGGGAGAGGGAGAGGGGGAGGAGGGTAAAAAGGGTTTTTACCGGTTTGGTAATCTGGAAACCGAAGACGGAGAAGAGGAGGGAGAAGAGGGGGAAGATGAAGCTGGAGAAGAAGAAAAAGAAGAAGAGCGTCCCAAGCTTGCTGAGGGGTTTTATGAGATTGAACGTGTACGCAAAAAAAGGGTTCGCAAGGTTTTTTCAATTCTCTCTCACCTGTTTTAGTTTTGCTTGTTTGTTTTTGTATTTTGGAAATTTACTTTTCCTCCTAATTTGTGGGTTTTGTTCTCATGTGGATGGACAATCACAAAATGCTGCTGATAAAAGGGTCAAGTCCAGTATCTCGTCAAATGGTACATTCCCTAATCCATATTTGTAGCGTTTAATTTTTCTGGGTTATGTTATTTGTATGCTTTTTAATCCCCCCTCCCCCACTTTTGGGTTAATATATTTATAATTTTCCTTGTATATTTTCAGTTGTGGGTTAACCTGAAGGAGACTGTTTACAATATTTAAATATGTTGATGAACTTGATATGCTTGTAATGTTGTTTGATTCTGATCATAAGATGTATGTTCTTTGTCAAAGGCGTGGCTGGCCGGAGACTGCTAACACTTGGGAACCTTTTGACAATCTTGTGTCATGTTCTGATATTATTGATGCATTTGAAGAGAGGTTTTTCTTCTACCCACATTTATTACTTGAGTTTATGGTTAAATGATAAGTTGTTTTAAGTTGCTTGTTTTTACCTTCTTAGTCACTAGCTTTTGATTGATTTGGAAATTTGAAGCTTGCGATTGGGGAAACATAGGTCATCACGCAAACGTAAGCGCAAGTCTGGGGTTTCTATTCCTCAAGCTAAGAAGAAGCCACAGAGTTATCCTGCTGTAGCTACCAATAATATTTCAGCTGGGAGAGTCAGGTTTATTGAGGAGCCTTTTGTCATTCCCTCTCTTGATGATGAGACTAATATGGGGGTTGTCAACAATGTTGGAGCTGCTGAACAAGGAAATGAAAATGAATCTGTTACTATTCCTCCACGAATTGAAGGGAAAGATCAAAATGAAATGCATGTAAACCTCAGTGAATCCAAAGGTGTAGCAGTTACCAATGAGGGCAATGTGGATGAGTTGGCTGTAGATATCCAACAGTTGCAGGCATCAGAAGTAATTTGCCTTGTGAATGGGCAGTCAAAGGTTGATGGAGAAGAATCAGTCCAGACTGGTCGCCTTATTGGAGCTAGAAGAAGGAAGCCTGCTTCTGTCAAGAGGTTTAAAAAACAAGAAGACATTTATGTAACAAATAATGCTGCACAAGATGTAACGAAAAGAAATACTCGTTCTAGAGGTATAGCTGGACAGCAACGGGATAAAAATCCTGTTTACAAGAATAAGTCTAGTAACATTAACAATACATTTGCCATCACTGAGATTATCAAGCCTATAAGCTATGAATCTTCCAAGTCAAATAACGTGCAGGACGTCTCAGTAACCTTTTCGGCCATGAGGTATGTGATCCAATGCCAACTTTTGCAGCTTTGTGTCCAAAATTTACTTTATATCAAATGTTTCCTACTGAACTTAATAATCAGAATTTAACTCAGTCTCTTAGGTAGAATATAAATATATGATTTATTGAAATCCTGATAAGATCTATACGCCTTACATGAACATACCTGCTTATTAATGTCTTATATTAATCTATTTGTTAATTTGACAAGGATGAAAGAAATACATTTTATTGACTTTCTGGTAATTTCTTTACTACTTCAGATAAAATGAAAAAGATTAAAGTAGCATATGGCATAAGATAATAGTTCTTTGGGTTGAATATACTGGTGAATGGTTTCTCATTATAGCTTTTATGTTTAAATATCAAAACTAGCATTTTTCCTGTCTGCCTCTCTATCTCTATCTTTCTAACAAACAGGGTGACTTGGTGTTTACAAAGTTGCATGAGGATCTTCTGTTATTATGATATGATGCAATTAGTCAAAATAGGTTTTGGGCATATTTTTTTTGTTAATAAATTAATGTTATTGTTTATAAATTGTTTGTCTAGATCATGAGAATTATAATGTTGTTTGTTGAGATCCATTATATTCTGTAAAAATGATAATACTAATTTGATAGAATGATAGCAATATTACATATTCAGCAAACAAAGCCATGGTATCTGTGATTGGGACATGTTGTATTGATGATAAGACACTGAACATGAGGCTGCATTCATAATCGTTGGAATATGAGATAATGTTTAATTCTAGAAACTGCTTAAAACTGGTTGAGTTACCAATAATAGCTCATATAAAACTGAAGTGTTATTAATCTCGTGTTCTTATGGTAACTCCAGGGGAATATATGGTTGGATTGCTCTTGGCTTTTTACTTTTTTGGGATTAGTATTACTATCAGCTTTACTCAACTAGGTGATTTACTAATATAGTTTAAGGTCCCTTGCATGTTTGGAGAACTTTCTATGTGATTTGCCTCTATGTGTTTGTTTGTCTACATGATATCCTCTACTTAGTAGCCTTTGTTACAACTTACAAGTGACAACAATTAGTAGTATGCTTATTCCTCGTAAGAGTTTTGAAAAAGTTGTTGTAACTTGTTCCCTTGTCAATGTTGAAGTTGAACTCCATCATATCAAATACTCCTTCGTCCTGAAAAGAAGAATGGCTAAGGTGGATTTTTTGTCCTCAATAGAATGGTTGGAGTACACAAGTCAAATTCTGGACCCCATTTTAATGTACATTATCTTTTTAAAATAACTTTTTAATAATATACACTTTTGTGGTCCACTATTAGCGTATCAACTATTTACTTTAATGCTAAGTGTTATACTTTTATTTTGGGATCAATAATTATATAAAAAAGGTATCGACTTTTTTAAATATGCTTGATCAAACATGCACAAACAGGCCGCCTGGCCTTATCTAGGCCTGCCAGACTTTGGCCATTGACCAGGCCGGGTCAGGCCCAAGCTCAAATGGAAGGACATGCTGGATAATTAAGATGAAAAGAGGGTCTGAGGAAGCCTGCTGGGCCAGGCCATGTCTGCTACGCAAAGACCATCCTTCAGACTTCCATGCTTTAATTTAATAAATTTTATCTCTAACTCTTATCACTTTATAAAGCAGAGGTAGGACATCCATGCTTTGCTTTAGACGATGTGGGATTCTGAAACTTGAAACTACATACTATGTCCAAATCCTTAATAATATCCGTTAAAAAAAATATAATTAATGAATTTAATTTAGGACATTAAACCATTACGAAAACCATTAAACCTTGGCTCTCTTCATCACGATCCTCAGAGTCCAACAGAAATCATGTTCTTCAATCAACTTTTCAGAAATTTCAACAAACTTCTCTACATCTCTTCCTAGTCATCATTCTTTTCCCTTTTACGGAAATAACTCCCTCCTTCTCCTTGCATGTACACCCAGAAACACAACTAAGTCTATGTATACATGAGATGGAAGAAAGACTCATTTTGATTCAATATAGTCCATCGACAAATCAATTGATCTCAAACCCATAATCTCTCTCAATTGGGTTTCTACTTTCCCCATCCAAGGGTTTGAGGTTGAAGAGGAAGATTGTTAATTGGTTTGATGAGTTTCAAAAGGTTCCATATATTTTGCCATATGAGGACTATTTGAGGTTAGAAACTGATAGTGACGTGTCAGAGAAACGAATTGTGGGCGTGCTTCATGAGTTGCTTAGTATATTTGTTGAGCATGCTGCTGAAAGGAAGAAACTTTTATGTCTAAGAAAGTATCTTGGATTCCCACAGAACATAGTTATCAAGGCACTAAGTCGAGGCGATGCGACAGACGGGAGCTTAAGCGCTTAGGTGACAAAGCGCTCAACTAGTCGTCTACAAGTCGACAAGTCGTTAACAATGTAAATTTTATACGTATAAAATTCTATATATTTAACATGTTCATTGTGACATTGCCAAAAACAAACATAATATAGAAATGAAAACAAAGTCATAAAAATTCAGTATTCTTTAACTCAAAATTCTTATTTTTCATAATGAAAATATCACTCAAGCTATCAAACAAAATCATCAAAGATCAAATCATCATCATCTCTCCCAACAGTGGCATCATCACTCGAAACAGTAGTTACTCTTCGACCATAATCATTATCAACATCCTCATCATCATTAGAAGGCCCTCCTCCTCTTCTCCAACATCGTAATCGATTCATTCACGCTCTTGAAGTTGAAGCATTACCACGCCAGCGAGTAGAATGAATCTGCCTTACGACGAGAAAGATCAAGTCTCTCGATCGCATCGATGCACCAACAAATTTCTATCAACATCCTCCCACGTAAGATCATCTCCATCATTAACTATATCTTGTTTCGGGCACTATCCACTCATTACCCCAATCAAAGTCATCTAGACTAATAGATCAAGTTTCTTCCAAGTTCAAGCCTCCTTTCGAACCTATTAACAATTCGCGATCAGATTGGACACGCACCAAATTATTTAACCGCTTGATGCTCCAACCTATTTCTCTTCTTCAGATGAATCAAATTTTTTGTTTAAAAATATTAAGCAAAAGAATATATAAAATATTTATACATTTAGTTATGTACTAAATACTTACAAAATTGAAAGTGCTCCAATTATGCGTTCACAACCGTAAGAAGAACAACAAAGGCCGAGGATTCGCTTTTGCAAACTTTGTAAGCTCAATAGCACAACCGCCAAAAGCATTCCACCAATCAACTACATTAGATCTAAAAAATTAAAAAAATCAAATATAGTCTTAATTATTAAACTTAAAAGAAAAATTTACAGCTTAATGTAATATGCTTACTAGATTTTTTTTGTCTTTCGTCATTTAATCGCCATGTCTTTAGAAAAGTCATCACGAGAAGATTCATGACATCGGCTAAGTCATGTTTATCTTATGCTGTCAAAACTTGGTGGGGAATCATTTTGAAAGAACATCATTGAAGTTGCTACGCAACTTGTAAGCCAAATTAGATTCTTCTTCTTTGATGTCAAAATACTTTCCCGGATTGAAAAATAATGCTGCCCCATATAACTTCTGCTCCATTTGACATGCCCATCTTCGCTCAATGATGTCAATCACTTTCTTATACATTCTTTGTTTGTTGTTAAAGACATATTTGATCTTTTTCTTTGTATATTCCATCGAAGCAAGAATCTCGGGCAGAGCTGGCCTCTCATCCGAATCCACAATCCTCAAGATTACAAGTAATGGTTGTGAGGCTCTAATACAATCTTATACGTTGTGCCAAAAAGTAGAAGAAATAATTGTATCATACACTTGTTTCCCTTTCTGTGCTTGACAAATTTCGAATTTGTCCAATCATCATCATCGATGAACAAGTGTCTCAAAGCATCCTCAGGTTTCGCATAAGCTTTGAAAAGTCGAAATGATGTAGCAAATCGGGTGACTCCCATCTCACAAGGTCCCTCCCATTTGTTTTGGTCCTCATCGCCTCGAAAGGCGACCATGTCTCAGTAAAATGAATCCAGCTATTTTTACGCCTTTTCACGATCAGACTTAAATTGCTTCATATCGCTTATGTCCTCTAACATCAAGTTCAGTAATGGGCAAAGACACGGTGTCCGTAACAAAGTCGGCCTCTCTCCATCAACATACGACTTCGCTTTATAATCATGCATTGTCTGGCCACCACTGCACACAACATACTCAAATTTCAATCTCTTTTATCTTCCCATCAAGTAGCTCACAACATGTTTGGATCCCGAGATTGAAAGCGAGAGGCATCAATCGATCCCAAAAAGTAAGTACTTGCAGGACTATTAGCAAGAAAATTTATCAAGTGTTCCTTTTTCTATCTCGGCCCATCCGTTTCGACATAAGATCGCAAAACCGTCTCGCTTCCAAGAAGTTTTGTGTTTCTCCTTTAGTTCCTCTGCTTTTAGTCTTGGCCTTCGCTAAAAGAGGAACACTCAACTCGTGATATGAGGGGAGGCTTGTAACCCTACCATATCGCTTAATAGCCTCTGCCATCACCTCATAACTTCTTCGATTTGTTGCATTAAAAGGGATGTCGACTCATAAAAAAGTTGGTAACACGATGTCAACTTTCTCTTTCTCTTCCGGTGTCCTGTGACGATTCTCCAAAGTAGTTTGCTAGACCTTTTCGATGCCTTTTGTCCACAACTTCTTCAGGAGATTTCCTAAAATGAGTTTCAATGGTCTTTGTTTGTTTTGTTTGTGATTGTGGCTTAAGGAATTGAAATACACTCTTCATCCTTTTAGATACAGTCCCAGAACTTGGAATAGCTGTAGAGGAAGCATTAGAAGCATTGGAAGCATTGTTTGGAATATTAGATGACTAAATTTCTTCTACTTCGTCATGGTCATCAAATTGAATTGGCTTATTCCTTTTGTTACCCATTATTGCTTGATGCATCTCATTTGAAATTTCTGTTGTAGTTCGAGGACACTTGGACACTTGGACACTTGGACACATCCCCATACCCACCAGTAAGATGTTTAAATCTCTTGATTCCTCCATGAACCTTTTTTCCACAGAGAATGCATTGCATAAGATTTTTATCGCTCAATTCTGGCCAAAATGCATATTTCCACCTTGGATCTTTAGTTGGATCATAACCCTCAGCTCTTGAACTTTCCGCCATTTAACTATCTACAATTCTACAAAATACAATTAAACAAACAAACAAGACATTGTAATTTGTAAATTGTAATAACAAAACAAGTAAACAACTAAACATAGATGGCATAATTTCATTGTAATATGGTATATCAATAGCAAGGGATATATATAGCTATATTGCATTATTCTTTGTGTTGAGTGCTTAGTTTGCTAACAGAAGACGTGTCTCATTTACCTGAATAGAATAACATGGGTCACAACTCACATGTCCTCTTTAACTAGTGGGTCTACGTAGTGGGTAACAAAATAATTCCCAGTGAATAAACAAAATCAAACAGCAGTAGTCATGAGTCAACACAACAGAACCTTATCATATTAAAAAAAATTAGCAGCAGCAGTCATGAGCAAAGAAGAAGACGTGAAGAAAAGAAGAAACAAATAGAAGAGAAGAATACTTGTGTCCTACAAGTCATCGAACTTGCTCGCTGGAGTCAGTCGAGGACTTGAGGTACTCAACACACACTCAATCTGTCTTAATCTTTTCTTGCTCGACGTAATCGATCGATCGTTTGGGTCTGTCTTAATCTCTGTTTGCTCGACGTAATCAATCGATCAATCATTTGGGTCTGTCTTAATCTCTGTTTTCCTCTTTTCGTTTCTCCCTTTCCTCTGATGATTGATAAACTGAAGTTCCGAAGTGAGCAATCGATTAGGTTCAATCGATCTTTAGGTTTTTTTTACCCGCTTAAGCTTGGCCCACCAAACCCGCTCCAACAAGTCGACCATCTTACTCAATATAGTCGTCCGAGTCGTCCGAAAGTCGTCATTCGAGAGATCGACTATCTCGATCTCCCACCAAGTCATCCTGCCGCATGAATTCTTTGGAACCGATTGACGCTTAGTAAATGCGCTTTAAGCGACGACTTGATAAGCATGCCACAGAAGGTTCATCCAAGTCCCACATCATTTAGAAAATCTAAGTTTAAGGTTCATCCAAGTCCCACAACCTGTGGCCTTCATCCAGGCCGGATCAAGGCCACAGGTTGGTCCATGCTGAACTTTTCGTTAAACCAGGTTAGGCCGGATTTTTTCTTAAAATTAGTGGTCTTTTCATAGCTCACCGTGCTCAAGCAGGCTCGGGCCAGCCTTCGACCAGTTCGCCTTTGACTAGGCTCCTGCCTAGGTCGGATCAAGGTCAGGCTGTAGGCCTTGGGCCATTTATGCATGTCTATGCTTCATATATTTAAGGCATTTTTTTGGGGATGGTCGGATATATTTGTGTGTAATTTAAATTAATTGTTTGATATGCTAGTGTGTTGAAATTGGTTTATCATTATTATTATTAACTCTTTTATAGACATTGGTGAAAATACGTTGACAATATTTAAACTTTTATTTTTGTTATTTATTAAATGATCACTCTCAAGTAGGGGTGAACAACATGTCGGTTTGATCTGAGCTTGCCAGACCTTTGATTTTGACCAGACCGGACCGGACCGTTGATTTCAATCATCCCCCTTAACGTTTTTTGTTAAATATTAAAAATATAAACTCTAAAATATAAATTAATGAAATATTGTAAAAATAGAAATTTTAATGAAAAAGTAGAATATTTACAAGAAACTAATTTATTATTAATGTTTAATATTAAAAAAGTTAGTTATTGATGTATTAATTAATGTTAATATTTAACATTAAAGACTATTAAATTTTTTTTAATGTTAAATATTAGTATTTAGAAGAAACTAACTTATTATTTATATTTAATCAACTACTCCTTTCGTTCCAGGATAAAAGTCTTGGTGGACTTTTCACGCATATTAAGAAGAGGAATAAAATGACAAAATTGCCCATAATAATATGTCATTAAATATGGAGAGAGAATTAGAATAAGAAAAGTATGAGATATTTAATGCTACTGGCATAATAGGAAAAAATGTATAAAAGTTTGGTTATTAAAGGAAAGTGGACATTTAACATGGGACTATCCAAAATAGTAATAAGGATTTTTATCCTGGGACGGAGGGAGTAACTTTTAATGTTAAATATTAAATAAACTAACTAGTATATTAATTAAATGTATTTACAAGAAATCAAGAATAAATAATTAAAACTTTATATTTTATTGATGTATTAAGTAAAACTAATGTATTACACCTTACAAATTAAAACTAATGGCTGCCTATTTTTTTTGGGTTAATTGCATATTGCATCTCGAAGTTTATATCAGGTTTAAACGCTCTCATTCCGCTACCCAAAGTACTGTGATGGGAATAGATTTTCGGTCAATTTTTTTGCAGGAAAATGGCCACATTTCATAATTTAATATTTAAATATTGTTGACAGTATAAATATTGTAGTTGACTTAATTAATTTGTAGAAATACATGTGAAATACTTAAATAAATAAACATAAAACCATCACATTCAACTTAGATTTTAAGATCAAAATATTAGCTTTTTACCAACTTATATACAACTGTAAGACCCCAACTTTTATGAATAAAGATTTATTTTCTCTAAATATCATTTTGAATATTATTGTGTGGATTTAATATAATGTTATAGTTGTGGGTTATATTTACAAATTTTGCAAAAGTAAGCAAGTTGTTATAAAATATTCGTTGGTCGGGGAATTACTATTATATATATATATTATATAAGTTTTGTTTTTTATATGAAATAGAATATATTTTATTTTATTATTTGCATAAGATCTTGCATAAATATGTGTATATAGTCAGATATAGTAAAATTAAAAAAAATTCTTCTTCACGGCAGCACCGGAAACTTTCTCATCGTGCAGCCTCGATTTTCTAATTCAAATAGTATCATGTCATTCTCCTATAAATAGGATGTTTAGTTTAGAATTGAAAATCACACTAGAATCAGAGAATTCTTCTTTTATAATATTGAGCGTATTACTTTAGAGTTTAAGGAAGCTTTGAGTGTAGAAAACAGTGGAAGTTTTCTTCAAGAATATCTCCGCCATACTAGTCAGAAATACTCTTCTTTTAAGGTAGAGATTATTTTTGTTCAATATTCATAAAAATAATATTTTCTTCCGTACTCTGTAGTATGAAAGTAATATTATTTCGTTTCAGATTCCGAATTCTACACTCAATTTGTTAATTATTGCTTTTATACTCCTTGAAATTAAGTAGAATATCCTTGAAATTTGCGTTTTATCTAATATTTTTTCACGAAAATATTTGTTTGAACATTATTGTTAAGTTTTAACTTTTTTACGCCAGAGTATTATTCATGGGGTACTATTCTCGAAGTACTATTCATGGGGTACTATTCATGACAAAAATTGATTTTCTTTTCTGTCCAAATTATTTTTGTTGTAATATTATTCTTAAATTTTACTCCACAAAACAGTATCATGTTGACAATTTGGACATTTTTGAACTCTGGATAAATCGAATTATAAATCTTTAAAATTTATCTCTACTCATTTAATTGAATTCTTATATATTGTCATCATCTTCATGCTTATATTATGATGAAAATCATCTTTGGCCCATAGTGCATAGATGGACTGTTGATTGATATGCTTATGACCAGGGATTATTCGGTATAATCACGACTTGTAATGTTACAAATGATGTGGTAAAAGTTTTTATCGTCCGTAGCGTTGATGGACGCTTGTTGTAACGAATATTCTCGGCCGTAGTGTACGGATAATTTGTGAATGTGATAATAATGAATATCCTCGACCAGTGAGTAGTACATGAATAATTCATGAATCGTGATACTAACGAATATCTTTTGCTCAGTAGTACATGGATAATTCGATGATGTGAATTATTTATCGAAATACGTATTCTGACGATAAAATATCATGATGAACTTTTAAATCATGTAATATAGTAGATATCACGCCTACTCTTGACTCTTCTAATGGATTGTTGTTCCGCTGCAGTTAAACTTGTTGTTTATTGTATTCTATCAGTTTAACACTGTTGAAGGCTAACGATAATTTATTCTGCATTATCTTAGTCATAATATTTTTTACTGGGCTAGTTGAGCTTACTCTTTGCTTTCATTGTTCTCTTCAGAAATGAGAATATAGTTGATACTCGTCGGAGAATGGAGTGACAGTTCAGATGGTTGCTTTAGTAGTTCTTACTATTCCGTGAAATAGTATGATAATAATTATAATGATGATTTTATTTGAATTTAGATAGTCTACGAGATAATATTGGTGTTAAAACTCACAGTTTACGGTTGTCGTATTAAGTTTGTATTTGAATTCTGTATCATGTATTTGGCGACTCAGAATGAGTGATGTATACTTATTTTGGGGGCGTCACAGTTGGTACCAAAGCTTAGAGATATGATCTCTGGCTGAGATTTGAGACTAGAACTAGGAGGGGAGAGATGGGTAAATCCTTCGCTAGTATGACTTATCTAAGCTTATTTGTTATTTAATTGGTCGGTTAGAATATAGGTATAATATATGGCATGCCAATTAACCCTTGTTTTGTGGTAGTATTTGAAAATGACATCTGAAAATGTTGAGATAAGCAATGAAGCACATGAGACCGTTGAGTCACTACCGATTAATAACCAGGATAATGTGCATCAGGAAGGCAATAATTCTCATGTAAAGAACACCACCGACCAAATGATAAACGACGGGGTGTTTAGGAGTTTTTTGCAATTCATGCAACACCAAGCAAGAGAGATTCTTGTTCAAAATGTAGGTGGAAATGCTGGCAACTCTCGGATGGTCACCGCTAAGCAATTCAAAGAGTTGGGACCACCGGAGTTTTTGGGAAAGCCAGAACCATTTAAGGCAGAGACGTAAATTAAGTAGATCACCAAGATATTTGATGTTTTGAGATGCTCCGAGGAGTAAAAGGTTTCCTTTGCCACCTTCATCTTGTCAGGAGAGACATATCATTGGTGGGAATCTGTAAAACGTACTTAGTCTGCCGCACTGAAGATGTCTTGAGAGAAGTTTCAAGAATTGTTCAACGACAAGTACTTTCCCGAAAGTATTCGTCACATAAAGGAGGTGGAATTCATTAAACTGGAACAAAACAATATGACCGTGTTCAGTACGAGGCTAAGTTTGCCGAGTTGTCTCGGTTGGCATCCCATTTGGTAGATAATGAGGAGCGTATGACGCGAATGTTTCTGCGAGTTTTGAAACCCGAGATACGTCAATACCTCATTTTTCATAAATTTTGCTTGTATTTAGATGTTGTGAATATGACTCGGTTATTGGAGCGCGATAATGAGTCAGCCTAACCAAAAGATAGCAGCTGGCAAAACGATAATACTAGCAGTAGTAGTCATCGAAGCGGTGACAAGAAACGTGGAGGAAATTAATATGCCAGAATTGTTAACCACTTCGGTGGTAATCCTGACCAAGATAATAAAAGTGGAAATTTCAAAAAGAAAAAGTTCAACAATGATGGAAAGATAGCAGCACCAACACCCGTTTTCAAGGAAAGAGAACGACTACCGATCGTATGCTACAAATGCAGAGGCGAGAGACACATCAGTCCAAACTGTACGCAACAACCCAAAGCGTTAGATATCGGTTAATTTTGTCGTATAGTGAAGTCAAGTTCAGCTGGGATGAAGACACTAAAGGCCGTCCCAGACAAGTTAAAGCCGGTAGTTCAAGGGAGAGCGTTTGTTGTGACTTCCTAAAAAGTGAGGAAGTCACAACAAACGCTCTCCCTTGCGCTCAACGTTGAATTTAACTCTGGAGAAATTAGACTTTGACTTATCTGTTGAAATTCCGTTGGGAGAAATTTTCATTACATCTATTGTTTATAAATTTTGTTTGATTGAAATTGGTACCCTCACGTTACCTGTCGATCTTATCTCTTTGAAAATACTTGTATTTGATGTGATTTTAGGGATTGATTGATTAACTACTTATCATGCTAAAATTGATTGTTTTCATAATGTTGTTAGCTTTCATATTCATAACCAACTTATTATGCGAATTCAAACAACCAAACCACTAAAGTCAATCACTGTCATATCAAGCCATAAGGCATTCGTTTATTGAAAAACGGATGTCAAGCTTCCTTGGTCCATGTCACGAATTTAAACAAAAATACGTCAGATTTGAATGATATTTTTATTGTTATTAAATTTCCTGACGTATTCTCTGAAGAACTTCCTGGCCTACCCCTAGAGTGTGAAATCGAGTTTTGTATTGACCTTGAACCCGATACAAAACCCATTTTCAAAGTCCCATATCGAATGATTCCTATTGAACTTTAGGAGATAAAAACCCAACTGCAGGAATTGTAAGATATCGGTTTCATTGGTCCTAGTACGTCTCCTTGGGGTGCTTCTATTCTATTCGTAAAGAAGAAAAATGGGAGTATGCGACTTTGTATTGATTATCGGGAGTCAATCATGTCACCATCAAAATAAAAATTGCACTTACCTTGCATTGATGACTGCTTTACCATTCGCAAGGAGCTAAATTCTTTTTAAAGATCGACCTTCGCTCGGATATCATCAATTAAAGATTAAAATCGATGACATTCCAAAACCGCTTTCAAAACTTCTGAGACGGCATTACGAATTCCTAGTCACGTCTTTTGGATCGACTAATGTTCCTGTTGCCTTCACGGATACGATGAACCAAGTATTCAAGGAATATTTGAATCATTTTGTGGTTGTCTTTATTGATGACATTCTCATATACTCCAAAATCCGTGAAGATCATGAGCAACATTTGAGGCTGATACTTCAAAAGCTTCGTGAAAACAAGTTATATGTCAAGTTGAAGAAATGCGAGTTCTAGCTTGAGGAAGTAGCATTTCTTGGGCATGTGATATCAAATCACGGAATATCTGTTGACCCAACGTAGATTGAAGCAATTCAAGGCTGGGAGCAACCCAAGTCAGTAACCGAAATACGTAGCTTTCTGGGCTTAGTTGATTATTATCGGAGATTTGTAGAAGGGTTTTCTCGAATTGCCACTCTGTTAACTTAGTTGACTCGAAAAAATACAAAATTCGGTTGGAGTGAGGAATGTGAGAAGAGTTTTCAAGAACCCAAGAGGAGACTCATTTCAGCACATGTTCTGACAATACCATTTGGTTCGGAGGGGTTTGTCATATACAGCGATGCTTCAGGCAAAGGTTTAGGATGTGTTCTCATTCAATATGAGAAAATCATAGCCTATACCTCACGACAACTCAAAGAATATGAGGAATTATCCTACTCATGATCTAAAGTTGGCAGCAATTGTTTTTGCGCTAAAGATCTGGAGACATTACCTTTATGGGGAGAAAGTGGAGATCTATATGGATCATAAAAGTCTCAATTATTTCTTTACCTAAAAGGAATTCAACATACGGCAACGACGTTGGCTCGAGCTGTTGAAAGATTACGATCATACCATTCAACACCATCCTGGAAAAACGAACGTGGTAACTGACGCGTTGAGTAGAAGATTGTATGCGGTTACGAGTGCGATATTGTCAACGCAAATGCCCATTTTGTATGACTTACAAAGGATGAAGATAGAGTTAAAAACTCCAGGGACCCACGTGATGATGACAAATATACGAGTAAAATCGACTTTAATCGATAAAGTTAAAGTTGTTCAAACTATGGACCTGAAGCTGATGCGTATGAGGAAGAAAGTACAAGAATGTGCTATTCCGAAAGCAAGAATCGATGAAGAAGGAATACTTTGAGTCAACTCCAGACTTTGTGTTCCTAACGACTAATTTGAATTATAAAATCATGATGGAGGCGACACATCGTTTGTAATTCATCTTGGGAGTACTAAAATGTATCGTGATCTTCGACATACATTTTGGTGGAGCAATATGAAGACAGATTGCAGAGTTTATCTCAAGGTGTCTAACTTGTCAACGTGTCAAGGCAACCACTTGAAATTCCAGAATGGAAGTGGGAGCACATTACTATGGATTTCGTTACTGGTCTTCCCAAAGTTTCTCAAGGCATAGATGCAATTTGGGTCATTGTTGATAGATTAACTAAGTGCTCATTTCTTACCTATAAGAGAAACTTATTCACTTGAACGTTTTGCTCGTATATACATAAATGAG
Organism: Panax quinquefolius; assembly: GCA_020205615.1. Classification (NCBI taxonomy): domain Eukaryota; kingdom Viridiplantae; phylum Streptophyta; class Magnoliopsida; order Apiales; family Araliaceae; genus Panax; species Panax quinquefolius. Next base: position 31,684,087 of record CM035165.1, read on the forward strand.
ATTGTAAGACTGCATGGTATGCCAGTATCCATAGTTTCTGATCGAGACCTAAGATTCACTTCACGATTTTGGGTTAGTTTGCAGAAAGCTATGGGTACAGATTTACGATTCAGTTCGGCATATCATCCTCAGACGGATGGGCAGTCGGAGAGGACTATTCAAATTCTTGAATCCTTGACTTCAAAGGAAGTTGGGACAAGTTCTTGCCATTAGTGAAATTCTCTACAACAACAGTTATCAAACAAGTATCGTCATGGCTCCATTCGAGGTGTTGTATGGACGCATGTGTCGTTCTTCAGTATGCTGGGATGAGGTGGGTGAAGCAACGTTGTTGGGACTGGAATTGGTACACATGACGACGGAGAAGATTCAAATGATCTGACAACGTATTAAAACCTCACAAGATCGACAAAAGAGTTATGCTGATTTCCATCGAAGAGACGTGGAATTTAATGTTTGGGGTTGTTACGTGTTGCTCCATGGAAAGGAGTTGCGAGATTTGGAAAGAGAGGAAAGCTCTATCCTCGATTCATTGGCCCATTTGAAATCCTCGACCGAGTAGGAACTGTGGCCTATAGACTCGCCTTATCGCCAAGTACGTCTCGTGTTCATAACATTTTTCACATATCTATGTTGTGTAAATATATGGAAGACCCGAACCACATTATTGATTTAGAACCAGACGAAATAGCGAAAGATTTAACGCATGAATAACTACCTGTTAAAATCTTAGATAAGAAGGAACATATTCTATGCTTAAAGATTATACTTCAAGTCAAAGTTTTGTGGAGAAACCACGATGTTGAAGAAATGACCTGGGAATTAGAATCTGAAATGATAACATTGTATCCTCACCTCTTCGACATACCAGGTACGTACACCAATTTTGAGAATAAAATTTCATAAAAAGGGGAGGTTGTAAGACCCCAACTTTTATGAATTAAGATTTATTTTCTCTAATATCATTTTGAATACATATTATGGTATGGATTTGATATAATGTTATAGTTGTGGGTTATATTTATAAATTTTGCAAAGTAAGCAAGTTGTTATAAAATATTCGTTGGTCGGAGAATATTTGTTTTATTATGGAATATTCGTACGACGACACAATCATTGGTGGACCCCACAATGGAATAATTGTCGGAGTTAGAAAACGACAGAATAAACTTTTTATAAAAATAACGGCAAAAGTTTTACCGTTAACTGTTGAAATACCCTATAAAAAAAGTACATTAGATTAATACGCACGGTCAGATAAGAAGACACCAGTATTGTACAATATCTTTATTATCGATGCTTACGTCGATATCATTCAGCTTTTATTCAATTATTGCCACAATAATTGCACGATAAGATCTCACGTTATCGATTCAATTATTGTCACAATATTTTATATTATTAAATCAATAATCGAGACGACAAAGTTATTCATATTATTATTCAGATTATCGACGATTTCTAGAAAGTTTTGTCGAGGAAAGGGTTTGAGTCACCTAATCAAGCGCTACCAATAAAGAGAAATCCTTATCTGAAAGCTCTCGCTTCTTTCCCGGGAATGATCCGTTGTTATATTATCACGCTTATAATATTAATGATGAATGTCATTAAAAATGTGTTTTGTGAGCCAAGTGAATTGAGATAAATAGAGGGGTATTTTATGAAGTATTTGTTGTAAATTTGACTTATTATATGGATCCCCACTTACTCATTTTTCAAAACTGTCGGTAAAAAGTTATCTCAGTTTTGTTTTATATATATATATAAGTATATATATATATATATATATATATATATATATATATATATAATTTAGTCACGGGGGGATATCACGGGGGAGTTACTATTATATATATATATATTATATATATAAGTTTTTTATATAAAATGGAATATATTATATTTTATTGTTTGTATAGTACTGCATAGTAAAACTAAATTTTTTTTTTCACGGTAGGTACTGTACTTGAAACTTCTCTTTATCGTGCGATATGATTTTCTAATTCAAATAGTATCTTGCCATTCTCCTATAAATATGATGCTTAGTTTAGAATTAAAAATCACACCAGAATCAGAGAATTCTTCTATAATATTGAGCGTATTTCTTTAGAGTTTAAGAAAGTTTTGAGTGTAGAAAACAATGCAAGTTTTTTTTAAGAATATTCCCGCTATACCAGTCAGAAATACTCTCCTACTCTCTTTTTAAGGTAAGGGATATTATTTTTGTTCAATATTCGCAAGAAATAATATTTTCTTCCATAATCTGTAGTATGTAAGTAATATTATTTCGTTTCAGTTTCTGAATTTTACACTCATTTTGTTTTTGTTAAGTATTGCTTCTATACTCTTTGAAATTAGTAGAATATCCTTGAAATTTGCACTTCATCTAGTATCTTTTCACGAGAATATTTTTCTGAACATTCTGGTTAAGTTTTAACCTTTTCATACCGGAGTACTATTCACGGGTACTATTCTCGAAATACTCTTCACGGGGTATTCACCCGGGGTACTATTCATGACAAAAATTGATTTCTTTTCTGTCCAAATGATTTTTGATACAATATTATTCTTGAATTTTACTACACAAAACAGTATCATGTTGACAATTTGGATATTCTTGAATTCTGGATAAATTGAATTATAAAATTATAAAATTTATGCTTACTCTCATTTAATTGAATTCTTATATCATTGTCATTATCCTCATGCTTATATTATGATGAAAGTCATCTTTGACCCGTAGTGCATAGATGGACTGTTGATTGGTATGATTATGACTGTTTATTAGTATAATCATGACCTGTAATGTTACAAATGATGTGGTAAAAGTCTTCATTGGCCCGTAATGCATTGATGGACAGTTGTTGGCATGATTATGACCACTGGTGATACTAACGAATATCCTTGGCTCGTAGTGCATGGATAATTCGTGGATGTGATAATAATGAATATCCTTGGCCCGTAGTGCATGAATAATTCATGGATGTGATACTAACGAATATCCTTGACCCGTAGTGCATGGATAATTCGATGATGTAAATTATTTATTAAGCTGTGTTACAACGATAAAATATTGATGATAAACTTTTAAATCATAGAAGATAGTAGATATCATACTCTACTCGACTCTTCTAATGGATTGTTGTTCTGCTGCAGTTAAACTTGTTGTTTATTGTATTCTATCAGTTTAACACTGTTGAATGCTAACGATAATTTATTCTGCATTATCTAAGTCATAATATTTTTTACTGGACTAGTTGAGCTCACCCTTTTCTTTCATTGTTCTCTTCAGGAAATGAGAATATAGCGGGGACTAGTCGGGGAATGGAGTGACGGTCCAGATGGTTGTTTTAGTAGTCATTACTATTATATGAAATAGTGTGATAATAAATGTAATGAGGACTTCATTTGAGTTTGGATATTGTCTACGAGATAATATTCGTGTTAAAACTCACAGTTTACGGTTGTCGTATTAAGTTTGTATTTGAATTCTGTACCATGTATTTGGCGACTCATAATGGGTGATGTATACCTATATTGGGGGCGTCACAACAACCATTAACATCCAAACCCAATAATTAAACCCCCTTGACTGTTCATTATAAATCAAACCCATCTTCAATTAATGCCCCAAAAACCTTCATATATTCGCTATCCAGACCTGCACCCCAACCATGGTCAGATTGATCGTATTGAGTTTTCCCCCTTTGGTACTAATTTTCGTCACATTCGCTCCTGATGTAGACTCACATTTTTAGAGATTCTTAAAACCCGTCTTAAGAATGATGATAAAATGGTCAAGAAGACTAATTAAATAAGTCCACAAAGATATATATATGTCCATTCATGAACTACAAAATCTCTAAATTGACCCCAAAATATGTAGACTCACATTTTTAGAGATTCTTAAAACATGTCTTAAGCATGATGATTAAATGGTCAAGAAGACTAATTAAATAAGTCCACAAAGATATAGATATATCCATTCATGAACTACAAAATCTCCAAATTGACCCCAAAATTACATAAATCAGACCCAGATTTAGATTTTTCTCTGAAATATTGGGTTAGTTATAAATTGCCCTATGTCGAAATTGAACCCACAACCTTAGACAATTTTCTATAGTATTTGTTCCAAAATTTGCTCTTCTCGTAAGACCTTATAGTTTACTTGCAGTGAGCTCAAAGCTTTAAGGAAATTCAACAATGGCAGAAATCTCTAAAGCTCCCAAAACTTCAAAAGAAAAGTAAAAGATTGAATCTTTAGCAAATTTTGACCTGAAAACCATGCGAATTCAACAATGGTGATTGAAGGGTCTCTTCATCATCATCTCTGTCTAAGTCCACTATTATTCCCCCATTGATTCCATGCAGTATTTCCTCTCTTTTTTTGGGTTAGGTACAATATTTTGATTTTGATCTTTACGGCAAAGAGGAGGGGCAATTTTATTTTTGATATTTATAATTTATAATTATTTATTTGGGCTATTCAGTTTAACAAATTACTTAATTTTGAAGTTTTGAGCATGAGTAGTAGAAGAGGGGGATTTTGGTGTTTGCGTTTTTGGTTCTTCCTCTGCTCATGATAGGTTGTGTCTTAGAGAGAGAAAATGAAGTGGGTTTGAGATTGGGCAAAATTTTGAAGATGATGAACGAATTGGGTTTTTTTGGTTTGAGATTTTCGAGCTTCATGAATGGTTACAAGGGTGAGGATGAATGATTTGGGTATTTTTCGATTTTGAAATTTATATTTTATAATTATTTATTTGGTCTATTTAGTTTAACAAATTACTTAATTTTGAATTTTTGAACATGGGTAGTAGAAGAGGGGGATTTCGGTGTTTGGGTTTTTGGTTCTTCCTCTGCTCATGAGAGAAAATGAAGTGGGTTTGAGATTGAGCAAAATTTTGAAGATAATGAACGAATTGGGGTTTTTAGTTTGAGATTTTCAAGCTTCATGAATTGAGGTCTTTAGTTTGAGATTTTCAAGCTTCATGAACGAATTTGGGTATTTTTGATTTTGAAATTTTTGGTGAGTTCCATGGTAATGGGGAAGATGATGAAGATGGGGAAGAAGAGGAAAATGAAAACAAAATTAGATTTGTAAATTTGTAATTTATTGTATTAGTAAATATAAATGTATTACTTAATCTAATTAATCAGGTTTTATATGGTCAAATTTATAAAAATTTGGTCAAATCATACCTATACGCCTACCGGAAAACGTGGCAATTCTGACCATTTTTATGGCTGAAAATAACAAAAAGGGTCATTAATGGTTACTTAATGGTACTTTGGGTAGTGGGATGAGAGCGTTTAAACCTTGAGGTATGAATGGAAAAAGGGTGTATACTTCGGAATTCGATATGCAATTAACTCTTTCAGTTATTTTTTTCTTACTTGGATTGGACAAGGCATAGACTCCTATCTACTTAATTAATTAATTAACTTGAAGCTGGGTTGGGCTATGGCATCATGTAAATGGTCAAGTGGGGTAGTGCAGTGGGCTGTGGGAAGGGCCAGTTGTAGGAAAGATTGACAGACCAGGCCCCAGGCTAGACAAAGCCAGGCTTTTTGCTAGCTCGGGGGTTGTGTTAAAAAAGGTGGAGTCAGTAATGTATGATTTGGTTAAAGGGTTATCATGCAGCTGGAGTGGTACTAGGGTGAGTGAATAAAAGGCCGAAGAAAAAAAAGAAATGTGGATCCTCTTTTTCTTATGTGACTGATGTGTACTGAACGTAATAGGATAGATTTTGAGGACAGGGAGCTCCTGGTTTTTAAAGTTTGTTCTTTTTTGGCTGCAATGGAGTACCTGAAATGCTAAATGTCTTTTTTGGAGTCTTATATGACTTTGGATTAGCTTTTGTTTCATGGCAAAGAGTGGAAAGATTTCTACCTGAGTATACTATTTTTCCAAGGAGGTGGGTGGGCGGATATAGTTGCTTTTTGGCTTAATTTTAGAAGAATTATTTGGTTTTATGTTTCTATAAAGTAATTTTGGGTTCCATGCCCTTTGGCTCATTTCTTTCTCAAAGATTTACCTGTCAAAAAAAAAGATTAAATTCCTGTAATAGATCGAAGTATTGAAAATATTCAATGCAACATTAAGTAGGTTCAGTTGCTTTAATGTTTTGATATATATCTTCCTTGAATTTGGTGGTTGTAGTTTGTTTTTTCTGTTTTTTTATATCTGCATTTTAAATTTTTAATCAAATATAGCTAGCTATTTTCCATATGTACCTTCTTCAGCAATCACTTGCATTGATAAAGAGCTTCAATGCACGGAATACTAGTTAAATTTTTGAGAAGAAGCTAGTAACATAATTAAGAGAACTGTGGTTCACGTTTAGGTGATATTGAGCATGATGAAGGTTTAAGAACAGAAAGTTCTCTTTCCAATTAACCAAACCTTGTAGTTCAAAACACAGGTTCACGAGTCTGAGTAGGGTGGAATCTGGTTGGTCATGTGACTTCAATTCTTTGATGGACAAAGGCACGTTTGAATTTCAGTTGGGCTTTGTTTCACACTATTATTAGTTTATGGTATTGAACGACATCTAGTCTAGTACTCTGTATTGATAGACAATTATGCATTTTTTTGGTTGTCGCTTGGGGGAACTTTTCTTTGGTTTAATAGAGTGGTTTTATGTTGTTGGCATACAGGTCTGATGGAAAAGAGGTGATGGTGGATAACAAATATCTCAAGGCTAAGAATCCACTTCTGGTAATATTTCTCTGCTATGACATTGTTTTTCTTCTTCCTCGATGTTTCCCCGACTTCAAATGTATTATATATTGTTGTAAGTATCACTTGTCATGATATATTTTCTACTATCATGGCAGTTGATCAACTTCTATGAGCGACATCTGAAGTATAACGCTACATAAGGGCTGGACAGATGGGAGGAGAGCAAATATCGTTGGATCATTAATAGAGATACTATTTTAGGTTTTAACATCTGAGGACTAGTTCACATTTGTTACTGATGTTACAGTTTTTGTTAATATTTCGATACCTTTTATATACTATCATGGCAGTTGATCAGCTTCTATGAGCGGCATCTGAAATATAAAGATATACTAGGGCGGGGCAGATATGGGACATTATTTATGGATATTATTTTGGATTTTAACATGGAATGCCTTGCTTACATTTGATAATGGTGTTATAAATTTCTGGGTTTTTAGTGTATTTATTTTTTCTGTATGAATAATGTTAGAGGTTTCAAATGGTTTGATATTATTATATTTTTGTGTACATCACATTAATTAGTCACTGATTTCTAAGGATACATGTTTGGTGAAAATGATAATTTGTGGCATGTTTAGAAACCTCAATGGGCCTTTCCTTCCTCCAGAGGAATGGTAATGACTAGTGAGTGAGATTGCCATTGTCTTTTTTAATTTTGACTAGTTCATTATGTTTATTGATACTAAGGAATATGATAATATTAATTATCAGGATCTTATGGCATGTTTTTCATGATACATCATATGTGAGAGGCCTGTAATTTCTTATTTGATCCTTATTTTCCACCTCTAAATGTCTTGGAAGTTATACTCCCATTGCCATGGGTTATTCTCTTGAAATTTTTATAGCATTTAGCATCTACACTGATGATTTAGCATAATTACAAAAATGTGTAATTAAAAAATCTGATTACCTTAAATTAGTCGAAGATTTAAATCATTTATAGATAATTATGTCATCTTGGAGTTATCTACAAAAGTAGGGACGTCACTTTTATTAGTACATGCTTCTTCTAAACATGTTTTAAGCAACTTAAATTAGTATTAACAAAGTTGGTTTTGGTTGGTCTGAAGATGCATCCAACCGTCCATTTCGTGATCAAAGAATTGAGAATTAACTCGTCTACACAACTGTCGTAACAGTTGTGCTGACTAGGGTCTCACATTTAAAAAAGGGTGCTTAACACTAATATACAACAATTAGAAAGTAAATACAAAAATAAAACACACACAACATAATTACAAAAATAAAACAAACACAATATTACGTTGCTAAAATCACATGTCATTAACTCCTATACGTCAGTTACCAACTTTGCTATTTGCAACTAATCGCTCCTAAATTGAAGCAATTGAAAAAACATGCAACTTTCATATCGGAGAAATCCAAATCTTCTGTCGCAACACAACTCTGAGATCGGAGAAGACAAAACCTTTTGCAGCGGCGCAACTCTGAGATCGGAGAAGACGAAACCTTTTGCAGCGGCGCAACTCTGAGATCGGTAAATAGCATACAAAATCAACAAAGAACTTCAAGTTCAAGAATAAAAACAATCGATCAAAGATTGTTGTTGAATACAAGATCACAACAACTTCGATACAAATCAATATGGAGGTATGTGAGTTTAAAATTAAGTATGCATGTAGTTACCTATGGTTACTACTTAATTCTATATTGATTACCTTTCTTAAGTTTTTCACACTTAAAATGGTCATGATTAAGAATCTTGAATGTTTTGAATGGTCATTAATATGTTTTATATTATGGTTACTAAATAGATATAAATTGGTTACTGTTTATTATGTATTTAGTTGCTGAATAATGTTTATTTGATTGCTTTATAATTTTTATATGAGTTCTACTGATTTTTTTTATATTAATAGTTACTCATCAAATACATTGGTTACCTTCCTGCAACTATCGGTTACTGTGTAATGTTGTCTTGGTTATTGTGTAACATTATACTGTCTAATGCTGTATTGGTTACTGTCTAATAATATCTTGGTTACTTTGTAACATTAAATTGGTTATTGACTAATGCTGACTTAGTTACTGTGTAACATTATAATGGTTACTGACTATTGCTTAGTTGGTTGCTGTGTAAAATTATAATGGTTAGTGCATAATATTACTTACTAATGCTGACTTGGTTATTGAAAAATGATGACTTGGTTACTGACTAATCTTGACTTTAGTTCTTTGTTTAACATTATATTGGTTATCGACTAATGTGACGCCCCAAAACAGTATACATCACCCATCTTGAGTCATGAGATACGTAGTGCGAAAACAAATACAACTTCAAGAATATAATTGCCGTGCAAAATACTTACAAAAACATATAATCGTGAGTTTGAATACAAATATTGTATACTAGATAGTATACAAACTCAAAAGGAGTCCTCATTATAATTATTGATACACTATTTTACAAAAATAGTGAGGATCGCTAAACAACTATCTTGAATCATCGCCCATACCCATTAGTTCTCGCTAAATTCTCTCCTCCCGAGAAGAACAATGGAACAAAAAGAAAAATGGTGAGCTCAACTAGCCAAGAAAGAATATTATGACTAAGATAATATACAACAAATTATCATTAGTCTTCAACAGGAAAATCGATAAAATATAATAGACAACAAGTTTTAGATCAACAATCTGCAATGAAAACAACAATCCATTGAAGAGTCAAGTAGAGAAAGAATTCTACTATCTTCTAAGATTTAAAAGTCCATCAACAATATTTTATCCTCAGTAACATCAATCAATATTCATCTTGAATCAAATATTCATCTTTGCACTACAGCCAAAGATATTCATTTCAGATCACCAAATGGTCATGTTCATCTCAACACCTGTTCATCTTTTGCACTACGGGCCAAAGATATTCATTAGGTAATCATTCATCTTTGCACTACAGGCCAAAGATATTCATTAATATCATCATTTAGGACTGAGGATGATGAAAAATATTTTAAAGGAACGAATCCAGTGAAACAAAATTGAGATTCGTATTATAGTTTATCCAAGTTCAATAATACCCCAATATAACCAATTTTGAAGAAGAATTCAAAAATAAAGATCAAAACATGGATACAATCAAAGATAGTAACCATAATAGACAACTCGACAAAAAGAAGAAAATTTTATTTTTCTAATGAATAGTGTCAGATTCGTGAATAAAGGTCAGATATCGTGAATATTAACTCCGACACAAAAGTTCCAAATTTGATAAAAACATTCACCAATATTTCCATAATAATGATATTGAAGAAAATAATATCATTTAAGAAGAAAATAAAGACCCTTACCTCAAAATAACCGTATTTACATCAATTTTGGATATAAGGTCGACAAAAACTTGCACTGAATAACAACTCTCAAAGTATCTAAAAAACTCACAAAAATACGCTCAATAATCTAGAGAGAAAGAAAACTTGTTTCTGGTGTGGTTTTTAATTCTAACCTAAGCGTCTATTTATAGAAAAAATGCTAGAACGCCATAGGAGACTAAATAATAAAATAATATTATTTAATCAACAAATTCTCTACGTATGCTTTGAACAAGTCTAGCATGCCTTCTTTGAAAAACAAACCAGCAGCCCACATGCTTGAAAAATCAAAAAGTGGGTCCCACCCATAATTTAATAAAAATCATTTTATTTTCCGAAACTTCAGTAATTCATAATAAATAGCCCTTTTATCAGAAAAATTCGAAACTCGCGTGCTTCAATAGGAAATTTAATTCTCTACAACTTTGTAGAAGAAAGTTTTTCCAAATTTCAATCAGAAAATACCCGAAATCCACAAACGGATGATTTTTAATACCTCCAATCCGACAAAATACTGATAAAACACCTCAGCATTAATTCCTTCATTTTTATCCATATAAAATAGATATATCCAACATTTATATCCACAAAAATAAATATTTCTTTATCATATGAATCAATAATTAATTATTCACAAATAATATTACGTAATCACATTTACGACAACCAAAGCCATTCCTGGAAAGAGGGGCTTTCAATAAGGATTTCTCCTTAATGGCGCCGCAATTAGGTGACCAAACCTCTTCTTGACGTAACTTTCTAGACATTGCCAATAATGCTATCTAATAATATTATTCCAAATAATATGAATTATTGATCCGATAATGGAGATAATGTGCGCAAGTGAAAATTATCGAGCAACAATAATATAAAATATCAACGCAAAGAATTATTGAATCAATAAAATAAAATATTGAACAAGAATTATCGTAATAATTATTGAGTAGTGCCTTCTTACGTAAGAATCAATAATTCAACAATATCGTCGTAATACCGTAAAGCTATTGTGCAACCACGCGTATTATCGTATTTTTAACCACCGGTATTTCAACAAAGTTAATTTGGTAACAACTACCGTTATTCAATTTTATCGCTTTTCATCCCGACCAGTTATCCGTTATGGGGCCCACAATGGTCGCTACTGGTAAATTTAATATTCCCCGATAGAAAGAATTTTCCACGACCAAATGAATATTCCCCGACAAATGAATATTTTATAACCACTTGCTTATTTTAAAAAAATTTGCACATTTCACCCATAACCAAAGTATTATATCAAATTAATACCTTATTATTCACAATAATAATTAGAGGAAATTTGATTTTATTCATTAATAAGTTGGAGTCTTACAACTAATGCTGACATGGTTACTATGTAAAATTATAATGGTTACTCATTAGTGCTGACCTGATTACTGTATTAATCTAATTATACTTATACTTATGTGTTTTATATTAATGGTTACTTGTTAGCTACATTGGTTACATTCTTACAACATTTAGCCTTTAGTTGGTAACAATCAAGTTATACTGGTTGATTTTTACTATAAAAATGCAATGGAGAATGTGTTTATCTTGTGACTACTAAAAAAATATGTGTTGGTTACTGTTTAAATTGAATTTGGTTACTGTATAATGTTGTTATGATTATTACTATATAATATTACGGTGTTTTATATTGGTTTGTTTTATTATGATGGTTACTTATTGGCTACATTTGTTACCTTCATACAACTGTTATAGTTTAATTGGTAATAAATATCAATATACTGATTATTTCCATTGTAAGATGAATGTACAAATGTATTTTATGTACTGGTTACTAACATTATGTAGTTTGGTTACTGGCTAACATTGATTTGGTTACTTTACAATACTTATTCTGTTGTCAGACAATGGAATTGATTCCTGTTGTACTTTATTTCAACGGTACATGGAATGATAGTAACCAATACACCAAATTTAAAGTTACCGGCATACTAGTTCCATCAACTTGTTCGTTCAGAGAAATGCAAAACATGATATGCATTGTTCTATCAAGTTTAAAGTGTCGAATTTTGGCGTTTTCAGAGCCTAATTTCATTGGAAACGGGTCAAATTCCATCATTTAGACCTTCAAAATTACATGTAAAAATGTGGTTTATATTCTGGTTACTAAGATTATGTAATTTGGTTACTGTCTAATATTAATTTGGTTACTTTACAATGTTTATTCAGTTGTTAGACAATGGAGACTGACAGTAACCAATACAATAAATTTAATTGTTTACAGGAATATATAATTGTTTACTGTTAGTAACCATTAACCACATAGTTGGTAACATTTTGATGATGTCTGAAGAACCAAAATTGATGTTGATTAATATTTTAATTTTGATTCCATCATGAGTTGTCAATATAAAGTAAATATATACATTGAACAATTGGTAATTGTTCAAAATATTTTATGTAAATTTGGTTACCCATCTAAAATAAAATGGTTACCTCTATATTCATATTTAGTTACCAACCGGCATGGACCATTTTGAAATAACTTTTATAACTACGTAATTTAAAAGTATCCATCGACCTAGATAAATGTGAACCCTCACATTTACATTAAGCACTTGATAACTGTTCTAATATAAGTTTTTAATTATTTGGTTACTAACAAAAATTAAAATGGTTACCCTTATATGCAGGTTTGGATACCAACTGCACATCTCAAACTATTTTTATTTTAATATGAGATCTATAAATGACTATCATATATATAAATGAGAACTCTTAATTGGAGTTTCTTATTCCATCATGATGACAGAGTATAAATAAAATATATACATTTAACACTTTATAACAGTCCTCATACAAACTTATAATTATAATAAAACAGTAATCACATAATTATATGATAGTAACCAGAACAGGTTTTAATGGTAACCAAAACAGAAACATCATGTAATGAAATCCAGTTTAGGCAATCCATGTATACTAAACAATTACATATTAACCAGAATACAAAATAAAAATAACTAAAATCTCACATTGAGGACACAATGATAGTAGCCAAACCATAAAATAACAGTAACCAAAACATAATAAAGAAGTAACCAAATAGTTATATAAAAGTAATCAGAACATGTTTTAATGGTAAACAAAACAGAAACAACCTGTATATCAAACCCAGTTTAGGCAACCTATGTATACTCTCACATGTACATTTAACATTTGATATATGTCATGATACAAGCTTGTAACTATCTGGTTACTACCAAAAAATAAAATGGTTACCCTTCTATGCATGTTTGGTTACCACCTGCACCTTTTAAACAATATATCAGACACAACTTAGAAGTAACAAATACGAACCAACAAACAATGTTAAATAATTGATAATATAATCAAATATGTAATCCCATTTACATAAGCTCCAATAAACATTACATACTTACTAACCATAACAAATGGTTATGGATATCCAACAAAAACCAAAGTACAAAACACAATTCAGAAGGACAAGACAACAACAACCGAACTAATCAAAATCTGTTACAAATCTTCTTGAAACTTTAGCTTTTTGGCTGCTGCTACTTTCTTCTTCATGACTGCTCTCATTCTCTAGAAAAGACTTCTGCATTATGTATGAACCTGTGGGAGGAAGAGAAATACATTGGGATTAGTGAATAGAGAACCCATTAACCATAGGTATCATATCATAATATGACATTAACCATACCATAATAAAGCAGTGACCAAAAAATTATATTATATAATCTAATTGTAACCAAAATATAAACAACATGTAGTACAAACCATTTTATGTAGTAAACAAACAGTTATATATAATATTAACCAAAACATAATTTAATTTAAAGGTCACCAAAACAAAAATATGTATACCAAAAAATATACTAAAGAAGTAACCAAATAGTTATGTGATGGTAACCAAACAATGTTTTAATGGTAACCAACACATAAACAACATGTAGACCAAACCCAGTTTAGTCAATCAATGTATACTAAGCAAATACATTGTAACCAAAACAACATATAAAAGTAACCAAAAACTCAATTGAAGGAAAACGAATGGTATCCAAATCATAAGCTAAAAGTAACAAAAAATATACTCATGAAGTAACCAAACAGTTATATGTTAGTAACCAAAATATATATTAATGGTAACCAATACATAAACAACATATAGACCAAACACAGTTTAGTCAACCCATATATATTAAGCAAATACATGGTAACCAGAACAACAAAAAATAGTAACCAAAATCCCAACTCAAGGAAACAAAAATGGAATCCAAATGAGAAACTAACAGTAACCAAAAACATACTAAAGAAGTAACCAAATATTTATTTGATAGTAACCAAAACATGTAAAAATGGTAACCAATACATAAACAACATGTACACCAAAACCAGTTTAGTCAACCATGTATACTAAGCAAATACATGGTAACCATAACAACATAAAAAAGTAACCAAAATACCAAATCAAGGTAACAAAAATGGTATCCGAATCACAAGCTAACAGTAACCAAAACATAATGCAGAAGTAACCAAACAGTTATATGATAGTATCTATTTTTTATTGCTTGTCGTAGCTACAACGTAAGCATTACATCAAGCCCCCAAAAATTGGTCTTGTGTCAGTATATGATGCAGAAGTAAAATGGCAAAATGAAGATGAGACAATCATGATCATTCAAAAGCAGACTATATATGTTAAGAGCCTAAACAATTTGAAAATAATTATCCACTTTAGCAAATATTATGCTGTTAAATGATGTCTATCACAAATAACCCAGTCATGGAGATAAAGAAAAATTCATTCAATAAAAAAATTAACATAAACAGAATGTCGCCAGAAGTACAAACTCATAATATGACAACATCACTTCAACCATGTACATACCACATGATAGGTTCCAAAAGGAGGCGGTTCTACCAAAGCAAGAACTCCATCGTCTGAAGAAGTAGATTCAAATTCATTGACGACGAGTGGCTTCAAGAGAGAGAGAGAAGTAGTAAGGGGCGGAGAGAGAACCTAACAAGAATTAAGAAGGAGAGAGAGAGAGACCGAACGAGAAAGGAATGTTTGAGGAAGATGGAAACTAATTTACTATATCAAATTTCATTAATACTAATCCCTTAATTTAAGGACTCCTAATTGTATTAGTATTGTAAATAAATATGATGAAATGTCATATTTTTGTAATTATTTTATGGATGTATGATTATTGTAATTATTTTTAAAAATGTATTATAATATGTAATTAACCCTTTAAAAAAAGTCAATTAACAGTTGTCCATACTAGATAATTGGCTCTCTTTTTTAACGCGGGACCCTAATCAGCACAACTGTTACCGTTAATTCTCAACTATTTGATCACAAAATAGACGGTTGGATGTACGTTAGAAGGATCCCTCATTCGATCCAAGGTTTTCATTCGTTCACAGGGACAGAGCTACATGGTTGTTGGAGGGCCCTCCCCCCAAGGTTTGAAATTTTTGTAAGATTCACCTCAAAGTTTGAAAATTTTATAAAACTCACTTGTACATTTTGTTTGTTTTGAAAATTTTGTAAAGACTACTACTTTTGTTTTGATATGTTTTAAAAGACTTTTTTTTTTATGTTTTTATTATCTTTTGTACAAAGCAAATTCTATTACTATATTATTTTTGTTTTAGTAAAAATATGTTTTATAATAGTGAAATTTTATTTTTTAGTGATAAATATATTTTATGATGTTAAAATTTTTTTTGGCCCCCCCAAAGAATAAATTCTGACTCCGTCCCTGTTCGTTCATCAGAAAAAAATTTCTAGATCCTACAAATCATTGCCCATATATGGTTGAACATCCACAACCACCACTAGCCTTCTATCTGTATCATTTTTTTCCTAAGGTTTTCAACCAAAAGTTGTTTAACTGAAATGGGAAACAGAGGGCTATGGTGGCCGTTAAAAATCTGATGGTGGGAGTTTGTTACCTATAAACATGAGAGATATACCGTGTATATAAAATTTGAGAAATGATAATTCCATATCTATTCTTGATATTTTCATATTATCTCTCTTAATGACGGCCCTAAATTCAGACGGGTGGGCCATGGCCTCACCCAGGTTTTCATTTTTTATAAATTTTATGTAGTCAACCCTCTATCTCTTAATTGTTGAGCCTTAAATTTATTTATTTTTTCCTTCCCAAACAAGCGTTATGTATTTAGTCCTTCATGTTTTTTTCTTTCAAAATTCAATTTTGTGATTTAAAGGAGCGTCTAATATAAAATTTAACATTTAAATATTTTATTTATACGTCTTATTATAAATAAAGATGGGACCCATCCCACTCTCACATCACATGAAAAAGAACTTGTAAAAATATTAAAAATGCTTAAATTGGCCCACTAGTGGGTCAATATGATCTAATAAATTTGAGAATTGATTCGGGCTTTTGGCGGGCCCGGCTCGTTACAGATAGTCCATGATTTGGTCATCTTCTGCCAAGCTTACTGTGTACTCAGCTGAATATATAATAGTGTTTGTTATTCCAAGCAGGATATGTGAAAGAAGGTGGCCTTGCTTTCTACACGTATATACAATGTTGCTTCTTCCTATAATACTGCTAGTGCTAATACACTTGCTCACTATATTTTCTCCGGTGCGAAACAATCCTGGTGGAAATATGCAGGGTGCAAGCTCTGGTTATGATCCTGATGGTTTTGGGTTGGGAACTTTGCTCTTAGTTGTTCTCTTCTTGATCCTCTATAATGTAATGTGAGGTGTCTTTCTTTTCTCTTCTTCTTCTTGCAGCATGCACTGCTATTATGTATGGAAAGAGAGAGAGTTATTAATATTGGAGTTAAATTTGGTCAATTGAAATAATATAATTGATAAGTGATGTCTTGTATGATATGATCTCTTTACGCTTATCAAGATTGTATTGATTAATTGACCAATTTATCATGAAGTTAACTTTATGGTAACAGTATCCGTATGAAAACTTGTTTATTTTGACTTATAGTGTGTATAATATGTTAATACAAGGTTAATGCCAAAATGGTTACTCCCTAGCTCTGTCATGCAAAGATGGACCCTTTGTTTGTGTAATATGTTAATACATGGTTTTGGTTGCTATTAAGTTAATACATGGTTTTGGAAGGTTTTTAGTGCGGATTTTAATACGTGTGTCGAAAATATATTTAGATATTATAAATTTGATTTAATTCATAATTTTGGTTTATACTTGGGGAATATTGTAAGGTAAATCTTTAAAGAAACACACATTATTATTATTTTTTTTACAGTATTATTACAATTTATTGTTATTAAATTAAAGTTTTAATACTCCCATAAAAGTCCTTATCTATTTTGAGTATTAAATGTTCACTTTCTTTTAATAACTAAACTTTTACACATTTTTTCTTTTACGTCTGAAGATTAAATATCTTATTAAATTTAAAGTTTTCGCTTAGAACTTTTAAGTAAATTATGAATAAGTATAAAAAAACAAAAAATAAATCTCATAAATTTTACCCAAACGAAGCCCATTTCATGAGCAAGTCCAAGACCATGATCCAAAGGATTTCTTTTGTTTCCTTCGGTCCTTTCCCAGATTCAAACACAAATTTTCTGTTCGTGTATCTCTGTAAACGGAACTACAAAATGAAGCGAAGGAAATGGAAAAGAAAGAAAAATTAATCTTTCTTGCACTTGTTAGGAATTCGATATGTAAACTACAAAAGTTGGTGTGCGAGCTGAAATGCTTATTGTTTGGAGAAATGGAGAGCAATAAAGTTGCAGGAAAACTGGTGGGGAAAGTTTAATTCATTCGAAAATGGAGTTGAGCATAGGTAATTCAGTTCATTAATGCAATAATTTATATCTTGATGCATGCATTATATGTCATGGATATGCATTGATATTAATGGATTGCAATTGTGCATACGAAGTCTAATGAAGACAGCCAATAGCTGATGCCAATAGAGCAGATCCCGAAGAGGGATTGAACATAAACATTTGTTGTTTTGCACACCTATTATGTACTCCCTCTGTTCCTGTTTAAAGGTAATGCACGATTAAGGAATATAATTAATAACTAGTCAAAATACTATACTACCCTTATTAATTTTCTCAACCAATTATTCTCTTCCTAATATTTCTTATTCAATTCAACCAATTACTACTTGGATTATAGCATTGAATTGAATAAGAATTATTGGGAAGTAAGAAAGCTTTAAATAGGAGAAAACTTTAAATAAGGGTAAAGTAGGGAAAAAATAGCTGATGTGTATTGATAAACTCAAAACAACAATATTTTTGGAACAAAAATTACTTCCTAAAACGACAAGCTTTTAGGAACGGAGGGAGTAATAAACTGTGCGTTATGGAATGCAAATAATTGACAGAATCCTTGTTCATTGAAGAGGATTAAATTATTGAAAATGTTGAGCAGCAAGAAATGCCCAATTCTCCTCACAAATGCTGCCCTTTTTAATCATTTCTTGGTATGTGCCTGCATTAGCATTCAGATATTGCCATTTGGTCTGTTTCAGCTATGTTTTATAGATTGCTTCAGCACACATTTAGAAATGATTATTCTGTTGTATAAGGTTATTATAATCTTGGGTAAAAATCAGATCCAGTATGGAAACATTTCAAAATCACTGTTCTACCAGGTTTTTGCAGATATCCTTGATTGTTTAGGTCTAATAGTATGCTTTAATACAACTGTTGGAGGATATTCTTCTTCTGCATGACCGATGGATGGGTATTGTTTCATCATTTGCTACTAATGTTATAACTGGCTGGGGAACAAGTCATAGATCCTGTTGGAGGATACCGATCATAAAATATTGCAAAAACTTGAATTTATATATCCCGTGAGTGAAGATGCTAGCTAGGATGGAATAAGAAAATGAATACATTTCTCAAAATACAGGACGGTCATTTCTCCGCACTTCTACTAGGACTTTTTTATTTTACCTTTCATTCTCTGTATATCAATGAATACATCAATTCCACGAGTGCTGTTTCAATGAAAAAAATGTAATTTTCCTGATTCAAGGACAGACAAAAAAAACCTTTACAATCTGAGCACTCATTCCCTCACTCTCTCACCTCCCCAAAAAACAAACTGGGAACTTGAATCAATTAATTACAATAGCATTTCCTGTTCATAAATGTGTAAAACTAGATCAAAACTTGTAAGACTCAATCTGTTTGCTGCAACAGGAAATGAAAATCTGATCTCTGACGAAGGAGAGGTGGTGGATCCACATCAGACAGGCTGATATCTAGAAAGGAGCGGGATATTTCTTCCATAGAGAAAGGTATGCTGTAAATTTTTGAGTTCATTAGTGCTATGATCAAGTTTATTTAACAAAGTGTTGGGTGTTCCATTTCCAGTTGATTACCTTGAATCCACATCAAGCAAGAATGAGTTGTTTGGTATGTTGATTGAATCTTCTGCCATTAGTGCTCTCATCTTGCCAATTACCTGAAACCCAACATTTGACAATGACTTGAGAGAAACGTTAGAGAATCTTTCTTACAAAGTTAAGATAAGACGGTATTATCATATTGTTTTGAGCCTCACCTTAAAAAAATATGTATGTTCAAGGCTTGTTAAGAGTCTTATGTGAAGTGTACTAGAGGTTATGTAATTTTTTAAAGTTTGAGTATCGGACTATTATTATATTAATATTGAAATAATGGGTAACATTTACCTCAGGAGATAATCCTTGTGTCCCATATTTGTCATCACAGAACATAGTTCCAATGCGATATATTTGTGGAATGCTCAACATCTAAATCAGAAGAAAACACAAAAGGTTTATATTCACTGTTGATCTGTTCTTCATCTTACTATTATTATAATTTCAGTTGAAATGTTCTTCAAGGATCTTATCCCGAGAGAAAGTTGGGGAAACTAGTTTTAATATATAGCCAAGCAAGTTACCGGGCAAAGTTCATTCGTAATCTCCGCCAGTGATTTTTGAGGCTTCTGATGCATTACCTGCATGATTGAATAATAATTGTATTAATTCTCAATCCCTATTCAAAATTAATTTTCCAAGTGAAATGGGTTGAAAACATCATACCAGAAATCCTACAGCTTGCCTTATGTGTTGAAGTTCATCCCATGACGATCCAGCTAACTGTTTTTTTAGATAAAAAACAAAATTTATTGATAGAAGAGAGAGAATACTAGCCTACCCCAAAAAAACAAGTAAACTGTTTCATGAAAAATTCAAGTTAGGTTTTCTCATTACCATCTCATCTTGATTCTATCATAAACTAGTCTTAAAATGGTTTTCGATATAGTCAAATACCTGATCTGCTGCTTTCACACACCATTGCTCAAGTTCTTGCAAACCAGCCTTTACATATTCTCCATTGCTGAAGGAGCAGCATTCACGGCGAAGTAATAAGCTGCAGAACCACAGAATGCTTGGTATTTGAATATGTGACTTAATATAGCACAAGTGTAATCATTCTTGAAACAATATACGATATTTGTTTGTGCTTTCAAGATTAGGAAGAGATTATGTTACCTATTAAAAAACTGGACATTTATGAATGAGAATACCTGACTGTAGATTTTTCTTGTGATAACAGAAGACACCTGAATATACGGTCATTAGACAAGAAAAACATGGTAGTTCTTTGATACGTTAATTCAGGAAGAGTATAGAATGTATATTTCCGCTTACATAATTTTCAGACAGTATTTTCAATGTTTGATCCAAGCTGCTGACAATACTTTGCCAGTGTATGCTTGATGCCTGCTGTTTTGCCACTATATTTGAATGGATATTCTTAGATGACCCTCTTATTGATCTGGCCCTTGTAGATCTAGGTGCCTGTAAATGGCACTTGAGGTTTTAGTTGAAGACTTGGTGTAAGATTTCAAAATGAGAGGCTAGCTTATGTATATGCTTACTTGTATACATAAGTTGAGGAATGGACTAATCTCTTTCTTTAAGCTATCACGGATCAGTCCATATATTTTCTCAACACAAGCCGTTAGATGCTGCTTAAAAAGAAGAGCTGGGTATTTGGCTTCAATTTTTGATTGTGCTTTTGGCTTTCCCTCCATTCCACTGTAACCACTAGAAATTCCCATGCCCATCGAGGATGCACGAAAACCCTGATACAAATTGTTAGACTCGTTAACAAAATAGTCCATGTATTTTTGTGGTAATAAATTTATACCCCAAAGAGCTTACTTGTGCCATTCTACTGAACAAGGTCGTGGGTGAGGCTCGGTGACGTTGTGAAGCTGTATTTAGTGTATTGCTTGCCTCGATTGTACTTTGTAGAAGGAACAAAAGGGTAGAAGTCGTTGAGAGCCAGTATGCCAGATCTTTCACGTTATCTTGAATCTTCAATGGATTAAAAGGAAGATTAGTTTCACTTATCAAAAAGCGCCATGGTTTAGAATATCCGCAGGGACCCATCGCTGGTCACTTGTGGATCACTTCTAACATTAAATAGTGTCAGAATATTACCTCAATAGATGATCGAATTGTGTGAATTATCCTATCAAAAATATTTGTCTTATCAGCTTCAAAGGATCTCCACTGAAGAAGTGTTTTATACACGATACAAGCTGCAAGAGGTCTGCTCTTGTCGAACCTCTTATCTTCCACGAGGCACTTGATTAGTACATCATGGTTTTCCTGCATATAGGAAAAATAAGAGGTGTTTATTAAAATTTTTGGAAATCAAAATGTAGAAAATAGTTTCTCAATTTCAAGTACATACCTGCTGCCTGTCTGTTAGGGATCTTTGTTTTGTTAGGAATGAGGCCACATTGGTCGACTCCTGCAAGTAAAATTTATTTGTGATGTAATAAGATATAAATACTTAGATTGTATTAGTGCAATGTTCTTTATGGAAATTTGTTCAAGGAAGCTAGATTTACTTTTGTTGTTTGTTCCTCTGCTTTTGTTGCTTGTTCCTCTACTTTTGTTGTTTGCTCCTCTACTTTTGTTTTTTGGTGCTCTTCCTCTGTTGGGTGTCCATTATCCAAACTCTGCATTCTTAAAGGGTTAGTTCTGATTGCATAGTATTTGACAGTAAAGAATATTTCAATAAAGTCAAAGGAGGTCTACCTTTAATTGTGACGGTGCCCTTTCAGAGGCTATTTGCTCCACAACTACTTTCTGGCTTCGAAGAAACTCATTTTCTGACTCCAGACTTTTAACCTTGCTTTTGAAACTGATAGAGAAGAAATATCTTTCAGAATTTTTACAGTTGTGAGTAGTTTCGAAATAAAGACCTGATATGTCACTTCCCTGCTCAGGTTTGAGCTTGAGTTGCAAACTTATTTTATGAATTCAATATTTGAAATAATTCAAAACTGACTTGCTTAATAATTTTTATTACCATGGGTTGTTCCTAAGTTTTCACTGTTGAAATTATTATCAACTAAACTATTTTTTAGGTGGGCAAGGTATTCAAAAGAGAACTTATTCATAAGTAAACATCTAAATTTAATAAGTCAAAGTTCATTTTGTTTGTTACTGCAAAGTATCTTAGTGAACACAATGAGATGAGAAGCAGGTCTTTATAATAATTTTTCTTCTATCCCATTAAGGCATTACGTGAAGAACCTTCTTGCCACGATCTCAGGGTATTAAACTGTTTGAATTTGTTTTGTATAGGGAAAAAAGAATAACCAAGTGAAATCAAATTTTGGTTCTTGGTTAGGTTTTTACCTTTCTTCAGTTTCAACAGTGTTTTGTAAGAACCAGACTAGTAGAACAACTTTCTATTAACGGCCACTAAAAGTTAATTTAATAAATATTAAAGCATATTCTTACCATTCAATTTCTTCAGAGTGGTCCTCATTAGTTGATGCAACTAAAGCCTGCTGGCGTAGAACCTGGTTCTCAGATTCGAGGTTGGAGACATTCAGTTCTAACCTGAGCATGAGCATAGAGCATATACATGCATATACATGAAATAATTAGAGTAAGGACGTTGGACCTGCAACTATTTCTATTTGTTAATATATATCCTGTATAAATACCTTTCTAGGGTATCTTGTAGCTGAGCCACTTTCAGCTGTGATTCCTCTACCTCTGTAAGTCTGGCTTTGCTCTCGTTTTGAACTTCATTATACATATGCTCAAATTCGTCAACTCTCTTCTTCAACTCTCTTATCTCACCCTGCATGTACACAATCTGTATTAGGTCACCTGTCGTACAGGTCTACTCATAACTCTGGCTTTTTGGCATCAGGTGGGTGCATAGAAGGCACAATGAGCATTATATAATCTATCTGGTGTATGTGAAACATATATCTTGTAGCAAATTTGCTAGCCGGTGTATGTGATACATAGATCTTGTAGCAAATTTGCTAGTTGTTAAGAGATTTGACTTTCTGCTTTTGTAAACTCTGTTCGATTTTCTAGTACCTTCCTTCTATCTCCACTCTGTCCTACCAATTTTACTTCTTGTGAGCTTGTTTCTAAATTCCCTCAGTATATTCTCTCTATGCATATAATGTTTTCGAGTAAAATGGACCAAATGGTAATTTATGTTGAACAGTTGAAACTATAAAGGTGACATTAGTTTGCGCCATTTAAAAAAGGAAAGGAGTTCACTCAAAGTGGGAAACAAAGAGTATTTCTGTTTTGATCCACCAAATATGTAAACGTGATGAACTGAAGGCATACATGCTCAATAGTCCAGACTCCACATGGTATTATTTAACAACTCCCACATCCTATGCATTTAAAATATTTTCATGAATTAAAGTAAATTCTGTTGGATGCATGGTGATAAAGTGACATGTATTTTGCATAGGAGGCCGAGTTACTTGATCTTACCTTCAGCTCCTGATTGTGGGTTGTCAATTGCTCCACTTTGGTGTTGTCCACAACTGGTACCTCTTTGATAACAGGTGGGGCTTGCTCAAAAGCCATCTTTGCTGCTTCTCTCTCATGAATGACTGCATTGTGTGCTTCATGTAGTTGTTTTGCATTTCATGCAAAGCATTCTGCAATCTTGCAATTTCTTGCCCCTTTGCTTCTTCTAGATCAACCTAAAGAATACATTGTTTTTCAGCTGAAGTGGAATACTGTCACCTGTTTATTACTTTATCCTTTACATATTTCTATAACTCATAAGAAGTTAAAAATGTTTTCAGATACTACCATAAAATTCTCACAAGTTAATGTTAATGTAATCTTTAGTTCAGATTGGGAGGTGTGTTATATAAACAAGCAAGTTTGGAGGTGATAGCTTGAAATGGCTGAGCTTCCCTATCCAGAATCCTGGTATGTAACTAATCTCTTTATCTTGCAATATTTTTTTTTTTTCCCGTGCTGGAAAAGACTGAAAAATTACAAAAATAACCTGCTCCTTTTCTCAAGTATCATCGACGATTTGACTTTATTTCTTGTATTACCGTTAAGCTAGTGTTGTTAAAGGAGCCCATCCCAGCCCACGTTGGGCCCCTCGCCTTGTGAGGCTCCTTCAATGAGGCGCACTCGAGGTGTAGGCCTCATCGAAGTTGTATAATTTTTTTTTCCTACAATCAATTGCAGCCTCCTCCTCCAGGTAAGTCTACCCCTTCTCCTTATTTTTTTTATTCTCTTCTCTTGCCCCCCAAAAAAGGCTATTTTGCAAAATACTAAGGCTATGTTTGGTTGCAAGGATTACACTTGGGATAAGATTATTAATCCAAGTGTCTTGTTTGTGTTTAAATTTGAGTTTAGGACTATTAGTCCAGAGATTATAAAATAGCTTAAGATGAGGGATTATTTAATACCATGTTCTACCTGGTATTATAATCCCTACCATTTGGAACTAAATTTTTTTAACAAAATTAACTTTTAATTAATAATAACCATTACAAGCTGAATTTGGGCACGACTAAAAAGTCATTGTGCAAGTTGGGGTCCTACTGACATTGACATTTCTCTTTGGATTTGTAGTTTTTATGAAAAATACTAGTTTATAGGAATTATTTATCCCTCTTCAAAAAATAAAAATAAAAATAAAAATTCAGGTCATTTTGATCAGGTTTGACTTAGATGGTAGATGGTGACTATTAGTAGATTAATTTAAAAAAAGTGAAAATGATTTACGTTTCGAGACTTCTAGATAAAGAAATAGGAATACTTCAAATTAATATTATTTAACTTGATTTGTGTATCTTATCATATTTATCTATATTTAAATTAATGAGAATATAATATCTTTATTATTAGTGGTAAGGGTATGATAGTTCAAATGGTAAATTTTTATCCAATCTTTTAAATAATCTTGGACAAAACAAACATAACATGGGATTATTTTAAGTTATCCATGAATAATCCCATAAAAAACAAACATGTAACTATAATTATTTAATCATAGGATTAATAGTCTTGGGGTTATAATCTATTGGAATATAGTCCTAGGATTATAATTCAAACAAACATGACCTAAAGAGTTATGTTGCCCAGTTTGTTTCAAAAATTTTGGGTACTTTACTATAGTACTATTCCGGTGTTTACTAACTTATTAAATAATTAAATGTGTATATATTTATAAGTATTTTTTTTAATATTTAAATATGCATTTATATTTTTATTTAGTGTTTACTATTGAAATATATATGTATAACCATGTACTTATGCAGAGAAATGATTATATCAGTGTATCACCATACTATATAGGTATGGTCCTTGAACTTGTTATGGCAACTTTTTGACATTCTTAGATGCTTAGAAGTTTGTAATAGTTGATAAATTTGATATATAAATGATTAAATGTGTGTATATATATTTTTAATTTTTTTAAAATATGTGCGCCTCACTTCCATGAGGCGCGCCTTGACTCGCGCCTAGGCCCTAAGGAGACCTTTGCGCCTCGGTGCGCCACACGCCTTAAATAACAATGTTGTTAGCCCATTATCCTTACAATTGGTTGAATGAGATTTGAGAGAGTATACCCTCAAATGCTTCTCGAATTCTATTCGCCATGTTAGTTCCTCAACACGCTTTCTCCAGCTTATCCTTGGCTTCTTTGAGTGCCCCTGTTTCTCTCGCAGCCTGTATTACGGAAAATTCAGTTGCAACCAATTTTAACTTAGACAACTGAGTCTTTGAGAATTGGTTTAGCAATTAAAAGTTTGATACTACTGTAACGAGAATAAGCTCACCATCTTCAGCTTTCTAAGCTCCTTCCTTGCTATCCTTGATCTCCAAAGACATTGAAGGACAAGATTTGCTTTCTTCTGTTGGTTATAGGTAGAACGAGCATGGAATCCCCGCCATTGAGTCTGTAAGAAGCAAGCATTGATAGAATAATTGCTTTCAAATGTTAGATTTATCATTCTGATGTTTCCACACAGCAGTTTGAACCTTCTGCTAATCACCTAATATTTTAAGTTAAGCAATTATTTTTTTTCCAGACTTATTATCCAAACAATTAGATGCACAGGTTGTGCCCTCTTTTGCCGCTTTTCAAGGATTAGTTCACTTATCATAAAAACAGAAAGAAAAAAAGAAAAGAAAAAGAAACTGTAGGACCTGAACTATAGTTACAACACCAAAAAAGGTGTTTTTCACATCAAGGACTAGGGGCTCCTTTTCTTATTCCCTATGTATGCTAGAAAAACCAAATAAATCACACATTTCTGTAATTATTTTTAAAATTTTGAACTATTATTGATGCCCTCAAATTCATAACTGCCCACTCTTCAAGAATTCGATTTCCTGAATTAGACATATCCTTCTTGACAATGTATATTCATGGTTCAAGCATCATAAATTTCAGAAATCCTCAACCTGAGCCAATACATTACCTGGATTGTAGTTGCAGCCTTGTTTCTCCTTCTGCGCCTAAATTCATCTTTTGCTGCCATTGATCGCAATCCAGTTTGTATAGCTATTGCTGCTTCCTGTAACTTTATGTAAGATTTTCTTGCTGCATGAGCTCGTGCATGTTTCTGTATACGGATTGAAGCGGCATCCTTCCTCATATGTTCATACAGCTTACGTGCAATTTGAGCTTTAATAAAGCAGGTATAGAAAATTTATAATTTAAGTTATTTCCCATAATTGCATATGGATCTGGTAACTAATGTGTTTACAAGGACATCAATGAATATGTTTCGGTAGTGGGGTCAAAGGACAACATATTTTGCAATTTGATTGAATCAAATTAACATCATGCATACTGAAAACTTAATATTTATAGGAATTTTGAAAAGTTTTTCTTTTGGGGATAGAGAAAGTAGATTTTACTAGAAGAGATAGAAGATACAGAAGGCGGGGAGGACAAGAAAATAGAATCTTTAAATGCTCTTTACTTGTTTCTGGTTTATAGGGAAGAGATGTCTCACATCCTTGACAAATAGTTCAGCATATATACTTTGGTCAAGGAAAAGAAAGTTACCTCTCCAATGCTTTTGCATTTGAATTGTAGCCCTTCGTAGGGTAATAAACTCTTTCCGAGTGAGATGTGTTCGGATTTGCCTTTGGATGCGCCTTGCAGCATAAGCCAGAATTTCAGCTCTTCGAGCGTCTAATTCAGCCATTTGCCCAGCTCTAAGAAACACCTTTGTTTTCCCAATCTGAAGTATAAATTAGTTATCAGAAAACCTCACTCTTACTTTATGGAAGTTCACGTTGGATTTTATAGTGTGGATGCTGAGTTTACTATAGTTATAGTTTTGTACCTGATAGCCCTTTACACCCATCCTGTCACAAATTGCAACACATGCGGATTTCTCATCCGATCTGCATGGAAGAAAGTGACTAAGCACCTTGTAATTACAAGTCTACTTGAATAATGGACAATACTTTTGTAGTTGAGAAAGCTCAAAATCAATTCTGATTATTTTTAGCTTCAGATGTACTTCTAATAGTGTTAAGCATGTAACTCAGTAGGGAAGCACTCATAACTAAGCCTATCCTTTCAGTCTAACTTCTATCCCATCTTAAAAGGGTGAAATGAAAGAGGAGAGGTAGAGTACACTATTATATACCCATCCAAAACATCAGGAGATAACATTCCGAATCGGTCAAGGAATTCATCAAATGATCGCTTTGTAGGATATCCTGCGCAGCTGATTCTTATTGCCTCTAATACACCCTGCCACAAACCGTCAGTTCTATGTCAGTGGAAAAGAATTGTTGTTAACCTGAATAATGCTCTCACTGAAGTAGAAAAATATAACATACCCCACATCTTAATTGATTTAGAACGTTGAAGTTCTCAAATATTCCTGGCTTCAAAACTGAATTAGGCTTCACACATCTGATGTAATGTGGCTCTGTTGTGCTGAGGGTTTCCATTAAAGCTTGTAATTGTTGCTGGATTTGAAGTACAATGGTGGGTAGAAATCAACTTTTTTAGGATACTTGTATAGAATGTTTCTCTATTTGAAAAAACTTGCTTACCTTGAAGCGGGTGCCAATAGAAGAGAATTTGGACTGTTTAGATGATTCCTCAGGTAATGGAGGGAACAGATTTGCAACAAAATTGCACTTTGAGGCATCTAATAGAGCTTGATGTTCTGCTATTACATAATCCTTATTTTTGTCAAGGAACTGATCAGCTAGGTAGGTAACCTGTTTGATCAAAGCTTTTCAGTGAGAAGAAAGTATTGGACATATCTTTTCATGATAAAGATATAGAAATTATTCTGCTTACATCTCCGGCATAATGGTTGATTGTAAAATCTGTGCGAGCAAGTTTTGGCTTGCTAAAGCGTTTGTGTCCTTTATATGTCTGATACATCTTTTGTGCGAATGTCTCATAGGTTGCCTTAGGGAACATACTGTAGAAGAGTGCATTAAGCTATGTAACTGCAAATATCTGAACCAGTTATATTTGTTTTCTGGGTTCATTCTTTTGAGTGTATAGGGTGATACAGTGCTTCTTTGTGATCTAGATGGTCATTGCCTGCATCATGCAGGTACCACCCAGCTGTACAAAGATCAATTCCATCTAGGCACTCGCCTAATTATTAAGTGCTCAACTAATTCCTTGTTTCTGTCTTTTAACACATAAGATGCTTATGATATTTCAATTTACATACCAGGCTTCATCGAGAAGAGCAATTATACCCCCAGGTTTCTACATGCAAAGATACAAAAGTTATGCTCAAAATTTTATCATGTCAATGAATGTGGAAGGTGTATATAAATTGAATGGACTTCCTAAGAATCTATACCTTCTCTATAAGATCTAAAACATCCTGGTTGTCGACAAATTCTACATAACTCCAGTTGATTTCCTCCTTTGTGTACTCTTCTTGCTCCATTTTGAAGACATGCTGTAAAAATGCTTTTCCAATTTAAATGTATATAGTACAGTAAGTATCCTACCTATATATGCTATCCGATAAAGAAATTAGAAGATTCATATATTGCAGAGATAAAGATTTTACCGAAAATATACAAAGTTCTTCATTACCTGATTAAAATGCTGTTGCAACTTCTCATTTGTCAGGTTGATGCATAACTGCTCAAAACTACCACAATAAGCACACATAATAAGGTCTTGTGATCTGTAAAAGTTATTATATGTTGAGAAGTCATAAAAATTGTGTAGGTATACTGTACCTGTTGATTTTGAAGCTTTCGAATCCATAAATATCAAGGACTCCAATTATGCTTTTTGCATTGGGATCCTGACCAATCGAATTGTTTATTTTGTCCACGAGCCTGACATAGTTCATGGAAAGAGCACCAAATCATCATTTTTTGACTTACTATATGCTGGTTGATTGAATCAAATTTTGGTTCAAAGATGGGTAAAAACCAATATTGTCATGGCTTTAGGAGTTTAAGTAGCACAGCTATATTACTGTGACTACTGATGTGCTTGACTGACATCTGTTACTGAAGCAATAATGACTCGGTTCAAACGTTTGACTTAGCATAAGGAACTTGATTTGGCTTCATCAATTTCTTCCCCCAATTCAGTAGGTAGACTGTTGGTTGTTAATTCTTTATTTAGGTAGGAATGTAGGGTTGATACTTGACTAAAATTAGACCGAGAGCTTATCGATGTATTGGATAAATTTCATGTAGTTTAAATATTTTTATTGTGCATTACATAGATATATGGAAATCAAAATCTAATTTGTTACTGTAAACAGGTTTTAGTGAAGTCACAGTCCTTGTGAGAAATGCGTTTGTAGTCTGAAACTTATGATAAAACACAAAGGTAGCAATTTGATGTATTTCACCTGTAGTCTTGTACTATGATATGCTTCTGTATTAATTATATCCATTTTGATTTCTATTTTTGAAGTGATAAATAAAGCATAGTGCATTCATTTTCATTCTTCCTCAGCCTGCTAATTGACGTGAATTGTAATAATCTCAATGCTGCTGCTTTTGTGCTTCTGTGGTTTATATGAAACAGAAGTTCATGGAGTATTAACATCCGGAGGAATTGACACTGGTGGTTTGAAGAAGGTGAGGGTGTAATTCTCTTACCAATCAAATAGTCTGGAGTAAATGGTCTTTGCCAGGGCATCACGACTCAAGACAGCTGCAGCTGGATCCAGTAGTTTTGTAATGTTCCCGTCTGGAGTTACAATCACACGCTGGCAAAGTGAGTCTTCAAGTGACTTCGGATTGCACCTGAACAGAAGCATATATTTAAAGAATATTTAGTGGCATCATGATAAACTATGAAAGAGAAATTTGTTAAGCCAAGTTTAAGGGTTCAGACATGAGTAGTTCTGCAGCTGTCTGAAGATGATAGAGTGATTTGTCATCTTTCAATTTGGAAGAATCAACTTCCTTGCCTTTGACGAAGTCAATGTTTCCAAGATGGAGGATTGCAGCGACTACACGAAATATAGCATCCTACAAAACAATCAAAAGGATTAATTAGTCCTGTTTCGGTCCAAGGTCTTCATTGTTTGGTGTCAATAAGGGGTCTCATATTCTTTTCTGTTGCTTTTCATTGGAGTAAAGTTACACACCTGCTCATCCTCACTAATTCCCACAACATCCATGGCATTTCTGGTTTCCAAATACTCCCTTGCATCGTCTACATTTGCTACTTCGTAGCAACTTGTCTGGTTAAGATAGTGGAATGTTCTTGGGTCTCCTAATTTGAATTTCTTGGCTTCCTGAATGGAAAAGTTTAGGGTTCAGCTGGCCATATATTCATCTTATTTAAGTTCTGTTTAGGATTAGATACTAGTTGATGGAACTCACCTCTGGTGGTGCTGCACAGAGCATGTAAAAAGTGGTAATAATTCCTTTCTGGGTCAGACACTTGGCAGACACGTGATCTTTCCAGAAGATAAGTTCGCACAGCAGCCCCAGAGATCTTCCCATTCTTATCGAATTGAATCTCTACAAATTTACCAAAACGACTGGTACAACGACTCGGTCATTTAATTTTTTATTTTTATTTTTATATAAGGCAATGTATAAAATATCAGAAATAATTAAAGAAAAATATTGCAATACATGAAATTTGAAGAAACTTGTTAATGCTTCACCTGGAATTGTTGTTCTTTACTGTTTTGGCATTCCCAAATGCTTCCAGGACTGGGTTAGACTGAAGCAGTGGTACCATTAGTTTTCATTGAATATGTTATTTAACACTATACTCTTATCTTTCTATGTAAGACTGTAATCACCCACCTCCAAGACTTGTTGCTCAACTGTTCTACCTTCAGTTCCAGATCTGCCACCCATGAAGGCAAGGTATCTCATAAGCATTTTCGTTGTCTCGGTTTTACCAGCTCCACTCTCACCACTTACCAATATGGACTGGCTACCATCTTCATTTATCATTGCCCTGATATATATGCTTAATCAAAATACTGCCTAATCATGCATTTTCTAATAGAGAATTGCTGGTATTATCCTATTATTTGTTGCAGTGCAAATGTACCTGTAACAAGCATCTGCAACTGCAAAAAGATGTGGATTTAGTTCTCCAAAAGTGGCTCCTTTATACTGCTGCATCATGTGGGTATCGTACAAATGTGGCAGTCTCCGAAAAGGGTTTACAGCTATTAGAATGTTCCCCGTGTAAGTCTGCTTATTTCAGAACTATTATTAGATGTATATAGTTGTTATGGTTGTTAAGCTCTAATGATTCAGTGACTGTATCATGTTACTACATATTCTGTGGTGACTAGGTAGTTGTAACTCAATCATCCACAAAAAAGAACAGAAACTTACATATATTTCGTTCAGAGCGAACCTAGAAGCAAGGTTGTAAAGTACTCCTGGCTCATGAAGATAAGCTAATTTGGTCATGTCATCAACTCCAGCTGGTGGTGCTTCTGTGTCTTTTGGGTATATTTTCGAAATATCTGCAGTTATCTGAGATTGAGAAGAAAAATAATGTTTAATTGGTATACTTTTAATTGGTTTATATAAGATTGTTCAAAACCAAAGAACTGTTCCATATGTGAGCACTCTCTCTTGAGATAAACTAGGAACAGTCAGACAGAGGATCAAGTTCATTTAGCGGGATTTTCTGACAATTGTAATCTCACTATTTGTAAACCAGTAGTAAAGTTGATAGTGTTTTAGTTTCTCTATTTTTGTCCTGGAACTGAATAAGGGTTTTGTCATCATCATCTACAAAACTTTACCTTGCAAATAAAGTTAACATAGAAAAAAACAGAGAAAAACAATCAAGTGGAAAAGAATTTGTAGGACTCATTATTGAACTGTCCATTCCATTCTAGACAGGAAAAGCAATTTAAGGCTCGGAGATAATACCGGCAAGGAGTTTGATATAATTCGAATTTTCTTTTGAGGATTTTGTTTTGAACAAATCCTGTCTTCCCGATATCACGTTAAGACATCTAGTCATGATCAATAGTTCTGGATGTGAACAAAACTTAAAACAGAAAGACAATATAGAGCTACCTATATCTTCCTAAGTGGTTATTTTATCATCCACGGCGAACTTAAAAAGCCCCATAAACATTACTCACGCCATTATATGAGTTATGAAGCTTACAGAAACTCTTATTGTATTGATATTTTTCATTTTACATACTATATGAATTTTACCATGTTGAGGGATTGCAAAATAAGATCCTATTGTTTTTCTGATAAGAAATATGAAGATGCTTCTCTATGTAGATGTTCTTTCTGATATAGTGGCTTGTAGCAGTGACTTACAGTATTCCCATTTGTGGTAATTATGGTGGCATCTTTGCCTTTGATTGCTATCACTTCTCCGTCGATCCATGCAACTTCTGGATCCTCAACCCACACGTGCGATCCAACTATGATGTTTACAGGAGTTCCCTAGATCATCAAGGAATTACAGAAAGAGTATTAGGCATTTCCTCATTTTGCAAATATAAGGCAGTCTGTTGGATAAAGATGAAGAACATAAATCCATAACCAGCAGGAAGCTTACCATTACTGCAAGTCTATCTGATCATGGAACTCAGAATGGAAGAATGCAGAACTGATGAATCTTTTTTTTTTTTTTTTAGAGAGAGAGGAGGGGGGGGGGCTAATTGAGAGAGGTAGTGTTCTTAAGACACGACGGGGGGGGGGGGGGGTGGATAGTAAAGAAAAGTAACAGAGAATGTTGGAAAGGAATGTTTCAAAGCAATGAAAATCAGAGGAAATACAGTTGGTGGGTAATTCAATAGAAAAAGGAGAGTAAGCCACCCCACCCCACCTCTGTCACCTTTTTTGATCATTCCACGTTGGACTGATGACCTGCCACCATAGAATCCCCTCAGATATAAAATTTGTATCACTTTCAAGCTGGTCAGTTGAGCGTGTCCATTTTCGTATTTGTATTCTCATTACAGCTTTAATTTTGGACCCAATGCCTTGCCACGGTATGGTCATTGTGTTCCTAATCATGGCTTTGCATTACTAAGCACAGTAGGTAGTACTAGCTCTTATGCGGTGGTTAATTTACTTCTTTTGAATACTCTTATTTGTTACCTTAACTTTCTCTTTAATCAATATCATTAATGATAATTATGTTATCATCTTTTGTTTATAAATCTTATATGTATCAACGAATTACATAAATTCCGCATGTTCACGACCTGTTTGATATTTTTCTTGTCAGTATTAAAGGTGAACTTTGGATCGAGCTGCAGCGTGGAACTCATGTTGTCCTCCTTTTTATGTGTTTGTTGAGATATATTTAGGGGATGGAAGGGAAGTGGAAGTTGGACGTTTTCTTTCCAGTTTTGGAAATAAAGCGTCCAATTTTCTATTCATTTCTCTTCCTTCCCCCTTAAATAAAACTCATAAACACACTTGCCTGATCTAGGATTCCGAAACAGGTCTGTAAAAATTTGGACTTCAGTTGTCAATGTTCTCTTGAATTTATACTGCAAACAATCGTTTCTTGAAGGGAATTTTGTATTATAAATTCCCCAGAAGCATGTGGTTCATTTCACTCATTTTTTTCCCCCAGTTTCCATAATCATTACAAGGGTTTTGACTTTACTATCTAAGCACCAAATGGTTATTCTTTTTAAGTTTATTCTATTGTAATATGTTTCCTTTATTTATACACAAACAATTTAACAAAAAAAAGAGAGGATCATCTGGGGATTCTGGTGGTAAAGTATGGAAAGAGAACTGCTGCCAACTTTTGGGCGGTGAGAGGTGGGTCCCATTATGCCACCTGGAAAGATTTTATACATCTTTAGGGTCCCACATTTCCCACCTCAAATTCCTCTCTCTCTCTCTCTCTCTCTCTCTCTCCACCCACCAACATTTTGCTTTGGTCATATGGATGGCCCTTGATGCTATGAATTTCAAATCCTTCTCCTTTTTATATAGGGGGTGGTGGTGGTGATTGTGAGCTATGGGTTGAACTCTTTTTGGGCTGTCCATTCACATGGGAGAAGTTCCTGTTGTAATGGGTCCCACAAAAGCTTTCCAACCAAGCTTAGCTTTCCTCATTGGTTTTTACTGTCCTTTTTTAAATAATTTATTTAGATCTGTATAAATTAAAGTAATCAAATTATTATTGTTCTTTAGGAGGGAAGAATAACCCCGCATATGGTTTCTTTACTCCATTGAGCTGCTGTCTCTTCACTTTGAGGTACAGATCTCGAATTCCCAGAATCTCATTTCCTTTAATATTGTTGCAAGGTGTTAGACGTGTTAGTTGAAGGAGAACAGAGACTCGAAACAAACTTGAATCATTGAAAGTGTAGTGACTTTGATGATTAGAAAATTTTGTGAAGGGGAATTTGATCTAAAGGAATGTTATAAATACTATTATACTTCCTTGTTGCAGCAAATCGCAAAAATAATTGTTTATTTTTTCTCCCCAATTTGATAAAAGATAACTTATGTTACATACTTGAAAGGTAAGGACTGTGGGTGTCTTCAAAATATTAAAATTTAAAGAAAAAGAGGAAGGATTATGGGTAATGAGAACCACCATTACCTCTTTGGTCTCTTCTTATATTCTTCTTTCTGTAGTTGTTGCAGGTAATAAGCAAATCACAGCCATATTATCAAAATATTGTGGTAAGAAATCGGATTCATTGATATTTTTGGAATAGTAGATGTTATCATATATACAATTATTAACGCAAAGATCTGTCTGCTCATTCAAACAACGAGCCAAATTTTACACAGAACCGATAAACAAACTTAGAGTCAACAACGCTAACCGTAGATTTTTTAGAATATCATGCCTTCTGATTAGAATATTCTGCCACGTGGTATGGGTCGCCCGAACTCTTCGGACCTATCAATCACACTCCAACTACAATCATACTCAATTCGATGGGATTGTTGGATCTGAAAGGAGATCTTCCATCTCGTCATTTATTTCTCTCAATTGAATAAACAATTGGGCAGTAAAATCATCATCCCAAACATTGTAGGGAAGTTTACTAAAGAAGCCGAGTCCCATTCAAATTTATAGTCTCAAATTAGGTTTATGGAGGCTCCCTTTGTGTGTTTTCTTGACCCAAGAATTAATTTTTTGTTGTGTAAAGAAAGCATGCACTAAACCATCAATTATAGAGATAAACACAAAAGTGAACTTTTTATGTAGTACTACAATAATGAAGTCCAAGCCTAACCCATTTTAATAGCTCTGCCGACAATGTCATAAATTCAAGATTATCATCATATCCGACCCTCTGTCCCAAATTAACTCATGGCCTGCGTTTTTCACATTCTAAGTTTACATACTACCTCCCTCAATTTCTAAATATATGGGTAATATAGACAATTGATATTATGTTTAATATTTTATAATTATTTTCTTAATACTTGTGCATAACTCTAAAAAGACTTATATTAAGGAACAGAGGGAGTATTATTTGTCCTATAAACTGTGGCAGAACTAGAAGATTTTTACAGGGGGTCAAAATATAACACTAAAAAAATTTATTTTTTGACGCTTGGAGGTGGAGTGATTTTTTCAAATTTATTTTGCTCAATTATAATATTTTACAATATCATATTCTAACTCTTGTCAACCTTTGAATAATTTTATATATATATATATATATTTTAATTTTTTTCGAAATATGAGACTATTATTCAGATTTTAAAATTTTTATTCAACTGATTAATTATTTTTATAGATTTAAGTTCCAACCAAAAAGCCATAAGTGACCAGTTGGGAAAAGAAACTGGTCCAGGTGAATCAAAGTCAGGCCACGTGGCCAGCCACCATATTCACAATCCACTCACAAAACCACACTGGAAGAGAAGAAATGGGCTGAAACAAAATCAGCAGCAACCGAGAGTTAGCCCAATTGAAAATAACATTCAAATTTTAAAATTAACGTGGGACCCAATTGTCAGCAGATTCAGTTTCTGTTTTTGTAATCTGGGTTTTGCTTTGCCGACAATGGACCACCGGAGAGACGAACGGCGCAGGGAAGCCTAAACCAGCAACCATTGTCATATCAATTCTAGCCATACCCAAACACAATTAAATCCAAGCCAAACAAGCACAAACATCACCACAAAATTTGATTCCACAATCTGCAAGAACAGAGGTCCGACCATGGAAATCGATAAACTCCGGCGAGAGACCAAAATCACAACACAGATTTAATGTTCAGATTTCAGGGTAGGGGGGTCATATGACCCCTTCCGCCTCTGCTCCTCGCCGCCTGCTGGCTGGCTGGCTGGCTGCCCCCGCCCCCCTCCTAGTTCTGCCTGGCCGCCTCCCTACCGGGGTCAACTTCCCCCTAGTTCCGCCTCTGCCTATAAAGACGGGCTTAGTTTAATTTTCTAAGTTAAATAATCATTTTTAGAATCAAAGTTTATACCATTTCTTATAAATATAAAGGAAAAAACTATAACCATAAAAAATTACATCGTATTTACTAATTAACTCTAGTTGTTCATAAGTTCAAAATTTTAAATAATTACATGCTTAATACTAATAAAAATATGATTAATGTTAGGGGTCTCAAATGACGTGACAACAAATATTTAAATGATAATTTATGACATAACCAATCACATGTGATTTACCCAACCAATATTATAATGATACATCATTTAAAATATTTTTTGAGACAATTTCTCAAGGGCCTCGAGGTTAATTTTGAATCATAATTCAAAACGTGCATACTCATTTTTAATAGCAAATAGAGTGGATCAATTGTAATGTTGTCTAGCTGTCTTGCTTTATTATTTTATATTTTTTGGTCTGACCAAACCTTCTAATTCATACTATTACCTGTCGTATATGTAAACTAAAATAAAATAAAAAATATTTTTTTTCGTATAAATTAAAGCAATAATTATTTTTTTTAAAGTGAGTTTAAGCTATCAAAAAGGTAAAAGAAGAAGAATCTGGGACGGGGTTACAAAAAATTTCCAAAAAATAAACGGGCCGAAAAATTGTCCCTAGTTTAAATATGCTCATTTAAAGTCCATGTTAACTTAGGCCCATTTAAATGAGTATGGATTTACTTAACACAACTCAGTTTAATATTTTCTGGCCGGTTGTTACTATGACAGTAAGCAACACAATTAAACTGATATTTTTACATGAAAAAAATGATATTTTTACTTAGTTCTCTCACATGAATGTGAAACCTATTTAATATTCGTATAAAAGAGATTATGTGAAAATATCGCCTCATTTTTATTCTTATGAAAATACACTTGGAAAAGCGTAGGTAGGGTCAAAAAAAATTTTGGATTTTGATGGGCCAAAAAATATAAGCCCAAAATTTAGTTTTTAAGCGGTTGGGCGGCTTTACTGTAATGTAGAGTATTGTTTTATCTTTTATTTTGATATTTTTTGGACTTAAACTAAAGGGAGATTTACATATTCTATTACATTTTTAAAAATAATTACAACAAAAGTGCCTTCATAAAATTTTTACGCAACTAATATACTTCCATATTTATTTACAATTATAGTGCATTTAGGATTCCTTAATTTAAGAAATTAGTATTCATTTAGGATTCCTTAATTTAAGGAATTAACCTGCCTTTAAATGCAGGAATGTTTAGCCTCAATGCTACAAACATAACTTTAGATAAACATATAATTAAAGTAAATTAAAACTGGGTAGGAAATGAAAGATTTGTCTATATTTGCTAATTGTTGTTCCTTCTCATTGTTGCTTTTGTATTTTCATACCTATATGCGCAAGAAGGTAAATCTAGCAGATCTCGGCGTGGTGGGTGGTCCGACCGAAGCAGGATGAAAGTGCCAAGGCACCCCAACTTCATATTACATGGGAAGAGCAATGGGTGCGGGTCCGGACTCCTAGATATCTGGTTTCACAACAATCATGACATGTGGGGGATGACATATTTTCAAATCTTAGCGTACCAAAGAATACCAATTCGGTGGCTTCCAAAAATAATTTACCGTGGTTGTGCCACCAACCTGCTCAGGACTACCCCAACCGCTATGATCACATTCACTAGCTTTGAGATGATTCCATCGAATTCACGCCGCCTCTTTTAGAACATTGATTAGAGTTGTGCCCAGGTAAGGGCTTGTCATGTTATGTTTTTTATTGTAATTTTATGACTTCGTTATTTTTTTTATGAATATTTGGTTACTCACAAAAATTAAAATTGTTACCTTTGTACGAACGTTTGGCTACCAACTGCAATATATTCATAATAACCTTTTAAAAATAAAATTATTTTGAATATTGTGCAGTTGGTAGCCAAACCTTCATACAAAGGTAACCATTTTAGTTTTTATGGGTAACCAAATATTCATTAAAAAAAGGTTACCTTGGTATAACGGTTTGGTTACCATGGTATAAATTTTTGGTTACCTTGGTACGAAGGGTTAATTATCAATATTACATTACACATCACTCTCTTATCTCTCTCTTTTTTCTATGCAAAGGTCCTATTTTTTATTTACCTTCATGAATTTGTTGCTAAACTTTTAGACCAAGGTAACAAATTTATACCGCATGTGTGAAGGTAGATTTGGTTACCTTGATATAAAGGTTTGGTTACCTTGATATAAATGTTTGGTTACCTTTGATACGAAAGTTTGGTTATCAATATTATATTTCACATCGCCTCTTATCTTTCTCTTCCTTATGCAAAGGTTCTATTTTTATTGGTTACCTTGGTATAAACGTGGTCATGGTTGTAGTAGAAAAATGAGGTCTGAGCGGAGAAGGTACTAGAGGAGGAAGAGAGAAAATGATAATGGATGTCTCACTTGTTGTTACAAAATAGTTGTAGTTTTTGGGTTTTGGAAAATAGTTACATTATTATTTTGAATTTGAATTTATTTTTGTTGTTAGATCCCAAATCTTTGAATTTGAATTTGAATTATTAATTATAGCAGTTATTTTCCTTGATTTTAGGTTTCCTTATTAATGTGTATTGTACTATTTTTGTAATATTTACACTCCTTTTGTAATTATTTGGTTGATGCACTATTCTTGTAATTACTTTTTTTTTGTTGTATACTTATGTAAAGAACCCTAAACTAAATGAGCCGAGCTTTCGACGGGTCGGGTCAAAAAGGCTCAAATTTCTATGAGCTAAAAAAATACGACCCAAAACTTACTTTTTGACGAGTCAGGCCAGCCCGCGGACTTTGAGCTCGTTTGTCAGGTCTATATGAAAAGATACTAACATCCAGAAGGATTAGTTATTGTAACAATCTTATACCATGATTATATATCAGAAGTAGGGGAAAAAAGAAAAAAATTAATACACAAGGTAAACATTTAATTCAGAAGTGGAGCATAAAAAAGTAATTGATGAGCTCCAAATTTTTTTTTCCAGAAGGATCAGAATCAGTTGTATAGAATTAGTAGGACCCTACATGCTAGAATTGGTAGCCGTTCAAATTCTAATAGTTCACACCAACAAGAATTATGTTTTACACTTTTACTACATTTGATATCTACACTAGAATCTTGATAAATTAATAATTCTTTTAAAATAATATTTTTTATCCAGTCCTAACTTGGGCTAATGAGATAAATTAATAATTTCGATAAAATAATAATTTTTAAAAAGACCTTTATATAAATATATAGTTCCATCAAAATCATAAATTAATAATTATTTTAAATTACAAATATATCTAGGGTAATCTTGTAAAATATGATTCTATTCTCGTTTATTTTGTCTTGAAATTCAAATCTAATTGAATTTCATCTTTAATTTTTCTCATTGCGTCCAAAAGTTGAAGTATTGCATTCTCGAATTGTAATAAAAACTTGTGAAGAGTTGTTGACGCTATGAGTGTTTCCTTTCGCGTTATTGGCTCCAAAAGTATTGTATCATTCTCACAAGTATGATATATTAATTTATTAAGTATGATACATTGCATCAAAAAAAGTATGATATAATCATCAATAAAATGCAATAATTTTAATATAATTAAATTTGTGTTCACCGAATAGAAAAACACTCTTTAAATTAATAAATTATTAATTTATCGATTAAATAATAACTCTCTAAATTAATAAAATTTTCCAGCCCAATAATATTAATTTATAGTATGTTCTACTTGTATTTATATGTATAGTTGGTGAAGACTAAATTCAAAAAAAAGATATTGATCGTTAGAAGATCTAAATAAAAATAAAAATAAAAATATAAACATTAAAAATTAAAAATTTTGAAAAGAAAGAAACAAGTGTTAGAAGATTTAAAAACAAAACTACATGTTACAAAATCTAAAAGGAAAGAAAAAACTAACGATGTACCATCAATAAAATAAATAGGTTTGAGTCTATTCGTCAGAAATTATAGGTTCGACAAACGTGTTTCAGAATATTATAATCTTTTGTACATCTTCTCTTTTCAATATTAAATTAAAAAATTAAAACTTATAATTTTGAAAAACTTATTTAGATAATTTATGTTTAAGTTTGACAAATACAAACCTAAAATATAAAAAAAAATATTTGATGAGTATTGAATTAACTTCCGACAATATAAATAAAATCCAAATTTCATATTTTTTTTCGTCCCTTAATATATGTCGTTTTAGAGTTGTGCACAAGTTTTAAGGAAATGATTGTATAACATTAAATATAATATCAATTGCCTAAATTGACCTTGTACTGGAAAAAGAGGGTGTTATTTATTGGACATAAAATAATGAGAGAACCAAAATTATATTTAAATACTTGGGATAATATTGGAAACGTAACTAAGCAATTAATGTTTAATTAAAATTTTCAAACGACAAATATTAAGAGACAAAAATATTTTTTTAAAAAGAGATAGAGGGAGTACAACATTTGACATGAGTACCATATTGTCTTTTTAGAAGTGGACATACTTATTAAGAAAAACAATTAATATTATGTTTTTTAGTTAAAAATAACTTTAAATGTCAATATTATCCTTGCATTTGGAATACGAGTGTTATTTATTACTCCCTCCGTCCCTAATTATTTGACGTTTTAGAATTTTTTATTTGTCCTTAATTATTTGACGTTTGTTCAAATCTAGGAGAATTAATGACAATGTTTTCAAAATTACCCCTTATTACTTTGCCTATTTTTTGATACTTTAAACTCTTTTTCTCTCCTTATCCCAACAAAACTCTCCTTATCCCAACAAAATTCTCTTTATCCTAACAAAAGGGTTAAGGTTATTATAGACAATTGAGTACTATATTTAATGCTTTCCAATCATTATCTTAATTCTTGTGT
This sequence comes from Panax quinquefolius, assembly GCA_020205615.1. NCBI lineage: Eukaryota > Viridiplantae > Streptophyta > Magnoliopsida > Apiales > Araliaceae > Panax > Panax quinquefolius. The sequence continues at coordinate 31,726,248 of CM035165.1, forward strand.
CCACCTCTAAAACGTAAAATAATATTAAGGACAGAGGGAGTAGATAGAAAGTAGCGAGAGATCCAAAATTATATTCAATAATTGAAGTAATATTAGAAAGTATACAATTAATATTTAAATAAAATTCTCAAATGACAAATACTCCCTCCTATTCAGATTAAATATCTTTTTAGAGAGTTTCATTTTATTCTATATAAGTGTCGTTTTGGAATCCATATGCAATATAGCACTATTTTTTTCTAATTTACCCCTATATTTAATATGTTTAGTAAATGTAATTTCATGGACCATTGTGGAGAGAGAAATAATTAATTAGGGATACAAAAGATATTTTGTATTATTTCTTAATAAGTATGCTTAACTCTAAAAAAATATTTAATTTGAATAGGAAGAATATTAAGAAACAAAAATATTTCTCAAAAACGATATTTAAAAAAGGGAGGGAGGGAGGGAGGAGGAGGAGTATAATATTATATGTGCAATAAGTGTGGATAGACTATTGCAATATGTGCAATAAATGTGGATAGAGACACAATAATAAGTATAATAAAAGTATGTACTAAATGTGAAAAATCAACAATAAATGCATTAAATAAGAGGAATTACAATCTTTTTTAATTTGTCCAAAATTTCTATACCTAAATTAAATATTCGGTCAAGTTTGAGATAGTCCAAATGCTTAATAAAATAAATGTAATTCACCAAAAAAAATTTAAGGCAATATTATAAAATATCACCTTTAACATATTATACTTTATTTTATATCTTTTTAGCTTCAGCATAATGTAGTCAGAAAATGAATGTTACTCTTACTACTCCTCCGTTCTTTAATATAGGTCGTTTTAAAGTTGTGCGTATAAATATTAAGATAATAATTGTATAACATTAACTATAATATCAATTGTCTATATTGCCATTGTATTGGAATAAGAGATTGTTATTTATTGGACAAAAAATATTGAGAGAACCAAAGTTACATTTAATATTTGGGGTAATATTGGAAACTAAATAATTAATGCTTACTTAAAATTCTCAAACGACTTATATTAAGGAACAAAAATATTTCTCTAAAACGACTTATATTAAAAAATGGAAGAAGTATTTTATTATACTTCTATGTATAAGTTAAACTTTTAATCAATTTGTTAATATTAGAAAAAAGAAACTATATTATATATATAAAAAACTAACCTCATCACTTTGCGCGGCAAAAGAACTTGCGGTTAGTAGTCACTCCTGCTAGTCTGCTACTGCATGTTATTCTCCTTCCAAACAGCGTCAACTGCGTTGTCACAGTCCCAAACAAGCTAATACTTTGAACGGGAGGGGTTGAGCTATGATATTGCATGTATGGTTCTAATGCTGTAAAATGAGCAAACAGTTCGGGTTCGATTCGTATTCGTTCGATTAAAAATTTGATTCAAGCTTGACTCGAAATATAAATGAGTCAAATATTAGCACATTTTAAAATTTGATAAATTACTCGAACTTCTTTAAATTATAATTTTATATTGATACTCAGATCAAATTCGTTGGAAAAGTCCAAACTGTTCAGGCTCGATTCGGAATCGTGCTCGACTCGGTAGATAAATGAGCCTCAAATCAAACCTTATTTTATACTCGATAAAATTTATGAACAAAATCTAAATAATTCAATACTCGGATCAACTCGGTTTGTCTACACAATAATGATATACAATTACTATGATATTGCATGATTCCCCTACACAATTATGATATGCAGAGCCGGCCTTGGGCAAGGGTCATCAGGGCAACCGTCCAGGGTCCACAGTTGAGAGGGGCCCAATTTTTTTTACATATTTATATATTTATGTGTATAAAAAAATAAAATAATAAAAAGATTAACGATCTTATGCATTAAAAATGATATGTTAGAAAATATTAAATATGATAGTATAATTGATGATTTTACATCTAAAAGTGCAACAAGAAGACATTTTAAATGATATTTTGTGGTTTAGATTTTATTGGGCAAAACTAAAAAACATCCACCGTAGTTGGTAGATTTTACTGATTATACCATTGAACTTTTAATTTTTCAAATTACACCACTAAATTAATTATTATTTTGAAATTGGGTCATTTCATTAAAAAAAATAAACGGACGTTAATTTTTTATCTACAAAACTAATGAATTAGGCACTGTAGTTGGCACATTTTACTGATTACACCATTGAACTTTTAATTTTTTAAATTACCCCATCAAACTAATAAAAATAATTATTTTAAATATTTTTAAAAATTATTATTATTTTAAGTAAAAATATTAGAAACTTTTTTTTTCATAAAATGAGTAGAGTTTCATAAAATATAGATTCAAACAAATTAAAGTGATTTTAAATTAAATTAATGTCTACTTAATTTTTTAATGTAATGACCCATTCTTAATATTAGATTTTTTTAAAAACTAAAAATAGAAATTAAAATAAAAAAATAGTAAATGATAAATAAAAAAATTGGTTCAATTTTTTCAAAAAAAATTAATAATTTTATAAATAATTATTATTTTCAAGAAAAATTTGAAAATTCTTCATATTTTAAAAAATGAGTAAAATTTTATAAAATATAGATTCAAAAAATAAAATTTATTTTCAAAAGGAAAAAATAGATTTTTTAAAAAATCAATAACGTTTCATAAAACTTTAATTTTTTAAATCTATATTTTATGAAACTTTACTCATTTGATGGAAAAAAATATTAAAGTTTCTAATATTTTTACTACTAATAATAATAATTTTAAAAATATTTAAAATAATTATTTTTTAATTAGTTTAATGAGGTAATTTGAAAAATTAAAAGTTCAATGGTGTAATTAATAAAACGTGCCAACTACAGTGGGGGTAATTCATTAGTTTTGTAGATAAAAAATTAACTTCCGATTATTTTTTTTAACGGAATAACCCAATTTCAAAATAATAATTAGTTTAGTGTGATAATTTAAAAAATTAAAAGTTCAATTGTGTAATCAGTAAAACTTGTCAACTACAGTGAGTATTTCATTAGTTTTACCGATTTCATTGATATTTTTATTTTGTGAGTACATGTGATGAATCTTTGCTTCGATGACATTTTAAAGTGTTCTTCCTTATCTTTTATAAATTCTTATAATTTTAATAAAAATAATTAGTTGATAATTTATTTATTTTTTAATTTAATTTATATATATAAAGAGGCACACTTAAAATTTTTTCTCTGAACCTTAGAAAACCCAGTACCGATTATGATGATATGCAATATTTTATTTGTAACTTCTGTCTTTAATGGATTATCTTTATTATCGGAATAGAAGAGAGGACTTCGAAATTTTTGTCTTAAAAATACTTGTCGCTCTACGATTTCTTGTAACTCTTGCGACTTTTGATCTGTGACTAGTCTCTACAAGCTTTACTAATTAAATTTAGAACTATGATTTTTCTGTTAATCTTTGAATGGATTTTCCAACTAATATTCCACTGTTCTTGACTTAATCAATTTAACGTGTTTAACTGATTTGATAATCTACCTTTAAAAAAGAAAAACTTTAAGGGACCTATTATCCCCCTTTCTAGATCTATTTCTGTGCTTTTGGGAATAATAAAAAATTTAGAAATACAATTTGTAAAATTGAAGTTGTTTGTATAATTTGTAAAATTTAAGTCGTAAAATTTATAATTCATAATTTGTGATATAATTTATCATTTGTAAAACTTAAGTTGTAAAATTATAAATACAATTTTAAATTATAAAATTTATAAATATGCAAAATTTAAGTTGTAATATAAGTTTTTAAAATTGTGATACAATTTTTTTTAATTACAAATTTCATACAATATTTGACAATATTATATTAAATAGCATAATCCAAATTCCACAGTACTATATTAATTAGCACGAGACTATTATCTAAGGAAAATGAAAAATGAAAAGAGAATTACATCCATAAGGACCATAAATTTGGACTAAAATCCTCTCCATTTCAAATAAATGAAAATTCTCCATTTCATAGTTCAGATTTAAAATCACATCTCTCTCCCGTGAGCATGATGTGCTATCAAATTTAAAATCACCTCTCTCTTTGGCAAGTCCTCGAAATTGACTTTTGGTCATTTAATTTGAGGAAAACTAAGACCTTCATTGACAAATGGTACTATAAATGAAATATATGTGAGTCGACTTACTAAACAAAATTATTTTCACATAAGATTGGTGATTGCAATGGCAATCACAAATACTCTATAATGATAATAAAATTAGTCATCACTAAGAGCCATCATATATTTTATTGTTTTGTAATGACTTGAAAATTCCATCACAAAATACTTTCTTTTTGTAATTGCAAATAAAAGTCGTCACAAAATTTTTTTTAATGATTGTCATGGCCGTCATAAAATATTATTTTGATTATTTCTTACATTAAAATATTAGTGATAACTTAAATGCAATCACGAATTAAAATGGTATATCTATAAGTTATGATTTAGTGCGTCACTAAAAGAAAATTTATTTTGCGTGAAAAATTTTGTGTGATTGACATGACCATCACAATTATAATACATTGGTGACAAGATTAGTCATCACTAAGAGCCATCATATATACTATTATTTTGTGATTGCTTAAAAAGTTCATCACAAATTACTATCTTTTGTGATTATTTTTAAAAACTGTCTTAAAATTCCGTCACATATTCTTATTTTTCTAGTAGTGTATCTATAGGGAGAATGTTCAAAAATGCTCCTGACGTTTACCGTGATGTCTACCGAGCACCCTATACTTTTTTTTATCCAAAAGTACCCTTAATGTTACACTTTTTGAGTCACCCGTGCCCCTGCCGTTAGACACGGCAACGAGTAGGCGAACCAAAATGGCCCGGATTTTGGTGGAATTTTGAAAATGTGAGGCCTGTAACTGGTTGGGATAAATCGTTTGCGGTCATGTCTTTTCTCCCTTTAATTTTTTTTTTTGCAAACTCTTTGCTACACCAGAAATAGTAATAATAATAAATATTAAAAATAATAAAATAATTAATAATAAATAATAATACAAACAATCACGATTAATTAATTACCTACATTAATTACATATCTTAATCAATTAAAATTTTAATAGTATTATAAATTAGTATTATTAATTAATTACCTACATTAATTACATATCTTAATTATAGTTTTCAATTATAGTTAAAATATATTGAAGATTGCATTAAAAACAAATAGTTCTTGTAGCTAAGTTGGTTTAATTGAACTCTTATTTATTTACTTACTTACAAGTCTGAAAAAAACAACCCAGTAACATTTTAATTTGAAAAAAAATAAGTCACGGACCTGGTAAAAAAAAAGCCCGCACTTTCATGGGCTAAACAAATGCAGCCCGTGGCGGACGGACTGTGCCCGGCCCACGGGCCTCTTTTGCCAAGTCTACCTGCCGTTAACAGAAGACAAACGGGGTTAAAATTGACTGACGTGACAGACACATGGAGGTTTAAAGGGAAAAAGTTCAAAAATGCCCCTGACACATGTAAATATGTCATTTAATCAAAATAAAAAATACTAAAATTCAAAATAAAAAAAGCATAACATATTTACATCATTTAATCAAAATACTAAAATTCAAATTATTTTGTTAACTAATCAAAACAACTAATTAAATTAAACAAGTTGTATAACATATTTACATCATTTAATCAAAATACTAAAATTCAAAACATAACATATTTACATCAAATACTAATTAAAAAAAACTAAAATACTAATTAAAAAAATACTAAATACTAAAAAAATCAAATTTTAAAATAATAAAATACTAAAATTCAAATTATTTTGTTAATTAATCAAAACAACAAAAATTCAAATTACATTATTAAAATACTAAATATTACAAAATAATTAATGTTATGATTTTAATATTTTAATGAAATGTGAATTAGATATGTAAGCGATTCAAGAAGGAAATAAAGGAAATCGAAATAGCTTATAGAAATGTAAATAAAGAAACTAGACAGTTCAAAAACTCAAATTTGAGTTTGGAAGACAATTTTGAAAAAACGGATCACGTCGTTGAGTCTAGAACATCGAAATTAGTAGGAAAAGACTGTAAATATAATATAGTGTCAACATGACTTTTAAGGTAAAAAAAGTCAAACTCAGAGTTCGGAGATGAATTTGAAGAAACACACGTTGCCACGACGTTGGGGACGTCGAATTTAGTAGAAATCGATTGTAAATATGAAAAAAATTGAGTTGTAAAAGGCAAAAATGTCAAATGGACAATTAAGTGGATAAGTGAGTAAATTAAAAGGAGAAAAAATAGTTTTGGAGAGAATAAAATCCCCTATGGTCAGCTGAAGATAGTGTAGGGGTGGCTAGCTAAGAGAGCATAGGGGGTATGTAGGAGTCAAGGAGCACAAATCATATTGTCCCCCACTTGAGCAAATTAGTTTTTTTTTTTTTTTTTTTTATATTCTATGCACATCCCCACAAAGTCAGCATTTTTCCTCCACTCCCACTTGTTAGAACATCATATTAGAGAGAGAATATTGAATTGAGAGAATAGATAATTGCATAGATAATAACTTGATAATTATCTCTCTTGTTTACATTGAGAAGATAGGAGATATTTATACTAATACAAGATAAGATGGGTGACTAACATATTACCTAACTCAATGAGATAATCATGGAGATAACCATTACATAATTATTGGAGATAATCATGGAAGAGTGAATGATGGAAACTATCCTAACAATATAATAATATCTAAAATATTATATTCCTAAAATATCGCCTATATCGCTCTCACAAGCGAAACGTAGAGAAACGAAGCTTGAGCTTGCACTTGGTTGAACATCCATGTAAGTGAAGAGTTAACAGAATAACAAGTCCTCGAATTAGAGAAAATACGGACAACTTCCATGAGAGGTTGAATAAAGATGTAGCATGCATGATAATAACATCTAACCAAATGAAAGGTAGGTGGCATATGTTGAATAGGTGGTGGGAATGTCGTCTTGGACTGTGAAAGCACGATGTCTGAAGTATCCATGGTTGCAGACCGTGACTTCCCAAATTTGGAGGAGAAAGTAGCAGAGGTAGGAACATGAGAACCATAAAGAAGGAAATGCATTAGAGATCCATCAGTTGCAAGTCTTGCAGATTGCATATATATAGAGGAAACGAGAGCAATATTGCTCTTGGTTCCTGACGGTGGAGAAGTGGCAAGTGTAAAAGGATAAGCAATTGGAGAAAATTGGGGGAATGCAGACGGGTCAGGGTGTCTGATTACATCTACTTTTACTTCTGATGTAGACGGATCGATCATGCGGATTGATACCTGATTATGCGGATTGGGCGAAGCGTATGCATGTGCTCATCAGAATATCCTGTTGGTGGAGAGTGAGCATGTGAGATATCACACCGTGGAGAAAGAGAAGGAATATCTTGTAATTTTTCATGATCAAGAAGCATATGAGAGAGCAAATCTAAAGATAAAGAAGGATTTATCTCATAATAGTACTTGCAGAAGTCACTAAGAGAATCATCAAGCCCATCAATAATGCAATCAATGAGTTCAATTTCATCGATCGGTTCACCGACGCGACTAAGAGCATAGGCGAGAGATTTTGCCTGGGAGATATAATTTTTCACGGATTGAGAAGGAAGTTTCTGAAGAGAGTACACTTGATAAAAGATCATCAACATACCAATTCTGGGAAAACTCACAAGCATCATTTGTGGAGGCACTATCATCATCGACTTGAGAGGTGGGAAATTGTGGAGAAAGATCACAAAAGTTGTCTTGTGATTCATTAAAACAATCATAGGAGGGATGATCAAGCCACTATTTGGAATCGTATGGAGAAGAGTGATAATCTGAGTATGGAGAGAATTGATTTTCCACCATGGAATCGTATGGAGAAGACTAAATGTGCAGCAGGGGTATGCAACGAAGGGAATTTAGAAAATATGCAACGGTAGATAGAAGAAAGGAAAGGGAGGATCAAAGGTTGCTAGCCTTATGGCTTTGATAACATGTTAGAACATCATATTAGAGAGAGGATATTGAATTGAGAGAATAGATAATTGCATAGATAATAACTTGATAATTATCTCTCTTGTTTACATTGAGAAGATAGGAGATATTTATACTAATACAAGATAAGATGGGTGACTAACATATTACCTAACTCAAGGAGATAATCATGGAGATAACCATTACATAATTATTGGAGATAATCATGGAAGAGTGAATGATGGAAACTATCCTAACAATATAATAATATCTAAAATATTGTATTCCTAAAATATCGCCTAATACCACCCCTCGGCCCTCATTTTCCAAAATCAGAAGAAAAGGGAGAGAAAGAGAGATTTGGAAATGAAGAGAAGAACAAGATATGTTTATGCTTGTTTGTGATGAACTAGCTATATAAAGGTATACATCTAAACCTTGTTTAATATTTTGATTTTCATCTATGGATGTTAAGTTTTATGAATTTTATATAGAAAGGATATGTTTATATTTGTTTGTGATGAATTAAACTTGTAAAAACAAGAATAAAAAAAGAGAAATCAAACAAAGAACAAAATCTTAAAATTTTACAGAACAGTAGTTTATGTCCTGGTTTTGTAAAATCATATCTCGTGATACATAAGGAGTTAGGATGTGATCTTTATGTCTAAAAATATATTTGGAAGTAAGCTAAACACAAACAAGAATTACTCAAAAACTCCTAGTAGATTATTTATGGTGATTTTTCGAGTCAAGTTAGTTCAGAGAAAAAACTTTGCTGTCAGAATCTGGAAATCAAATTTTGGCATGGTTATTGTGCGAATTTTTCGGGCTTGGGTGTATAGAATTTAAAATTGGTGTCGAAAGTAAAGTTGTAGCCCTAGAAGTTATCAAAACAACCCCACAAATTTCATCAAATTCTACTAAGTAGATTAATTGTTATGATTTTTCTAGCGAGACATGGTAAAGCTTTAAACACAGAAAAGGACATATTATGTTACTATTTTTGTAAAAATTATATAAAATCATATGTTGAGAATTTGGAGATGGTATAAAAAGAAAAGTTGTGGGTATTGAAGTTATCGAGCAAGCGTCGTGAGTTGAATAAATTTTATGAAATAGATTATTTTTGATAAATTATTTTGTAAAGCTTGTTAGGAATTGTAACTTTTTGACCTAGCTGATGAAGGAGAAAATTTGGAATAATTGAGGAAGAGGCTAGAACCAGGTCCTAGATGGTGTTGAACTAAACTGTATAAGCTTTAGTTTGACTCAAGAATGAACGAAAACTGATAAGTAACGAAGGAGTTATGATAAAAACAAAAACAATATTTTGTTAAAGTAAAATTGTGATGAACATGAGTTTTATAACTTGGTTTGAGATGAAACTTTGAAGGATGATATATTTTAATGTGTAATAACGTATCTTGATGTAAGGAAGAGATTGTTCAAGATTTTAGAATTTTTAGATTTCATTCTGAATTATTAAGATTATTGGAGAAGTTAATTAACAAGAATGTTAAAATATAATTAGGGGAAGTAAATTAATAAAAGTGAATATTATTATAAGGAAGTTAAATTGTTGATGATATATATTTTATAATGGTGTAGATGACACAAATTTGAGTACGGGAGAAAGAAATACTATATGTGAATGATGTAGATGATGAACTATAAACCGATGCAAGTTCTGAAGCCTATGCTAGTCTTTTAATTAAAAATTTTCAAGTTCCCGTACTTATATGCATTTACAAATTGTTCTTTATTAATGAACTGCGATTGTATTCTTTAAAGTTCTTGTTATTCATGAACTATTTTATGTAATGAGTTATGTCATTTGTTTTAGCTAGACTTAATTAATATACTCAACTGATGTGATTATTGAATTATTAAATTCTTTGGAGATGGTTGATGTCATCTAATTCAAATTTGTTTGGTATAGATTCTAAGGGGGGTGTATTCAATTGAGATTTTTAAAGACTTTAAAATTTTGGTTGTATTCAATCAAGATATTTAAAGAGTTTATAAAAGTTTACTGATATTCAATTATAACTTTTGTAATGTCTTTAAAAGTTTGGTGGTATTGATTTGAGACTTTTACAAAGTCTATAAAAGTATTTTGTTATTCAAAAAGTCATAGATTTTTCAGATTTCTATCAAATGGTAGAGTTTGACAGATTATAGAAGAAGAAATGCTCATATTCAAAGTCTGACCTCATCTCTAAAGACTTTCAAACTTCCAAACATTTGAGAAAGGAAGAAGATGAACACAGGAGAAAGAGATAGAAGAGATCAAACAAAGAAGAGAATATATATATATATATATATATATATATATATATATACATACTTCTCACTTTCTTTCTCTCTCTCTCTCTCACTACCTTATTCCTCTCAAAATAAAAACCCCAAAAGAAAAGAGAGCTATTATAGCAAATGAGAATAGAGAAAAAGGAGGAAGGGTTAAAAAGACGAAGTAGCATTAAGGGTTCCAAATATAACCAATGGTATAAATGGAGATAACAAATGTTTTAATATCATTTTATATTTCTTATCTCCCATAAAAAAATCTCATTTATTATATTTGTAAACTAAAAGTAATAAATTTGTTAATTTTATTATTTTTGAAAATTATAAATTGTTAGTTTAGCAATAATGACTTGATAGGAAAATGACAATGAAAATTTTTAAAATCAAAATTGTTATTTTATATTATTGTTAGTAGAAAATGACCATTTTATGAAATATAAAAATTATGAAGTATGAAATTTTCTTGTAATAGGCGGGGTATGATATAATAATTCAACTTTAACAATGCCTTTTTATCAAATTAGGTTGTGACATGGTCAATAAATTTTAATATTATTTAATATCGTACTCATTTTTTCTAAAATATATGATCTTTGTTGACTTTTTAGCATATTATTATTATTAACTATTATAAACTTTTAGCATATTTTTATTTTTAAAGCTTATTCAAATTTTGTTTATAGATTATAATTCCACTATGGCAGTCACATGGACAAATCTTGGAAACCCACGCAGACAATTGAATAAAATTAAGTTTTTTTTTATTTTTCATTAAAAGTCAACTGGTTTGGACGAATTTTGTAACATTTTTTTTTACAAAAATATAGTACAATGAGTCGAATGGAAAAAAATTCAGTCTAATAATGCATTTATAAATGGAGGTCGAGTAGAATGGAAAAAAATGTATTTAACCCTTTTTTTTTCCATTTCTAAATCTCAATAATTCATAACACCCATATTTCCACATATCACATATATAATTACACTTAATTATAATATAATCATAAAGCATATATTTGTAATAAAATTTTATTTCATTTACAAATATATAACATACTATATTCTAGGTTCTCACATAATAAGAATTTTATTTATTAAATTCTTAGTTTAATAATTTATGAGAAATTCGGGTTATCGTCAATCCGTATGTCGTCGTACAAGATGATACTGACAAAGAAATTGATACGCAAGAGGAAGAGACAAAATCATAGAATGACAATGATTTTAATTTTGACGTGTTTGACGACGTACCAAGTCTTAACTAATTGTTATTTTGTAAATATTTTAATTACTAATAAAAATAATTATTAAAATAAAGTAACTGCAATTTAATTAGTTAATGTTGGCTATTTCAATAGTAAAATTATGTCTAGACATAGCGGTGGAAGTCGCCGTGGTGGCGACCGTACATGATCGGGCGACGGCTCTCAAGGCGGGTCGTCTTCATCAGCTAGTTAGTTAATTTCATTTTAGTGTTCACATTCATTTTGTTTACTTTTTTATATTTTATATATGAAAAAAGCCCATTTACTATTTTTTTCACAATGTCAACGCTTATACCTACAGTCCGTCCTTGTGACTGTTATTGAAAGTTCTCTTAAGATAATCATGTCTTGCTTCTAATGTGTTTATTAGGTAAATAGTCAGTCCTTGTTTCCATGTTGCCTAATCATATTACCTTGGTATCTAGATTTTTCAAATCATGCTTCCTTGTATCAATTTGAAGCCTATGAGGGGCTGTTTTGAACTAAAATTAGAAGCCTTTTTGTGTAGGCTCTTTAAAGCATGAACATATATTGTATAGTATGTACATGATGTGATGAACCTTTGTATTGCAAACTTAATAACTAATTTGGTAACTTAGTGCTAAACCTTGCCTAAAAGACCTAGAAGAGGCATGACTGACTATAAGTATAATCTGTGTTGGCTTAAAGCATCTAAAGGCATCTTTAGATGCTTTAAATCATGGATATGGTAGATACAGGTTCATATTTTAGAAAGACATATATGTCAATGCTTGCTACTGTTTTGGTGTGATAAACCATGCCTAAAATGCTAGTCTAAAACTGTTATAGTGTCAAGACAGGCTGGCTGGGAATGGAGTCCAAAGATGTGTTTAATTTCTAATATAAAGTGTAGATATGCTTAAAATACCCTCTATTCTTTGGATGCAATCACAAAAGGATGTGATTGCTTTGGCTATCACAAATAATTGGTGATTGTTTTGGCCATCACAAAAAGATGTGATTACGTTGGCCATCACATATAATTGGTGATTATTTTTACCATCACACAAAGATGTGATTGATTCGACCATCACAAATAATTGGTGATTATTTTGACCATCACAAAAAGATGTGATTGCTTCGGCCATCACAAATAACTGGTGATTGTTTTGACCATCACAAAAAAATGTGATTGTTTCGGCCATCACAAATAACTACTGCGCTAAACGGCCATCATGATGCTTAAAACCATCACGTAAACCTTTCGTAATGGTTTTTTTAGTTTTTGTGATGGATTTTTGCCATCACAAATGACCATTTTTTTAGTAGTGGACATATATATCAATGCTTGCTACTGTTTTGGTGTGATAAACCATGCCTAAAATGTTAGTCTAAAACTATTATAGTGTCAAGACAGGCTGGCTGGGAATGGAGTCTAAAGATGTGTTTAATTTCTAATATAAAGTGTAGCTAAGCTTCAAATACCCTCTATGCCTAAGTATAACATGTATTGGTGTAACAATTGAGCAAAACAAAATAAAAAGGACTGAAATGGTGAGCTCTTTGTTAACTATTTTGGAAGCCTATCTCTGGATAATTATACCTTGTATTCAGGTCTTTAAATCATGAACGTATAGTATATATAACAACTACATGATGTTATAACACTTGTGTTAAGAGTTTGAAGAATTGTTTTCTATTTTTTGTGCCATATTATTGCTGTAAGCTCAAGTGACTGTGTAACACCCCCCTTCCCGAAAAGGAAAGGGAGGTCACGTGCCAAGCACAACAAACCTCAAAATAAGTAAATAGAGCACTAATGACTTCAAATATGTAATAATGATATCCATCAATGAAGTACTAAATACAGTTCTCCAAATAGTGACATAACAATCAAAACCTAAAATTTAATAAACCTATTCGGTCAAAGGTAGCTCTTTTCTCACCCAAGCCCTGAATCACCCCAGAAACCCTCTGGGAAGAAAAACACAACATGAGCGAATTGCCTACTACTACGATACTGAGATATATAAAAAGATATATAACTGATATACGAAAATAACTGAGACAAAATATTGAACAAAGCCTCAAGTGTAAATACTGACGAAAATATATTCTCCAAATATTTGAATGGAATATATTTGAATCAACAGAATTAACAAAACCAATAGAAGAGTAAGGAAATAACGAACTGAAGTAACTAACTCAATGAATTGAACTGAACATAAACAAACAAAACTAATACAATGAAATAATAAATTTGAATCAAATGGTCAAATTGTTATTTCATACCGAGTGAGCTCATAAATATACATTGTCACATAGGCAAGTCAAAACAATGCCACACAGGCAAGTCAAAACAATACCACACAGGCAAGTTAAAACAATGCCACATATGCAACCAAAATAATGCCCCATAGACAAATCACACATTGGACCGCGAATCCAAATGTATACAAATCGGATAGGTGTGTTTGGCACAACATCACAAATCCGCAGAACAGAAAACTAGGGTTAACCCATACGCCTCCCACAACAAAACACCAAATGGCTCACTTCCTCCGTAGCCCAAAACAGAGATGTCGTGGACTAATCACACCGCCACGGAAAGTGTCATGCCTCTCGTGCCAAGACGACATGCATGTGGTACCCCCACAGGTGGTTATAGCTCAGGTATACCCTACGGTATATTCTAACAAAAATACTATGTCACAACACATGCGACATAATACCAACAAAAGGGTTCTATATGTACATGTTGAACCAAATCAAATTATAGTCACAAGGTCTCAAAAAGAAGGTAGCAACATGTACTGCTCTACCATTATCAAAAATAAATACTAAACATGATATCCTAATTCAAAGAGAACAAATACGAGTCATGTGTATCAACTCCAAAATGAAACAAATATATGAATTTCACAAGAAATAATTATGTGAAATAATAACAGAATTTGAAACGAGGAACAAAACGAATAAATCAAATTTAACAAAAGTATCGCTGAAAAAGTACGAAATCCGTACCTGAATTGAGCAACGTAATACCCGAAAAATTATATTCCAAATTTGACTTGTTTAGACTCCCTCCGTTCGAACTACCAAAATAATAATAAATTTTATTACAAATCTAACCATTACTAACATAATAGTGTTAAATAATTTTATCACAAAATTAATTAAATTGAATTAATAAACATAATTTTTTTTATTTACAAAATATTACATACACACACACACACACACACACACACACACACATATATATATATATAACCCACGAATGTATGAATAGAATGGCATACTGCCTTCTATACTATAGTTTTTTTTTTAAAAGTCTCCATATATACTTGATTTATTAATACCCAATCCCATCAACTCTAAAAACAACTAAACTTCACATAACTAGTAAATGCATATTGAGACCATTTGAATGAGCCAACTAATGAAGTCATGATATATATAGTCACTATAATATATATAATCTTAACAGACAAAGTTAGTTTTCTTAATTACTGTATATATATGTATACATATATACACCAGCAATCTATTGGTTATCAAATAGGCTTTGTTATAAAATTGTTAATTTCTAATGAATGTACGCAATTCAAGTAAAATTCATAATTAATCAAACCTGTTAAATTTTCTGCTCCTTTCTTAACCCAGTATTTTGGCTACAACCCTTTTCCTTTTTTTTTTCTTTCTGAGCAGCCGCTGCAATACTTTTCATCTCTCTCTCTTTCTCTCTCAGTTCGTATAGATATAATAAAACAGTTAGGGTTTACTTATTTATTTACCAATTAATATATCTTATTAACTCTCCTATTTTTGATAGAATTTATTATTACTCACATATTAATTAAACCCAAATAAATTTTAAGGCCCAATTTACTAAATTGGTACCCATCACTTATTAATACCTATTAGCCCACATAAATTAAATGACTAATTTCACCCAAATAAATGACAAAGTCCAAACAATATATTTATAAAAAAATAATTTTTATTATTCACTATTTATTTATTTATTTTAATTTTTTTGGGGTATTACAGACTGCTATGCTATGGTTGTTTCTATGATGACTATCATGCCCAACTCTTGTTAAGTTAGTTGTTGTTAATGCTTGGCTTAGGCACAAGGAGATAGGTTGGCCTGTAGTGTTATAAGGTGACTTAATGGAGTTGTAGAGCAAGCAAATTTATATTACACAAGTAATTTTAGACTGTGCACACCACATGATCGATGAAAGTCCCAAGTGGACTGCTTAAATTAAAAGTCAAGTATTAGACACAAACAAGGCAGGGAATTGATTCATGTATTACATGTGTTGATAATTAGCAGGTTAAGCCTATTAGAATGAAATAAAATTCAGTCAAAAGTTAAAGTAAAGAATTAAAAAAATTAGCATGTCAAGACATTATGACAACTGTTTTTGACAATAAATAAACTTGAAATTTAAGCCTCATAGGCTTCTAAAAGAAACTAATATAGTACCTTTACTATCTCTAAGAATTTAGCCTAAACAAAGTAGAACATCAAAAGTTACTAAGTAAAAGAAATTTGGTGTAGGGCTACTGCCTTGGCGATGTTGAGTAAGCATATAAATGCAAGGTCTGAGTGCTCTTCCAGGCTCTCAGACAAGACTCACTAATGGGTCATTGCCATTGACAAACAACAACTCATTTTTAGCTTCTAGTGAAACAGTGTTAATAAACCTTAATAAGATTATTTTGTAGTATAATGAGATGCCCAACAAAATGGAAGACTTATGAGGAAAACAAGTTACCTAAAGGAAGGGGCAAAGTCTGTTGTTGAAGAGCAGCTGCAGGATGTACTAGTTAGATGACTTGTTCGTCCATCTTGTGTTGGATAATGTTTTGGCTGGTATCTATAGTTATTACTATAACTGGTAAGTTTTATTTTAAAAGACATGTGTATTAGTGGTGGATTATTACAAAATCTTTGTAAAGTATATAGGGACATTGTGACGCCCCTAAAATAGGTATACATCACCCATCTTGAGTCGTCAAATACATGGTACAAAATTCAAATACAACTTAATTATACAACAGTCATGTAAAAATACGACTAAACATATCTTTGTGAGTTTTAATACAAATATTGTCATCTAGATAATATACAAACTCAATGGGGTCCTCATTACATTTATTATCACACTATTTCACACGAATAGTGAGGACTACTAATGCACCATCTAGACCATCACTCTGCTTCCCCAGACTAGTCCCTGCTACGTTCTCATTTCCTGAAGAGAACAATGAAAGCAAAAGGGTGAGCTCAACTAGCCCAGTAAGAAATATTATGACTAAGATAATGCAGAATAAAGTATTATTAGCCTTCAACAGTGTTAAACTGATAAAATTTAACAAACATCAAGTTTAATCATAAATGAACAAGCAATCCATTAGAAGAGTCAAGTAGAGAATAAAATCTACTATCTTCTATGATTTAAAAGGTTTTTCATCACTTTTATCGCTGAGACTCAGCTTAATAAATAATCCACATCATCAAATCATCTCTGCGCACTACAAAGCCAATGATATTCTTTAAGTATCACGACCACGAATTATTCATGCACTACGGGCCAAAGATAATCGTGTTTTCATCAACGGTCCTGATCATGCCATAAAACAATTCATCTTTGCTCCCTTGGCCGAAGAGAATCCATAGCCATAATCATACCAAAAATTATCCATCAATGCATTACGGGCCAATGAGGACTTTTTCCACATCATTTGTAACATTACGGTCATGATTATACCGAATAATCCCTGGTCATAATCATACCAAGTCCACCTATGCACTACTACAGCCACGTAGATGACTTTCAACATAATATAAACATGAGGATGATGACAATGACATAATAATTCAATAAAACAAGTTCAAGAATTAATTTATCCAAGAACCAATAACGTCCAAATTGTCAACATAATCTTTGCTTTGTGGAGTAAAATTCAAGAGTGCTCGTAAGAATATTTCCATGAAAAGATCTTGGATGAAGCGCAAAATATCAAGGATATTCCACTAATTTCATGGAGTATAGAAGTCAAAACATTAATCAATTGAGTATAATAAAAATGGAATAACAAAAGAAATCACCGTAGCATGCGATGTAATCGCATGATAAAGTTATTCCAACAAAATAATAAATAACGGAACCAGGTCATGCGTAAACGCATAGACAGGATGTTCCAACAAAATAATAATTAACGAAACCAGGTTATGCGTAAAGCACACAGATAAGATGTTCCAACAAAATAATAATTAATCTTAACCGAAGTCACGCGTAAAAGCATACGGCAGATATTCTAAATGAATAATAAACAACGGAACCAGGTCATGCATAAACGCATAGACATGATGTTCCAACAGAATAATAATTAACGGAACTAGGTCATGCGTAAAGTACAGACATGATGTTCCAACAGAATAATAATTAATGGAATAATAAAAGAATTTCACCATGTATGCGGTACTTCACATAAACAGGTTATTCCAACATAATAATAAAGAATGGAATAATGTAAAAATTTCACCAAGTATAGGGTAGCTCACAGATACTGAGTTATTCCAATGTAATAATAAAGAATGGAATAATGTAAGTTCTCTTCATGAATACAAAAGAAATAATACCCCTTACGAGTACAACAAATAATATCCCATACCTTTGAAAGAAGAGTATTCCAATTGGTAGAGGCGAGGATATACTCAAGAAAACTTCACACTACGCTTCAAAGCTTTATTAAACTCTAAAGAAATACACTCAAGATTATAGAAGAAGAACTCTCTCTATAGTTTCTCTCTCTAGTTTCAAAGAATTAAGTAAGAAATAATGAAGGAATGAGCTTCTATTTATAGAAGAATGGACTGCATAGGAACTAATTCATGAACGGTCCAGATTGATTTACTTTAAACGGATGGTCCAAATTTAAAACAAAATCTTTTAAATAAAATATAATATATTCTATTTATAATCTAATAAATTAAACGAATAACTTTATAAAAGTATTACATTTTTATATAAAAAGATTTTACTATGCAAAACACTATGCATCAAGCACTATGCAACACTATGCATAATAAAATATAATATATTCTATTTATAGTCTAATAAAATAAATAACTTTATAAAAGTATTCTGTTTTATATAAAAAGATTTTAATATGCAAAACACTATGCATAATAGAATATAATATATTCTATTTATAGTCTAATAAAATGAATAACTTTATAAAAGTATTCTATTTTATATAAAAAGCTTTTCTGTTTTATTACATTAATAATACTAAGAAAACAAAACTGAGTGACTTATCACGTAAGCATCAATAATCAATAACGTATGCTACTATGCAACCACGCGTATTACTGTACTTTTACTACCGAGTAGTTCAACAGTATTAACGGTAAAACTTCTGCCGTTATTTTCATAAAAATATTTTTGTCATTTTCTCAATCCGAAAATCATTTCATTGTGGGGTCCACCAATAATTGTGCCGTTTTATGAATATTCCCTGATAAAACGAATATTCCCCGACCAATCGAATATTATATAACAAATTGCGTATTTTGCAAAATTTATAAATATTACCCATAACTATAACATTATATCAAATCCACACCATAATATTAAAAAATTATTTCGAGAAAATTAAATCTTTATTCCTAAAATTTGGGGTCTCACAATCTCCCCTTCTTATGAAATTTCGCCCTCGAAATTTACGTACGTACCTGGTATGCCGAAGAGGTGAGGATACCTTGACTTCACTTCAAATTCTAACTCTTGAGGTATAACCTTTGAGTGTTGAATACGATCCTTCTTATCCAAGATTTTAACACGTATCTGCTCATACGTTAAATCTTCTGCTATATCGTTTAGTTTTAATTTAATAATGTGGTTCGGGTCGTCCACATATTTACGTAACCTCGATACATAAAAAAAACGTTCTGAACACGCAACATACTTGGCGATAAAACGAGTCTATAGGCCACAGTTCCTACTCGATCAAGGATTTCAAATGGGCCAATTAAATCGAGGGTTGAGATTTCCTTTCTTCGTCGCCCTCTTTAACCTTCTTCTTCACATTCATCAGCTCCGGTTGTGTGTATCTTGAGCGGCTTTAACTTTATCGATTAAAGTCGATTCTACTCGTATATTCGTTATCTTCACGTGGGTTCTTAGAGTCTTTAACTCCATCTTCATCATTTGTAAGTCGTACGAAATGGGTCTTTGTGTTAACAACATCGTACTCTTAAACGCATATGATCTTCTACCACGTTCGCTTTTCCACGATGATATTGATTGGTATGATCGTAATCTTCAATAGCTCGAGCCAACGTCTTTGGCGCATGTTACGTTCGCTTTAGTTGAAGAAATATTTAAGGGTTTAAGAAATGGGTTTTGTACTGGGGTCAATACAAAATTCGATTTCACGCTCTAGGGTAGGCTAAGAAGTCTTCAAGAATACGTCAGAAAATTTATTAACAATAGAAATATCATTCAAAACTGTGACCCTCATCCAAGACTTAGATAGTACGTCACATTGATACCTATCAACTTGTCATCATCATTCAGGACGTCGCCTACAGAAAGTCTGGCTTCGGTGCATTCCACACAAGGAAGTCAACAACGAAAGGACCGGGCTCTTTACTTATGGCTTGATATGACAATGATTGACTTTAGTGGTTTGGTTACTTGAATTCACATAACAAGTTGATTAGGAATATGAAAGCTAACAACCTTACGAAAAGCATGATGAGTAGTTAACCAATCGACTCCTAAAATCACATCAAAGGCAAGTATTTTCAAAGAGATACGATCGACAGGTAACGTGAAAATGTTTATTTGAACAAGATTTATAAATAGTGGAGGTAACGAAGGTTTCTCCCAATAGATATATCAAAGTCTAACTTCTCCGAGTTAACTTCAAACATTGAACACAACTAGGTGAAATAAAAGAGTGAGTAGAATCGGTATCTAACACAGTATAGACTTTGCAAGAGTTTATAATTAACTTACCCGTGATAATTTTATTCAGGTTCCTTGTCACGAGAAAAAAAAAACTCTCTCTCTTAAACTACTGGCTTTAGCTTGTCTGGGACATCCTTTGGCATCACTATCCCAGCTGGACTTGACTTCACCATATGATAAAATCGAGCTAGGTGACCTTCTCTTCCGTAATTAAAACACGTTTTGGATTGCTGCGTACAGTTTGGACGTATGTGTCCCTCCTGTCCGCATTTGAAACATACGACCGGTGGTTGTTCTTCTTCCTTTGAAATGGGTGATAGTGCTGCTGTCTTTCCATCATTATTGAACCTTCTCTTCTTAAAATTTCCACTTCTATTATCTTGGCCATGATTACCACCGAAATGGTTACCATTCATGGCATGATAATTTCCCCCACGATGGTTATCATTGTTCTGATGACCGTTGCCACCGGTAGGATTATTATCGTGTTGTTGGTCGTTGCCTTTTGGTTGTGCTGATTCATTATCGCGCTCTAATAACTGATCCCTATTCACAACATCTGAATACAAACACAGTTTATGAGAGATAAGATATTGACGTATCTCAGGTTTCAAACCTCTTAGAAACATTTGCGTCATTCTCTCCTCATTATCAACCAAATGGGACGCAAATCGGGACAACTCGACAAACTTGGCTTCATACTGCGACACGGTCATGTTGTTTTGCTCCAACTTGATAAATTCCACCTCTTTCATGTGACGAATGCTTTCGGAAAGTACTTGTCATTGAATGACTCTTGGAACTTCTCCCAAGACATCTTGAGTCGCGTCCAGTTAGGTACATTTCTGATTCCCACCAAGAATCAGCCTCTTCACGCAACATAAAAGGTGACAAAGGAACCTTTTGCTCCTCGAGCATCCCAAGACATCAAATATCTTGGTGATCTATTTTAACCACGTCTCACCTTAAGTGGTTCTCGGCTTTCCCAAAACTCCGGTGGTCCCAGCTCCTTGAATTGCTTAGCGGTGACAAACCGTGGGTTGCCATTGTTTCCTCCTGCATTATGAACAGGAGCCGCCTTCGCCTAATGTTGCGTGAATTCTAGAAAGCTCCTAAACGTACCTTCGTTCGTCAATTGATTAGTGTTGTTGTTTATTGGAGGATTATCGCCATCCTGTTGCACATTGTCTTGATTATTGATCTGTGGAGACTCAACGGTCTCTTGTGCTCCATTGCTTATCTCAACATTTTTAGATGTCATTTTCAAATACTGCCACAAAACAAGGGTTAATTGACATGTAACATATTATCACTATACTCTGACCGACCAATTAAATACCAAATAAACTTAGGTAGGTCATACTAGCGAAGGAATTCTCCGTCTCTCCCCTCCTAGTTCTAGTCTCACATCTTAGCCAGGGATCATATCCCTAAGCTTTGATACCAACTGTGACGCCCCCAAAATAGGTATACATCACCCATCTTGAGTCGCCAAATACATGGTACAAAATTCAAATACAACTTAATTATACAACAGTCGTGTAAAATACGACTAAATATATGCTGTGAGTTTTAATACAAATATTGTCATCTAGACAATATACAAACTCAATGGGATTCCTTATTACATTTATTATCACACTATTTCACAAAATAGTGAGGACTACTAATGCACCATCTAGGACCATCACTTTGTTTCCCCCGACTAGTCCCTGCTACGTTCTCATTTCCTGAAGAGAACAATGAAAGCAAAAGGGTGAGCTCAACTAGCCCAATAAAAAATATTATGACTAAGATAATGCAGAATAAATTATCATTAGCCTTCAACAATGTTAAACCGATAAAATATAACAAACATCAAGTTTAATCTGCAATGAACAAAGCAATCCATTAGAAGAGTCAAGTAGAGAATAAAATCTACTATCTTCTATGATTTAAAAGGTTTTTATCACTTTTATCGGCGAGACTCAACAATAAATAATTCACATCATCAAATCATCCCCGCACTACAAAAGCAAGGATATTATTTAGTATCACGACCACGAATTATTCATGCACTACGGGCCAAAGATAATCGTGTTTTCATCAATCTGGTCCCGATCATGCCATAAAACAATTCATCTTTGCACCCTTCACCAAGAGAATCCATAGCCATAATCATACCAAAAATTATCCATCAATGCATTACACGGCCAATGAGGACTTTTTCCACATCATTTGTAACATTACGGTCCATGATTATACCGAATAATCCTTGGTATAAGCATACCAAGTCCACCCATGCTTTCACAGCCACAGATGACTTTCAACATAATATAAACATGAGGATGATGATAATGACATAATAATTCAATAAAACAAGTTCAAGAATTAATTTATCCAGGAACCAATAACGTCCAAATTGTCAACATGATACTGCTTTATGGAGTAAAATTCAAGAATGCTCAGAAGAATATTTCCATGAAAAGATACTGGATGAAGCACAAATATCAAGGATATTCCACTAATTTCATGGAGTATAGAATTCAAAACTTTAACTAACTGAGTATAATAAAGAATGGAATAACAAAAGAAATGACCAGGTATGCGATAGACCGCACAGACAGGTTATTCCAATAGAATAATAAATAATGGAACCAGGTCATGCGTAAACGCACAAACATGATGTTCCAACAGAATAATAATTAACGGAACCAGGTCATGCGTAAAGCACAGACAGGATGTTCCAATAGAATAGTAATTAATGGAACCAGGTCATGCGTAAAGCACAGACAGGATATTCCAACAGAATAATAAACAACGGAACCAGGTCATGCGTAAACGCATAGACATGATGTTCCAACTGAATAATAATTAATGGAACCATGTCATGCGTAAAACACAGACATGATGTTCCAACAGAATAATAATTAATGGAATAACAGAAGAATTTCACCATGTATGCGGTACTTTACATAAACAGGTTATTCCAACATAATGATAAAGAATGGAATTATAGAAGAATTTTACCAAGTATAGGGTAGCCCGTATATACAGGTTATTCCAACAGAATAATAAAGAATGGAATAACAGAAGTTCTCTTCATGAATACAAAAGAAATAATACCCCTTACGAGTACAACAAATAATATCCCTTACCTTTGAAAGAAGAGTATTCCAATCGGTAGGCGAGGATATACTCAAGAAAACTTGCACTACGTGACGCTCAAAGCTTTCTTAAACTCTAAAGAAATACTCCAAGATTATAGAAGAAGAACTCTCTCTATAGTTTCTCTCTCTAGAGTTTCAAAGAATTCGTAAGAAATAATGAAGGAATGAGCTTCTATTTATGAAGAATGGACTGCATAAGTAACTAATTCATGAACGATCCGTTGATTTACTTTAAACGGACGGTCCAGTATTTAAAACAAAATCTTTTAAATAAAATATAATATATTCTATTTATAATCTAATAAATTAAACGAATAACTTTATAAAAGTATTTTGTTTTATATAAAAAGATTTTACCATGGAAAATACTATGCAGGCATTATGCGAGCACTATGCATAATAAAATATAATATATTCTATTATAGTCTAATAAAACAAATAACTTTATAAAAGTATTCATTTTTATATAAAAAAGATTTTACTATGCAAAACACTATCATAATAGAATATAATATATTCTATTTATAGTATAATAAAACGAATAACTTATAAAAGTATTCTGTTTTATATAAAAAGCTTTTCTGTTTTATTACATTAATAATACTAATAAAACAAAACTGAGTGACTTATCACGTAAGCATCAATAATCAATACCGTGTGCTACTATGCAACCACGCCAGACATCGTATTCTTTTTTTACTACCGAGTAGTTCAACAATATTAACGGTAAAACTTCTGCCATTATTTTCATAAAAATATTTTTGTCGTTTTCTCAATCCGACAATCATTCCGTTGTGGGTCCACCAATAATTGTGCCGTTGTACGAATATTCCCTGATAAAACGAATATTCCCCGACCAATCGAATATTATATAACAACTTGCGTACTTTGCAAAATTTATAAATATTACCCACAACTATAACATTATATCAAATCCACACCATAATATTAAAAAATTATTTTGAGAAAATTAAATCTTTATTCCTAAAATCTGGGGTCTCACAGACATAGGTAGGTTGGTTAAGGAAGAGAAGCTACTTTATGGGCAGCAGCAGATTATAACAGACAATTGCTATGGCTGTTTTAGAAGAGCCACTTTTGGCTTTGTGGTGCAATTCAAAAACTTACCCATCAAATTCAAATTCTAAATAAATAAGTGTGTGGGACATATAACCAAGCTATAATTCATCTAGGCAGGTAAAGGAAAAGGAGGTGGAGCTACTAACTTTAGGCAGTAGCAGGTCACAAAGCAAGAAACTGCTATGGCAGTTTTGATTAGCTAGTTGACTTTGAAAATAAAATGTGAAGAATTAGACATAGAGTGTAATTTTATAAAAGTAAAATTATACACAAAGCTTGATAATGTGGTTACAATTCTCTATAAAGAAGTTAGTAATTATATTACAAAAACAGTACATATGTGATGGGTGGAGATTGTTGGGGCTAAGACAGGACAAAAAGGGTTGTTTTGGCATAATATAGACAACCCCCAAAATAGGTATACACAACCCATTCTGAGTCGCCAAATATATGGTACAGAATTTAAATACAAACTTCTTTATACAATACAACAAAAACGTAACTGAGAGTTTTAACATGTATATTAATTGTCTCGTAGACAATATCCAAACTCAAATGGAGTCCTCATTACAATTATTATCACATGCACTATTTTATAAAATAGTGAGGACTACTACAACCACCATCTCGGACCGTCACTCCATTCCACAACTAGTCCCGAATATGTTCTCATTTCTTGAAGAGAATAATGAAAGCAAAGGGTGAGCTCAACTAACCTAGTAAGAAATATTATGACAAAGATAATGCAGAATAAATTATCGTTAGCCTTCAACATTGTTAAACTGATAGAATACAATAAACAATAAGTTTAACTACATCGGAACAAGCAATCCATTAGAAGAGTTAAGTAGAGCATGATATCTACTAGCTTCTATTATTTAAAAGTTCATCATCAATATTTTATCGATGTAACACATCTGAATAAATAATCCACATCACAAATTATCCATGCACTACGGGCCAAGGATATTCGTTATTATCACCAATGGTCATGATCATGACAACAACTATCCATCAATGCAAAATGGGCCAATGAGGACCTTTACCACATCATTTGTAACATTAAATGTCATGATTATACCGATACATAGTCAGAATCATACCAATCAATAGTCTATCTATGCACTACAGACCAAAGATGATTTTCATAATAATATAAGCATGAGGATGATGACAATGATATAAAAATTCAATTAAATGAGAGCAATGATAAATTTGAAAGATTTATAATTCAATTTATCTATAGTTCAAAAATGTCCAAATTGTCAACATGATATTTCTTTGTTGTGAAGCCCCCAAAATAGGTATACATCACCCATTCTGAGTCGCCAAATACATGGTACAGAAACAACTACAACTTTATTAATACAACATAAAAACTGTGAGTTTAAATACAAATATTGTCATCTAGACAATATTCACACTCAAATAAGCCCTCATTACAATTATTAATACACTATTTTACAGAATAGTGAGGACTACTAGAACAAATTCTAGAACCATCATTCCACACCCCGACTAGTACTCGTTACATTCTCGCCTCCTGAGAAGAAAAATGGAACAACAAGGAAAAGGGTGAGCTTTAACTAGCCCAAGAAAGAACATTATGACTAAGATAATATAGAACAAGTTATCGTTAGTCCTCAACAGGAAAAATCTAATAGAATACAATAGACAACCGGGGCTTTAAATCAATCTTCGCAAATAAAATAATAATTCATTAGAAGAGTTAAGTAGAGAATGCAAACTACTATCTTCTATATATGAATTTAAAAGTTCATCGTCGATATTTTATCCTCCGTAACATCAATCAATATATATCCGAATCAAATATTCATCTTTGCACTACAGCCAAAATATTCATCACCGGGTCATGTTCATCTAAACATTTGTTCATCTTTTGCACTACGCCAAGGATATTAATCTCGGTCATGTTCATCTCAACACTGCTCATCTTTTTCACCACGGGCCAAAGATATTCATCAAGAAATCATTCATCTTTGCACTACGTGCCAAAGATATTCAAGAATATCATCATTTAGGACCGAGGATGATGAAAAATATTTTAAAGAAAACGAATCCAAAGAAAACTAAAGAACAAGTATTAAGGATTCGTACTTTAAATAATCCAAGTTCAAAATACTTCATAAATAACCAAATCGAGTAAAATTCAAGAATGAAGATCAAAACATAGATCCAATCAAAGATAGGAATCATAATGCATAATCTTGGACACGAAAAGAAAATTTAATTTTTTTTGTGAATAGTGTCGATTCGTGAATAGTGTCAGATATCGTGAATAGTCTTCGTATCGTGAATAGTAACTCCGACACTAAAAGATAGAAATTTCACAAAAAATCATCATGCTTCGTGAATAGTACTCGTGAATAGTAATCATGAATAATAACTCGTGAATAGTAACTCATGAATAAGAACTCATGAATAAGTAACTCCGACATAAAAAAAGTTCCAAATTTGATAAAAAGTTCTAACCAATATTTCTAAGATAATGATATTGAAGAATTAATATCATTTGAGAAGAAAATAACATCTCTTACCTCGTAAAGAATAGTACTTACGACCGAATACTCGGATATAAGGTTGAAAGAACTTACACCAGATAGCAATACTCAAAGTACTAAAATACTCACAAATGCGCTCGATATTATAGAGAGAAAGAGAGAGAAATCTTTAGTTTTACGTGTGATTTTCAATTCTAACCTAAGACCCTATTTATAGAAAATGCTTAGAACACCAAAGCGTAAAATTTAATAAAATATTAATATATATTATAAATTCCTTAGCCAAACTTTGAAGATCTGAATTCAGATCATTTATAACACATGTGAGCCCACTAATTGCACAAAAAAACGCTTTTTCTCAAAATAATTAACTAAAAAAACTCCAAAATCAATTTTTTCGAACTTCTAACTTCAATAATTCATAACAAATAGCCCTTTTGTCGTAAAAATTCAAATCTCGTGAGTTTTTATAGGAAATTCAATTATCTACAACTTTGCGTAAGAAAATTTTTCCAAATTCCAAATAGAAATTGACCGAAATCCATATACTTGATGATTTTACAAGCTTATAATCAAATTTCAAATAAGAAATGGGGTCCACCAAACACACAAAATATGTGTTAAACAACTTTTGCAACAAAAGTACTCTTCCTCCTCATATACTCATATATCCCACATTCATTGTAAAATATCACCATTATTATATTATAATAATATAATAAAATATTATTTTATCCGAAAAGATAAAATATCAATTTTAACAATTGTCACTTTAAAAATTTTCTCCATCTATATCACATAAAATCAATATTTTCCTCATCATATAAATTAATAATTAATTATTCACAAATAATATTACAGAATCACAAAGATCGGGTAACTGTGCCGCTCCTCAGAAAGAGGGACTTTCCAATAAGAATTTCTCCTTACCTACTGCGCCAATTATTAGGTGACCAAACCTCTCTTTAGACGTAACTTTCTAGACATTGCCAATAATGTTTTCTAATAATATTATTCGGATAATATGAATTATTACTTCGATAATGGAAAATACCGTGTAGTGACAATTATCAAAACAACGAAGAATATAAAATATCAACGCAACAATTATCAAATCAATAAAATAAAATAATTGAATAAGAATTCATCGTAATAATTATCGAGTAGTGCCTTCTTACGTAAGAATCAATAATTGGTGCAATACTGCAGTGCTATCAAGGTAACAACGCCAGACATCGTGTTTTAACCACCGGGTATTCCAACAAGATTAACTGTAATAACTACGCCGTTATTTATAAATAACTTATACTTGTCTTTTCTTCATCCAATCGCTTTCAAGCATGGGGACCACAAAAGATCATATTTGTCAGTATAAATATTCCCCAAAAAGAAGAATATTCCACGACCAAACGAATATTCCCCAACAACAATGAATATTTTATAACCACTTGTTTATTTTAAAATATTCGCGCATTTTACTCATAACTAACCACATTAATCAATTCAACCCTTACTATTTCAAAATAATAAATAGAGGAAATTCCATTTAATTAAAAAAAATTCGGGGTCTTATAACCTCCCCTCCTTATAAAATTTCGTCCTCAAAATTGACGTACGTACCTGGTGTTTCGAAAAGATGAGGATACCTCGCTTTTATTTTCGTTTCCAACTCCCAGGTCATTTCTTCAATAGCATGGTTCCTCCATAAAACTTTGAGTTGTGGTATGACTTTTGTGCGTAGGACATGCTCCTTCCTATCAAAAATCTTGATAGGTACCTCCTCGTACGTTAAGTTTTCAGCTATCTCGTCTGGTTCTAACTCAATGACGTGGTTCGGGTCGTCCACATAATTTTGTAACTTCGATACGTGAAAAACGTTATGAACACGTGTCATATTTGGCGGTAAAACGAGTCTATAGGCCACAGTTCCTACTCGATCGAGGATTTCAAATAGACCAATAAATTGAAGGTTTGAGCTTTCCTCACATAGCTAATTCTCGCTTTTGGAATAACAACTTCTTGCACCTCCTTCTTCATATTCATCACTCCGGCAGTAGCCTTGAAATGATTTTAACTTTATCGATAAAAGTCTGGTTCTACTTCTTGTATATCATCACGTGAGTCCCAAGAGTCTTTAACTCTATATCTATCATTTGTAAGTTATATGAAATGGGTCTTTGACAATATCGCATTCGCATCAGATATACGATCTTTTACTCAACACGCCGCCACTACACGCTCGCTTTTTTCAGATGGTATGGTCGTAACATGTGCAAAATGAGTCTCCTATCGAGTTCTTCAAGCTCTTCCCACATTCCTTGCTCCATTTGAATTTTGTATCTCTACGAGTCACCAAGTAATGGAATAGCGATTCGAGAATATCCTTCAACGAATCTCCGATAATAACCAAATAAGCCTAAAAGCTACGATTTCGACATCGACTTAGGTTATTCTCAATCGCGACTCATATCCCAACCTTGGATAAAGACGTCACAATGACACCTATCAGTTTACTATCGCACGAATATGGTGTCCCCTACAGAGAGTCTGGCTTCAGTGCATTCCACAAAGGAAGTCACCAGATAGAGGCTCGGGTACAAAATTCTACAGTTGAATTTTTTAACTCCTGAAGTTCAATAGGAGCCATGAGATTTTTAGAAATGGGTTTTGTACCGGGTTCAAAGTCGATACAAAATTCAATATCACACTTTGGGAGTAAGCCAAGAAATTCTTCAGGAAATATGTCAAGAAAGTCAATAACAACAAGAATATTATTCAAATCTGACGTGTCTTTATTCAAATCCATAACATGGGCTAAGAAAGCTTGACATCCATTTTTCAATAAACGAATAGCTTTATGACTTGATATGAAAGTTTTTGACTTCAATGGTTTGGTTGCTTGAATTCGAATAACAGGTTGCTTAGGAATATGAAAACTAACAACCTTACGAAAGCAATCAATTTTGGCATGATGAGTAGTTAATCAATCAATTGCCAAAATCACATCAAAAGCAAGTATCTTTAAAGAAATAAGGTCAACAGGTAATGCGATGGTGCCAACTTGGATCAAACAAGATTTATAAACAAAGGATGTGATGAAAGTTTACTCTAACGGAGTTTCCATAGATAGGTCAAAGTCTAATTTCTCCTGAGTCAAGTTTAAACGCTGAGCACAAGCGAGAGAGATAAATTAAAGGGTAGCACCGGTAGATCTAGTAATGTATAAACTTCGCATGAATTTATGATTAGCTTACCGTGATCACCTCGTTTGGGTTCCTCGTGATTTGACCAATCACGCACAAACGCCTTCTTCAGAACCGCGACTTTGACTTTTCTCGATAGCCTTTTGAGTCACCATCCCCACTGGCTTGGTTTTCTCTACCGCATAACTCGAGCGATATGTCCTTCCTTTCCATAATTATAGCATACCTTGAACTGTTGTGGAGAGTTTGGGCTGATGTGTCCCTCTTTTCCACATTTATAGCATACGACCGGTGGTCATTCTCCTCTCTTAAAACTAGTTGCTGCTGGTGCTGACGTCTTCACATTGTCATTGTTGAATCTCCTCTTTAAAATCTCCCCGACTCGCTTTTTCTATTTTCATGGCCACGATTACCACCAGAGTGGTTACCGCTTTTGTCCAATATTTTTTCCTCACTGGTTTTTTCATTGTTCATGACCGCCGCCACGGCAGATGATCCTCGGGTCATATTCCTTGTCAACATACTCTATCTCACTCTAATAATTGAGCCGTGTTGACAACATCCTCAATATAAAGTAAATTTACGAGAGATAAAATATTGTCAATCTCGGGTTTAAACCTCTCAAAAACATCCTCGCCATTCATTCCTCATTCTCTACCAAATGTGGTGCAAACCTCGATAACTCGCGAACTTCTCCTCGTATTGGGACACCGGCCATGTTGTTTTGCTCTAGTCTAATTAACTTTACCTCCTTCATACGGCGAATACTTTCGTGAAAGTATTTTTTGTTGAAAAGTTTTTGAAACGCTTCCCCAAAACATGCGAGCGCGGCAGTCAAGTACGCTTCACGACTCCCACCAAGAATCCGCCTTCGCCACTAACATAAAGGTGGCGAATGGAACCTTATGTTCCTCCGCAGCATCCCAAGACATCGAATATCTTAGTAATTTGCTTGAACCACATTTCCGCCATGATCGGATCCGGCTTCCTTAAATTCGTGTGGTCCCAACTTTTTGAACTCGATTGTCAGGATAAGTCACAAGGCATTATCATTTCCACCAGATTCTCGTACACGAGTCTCCTCGTCCGGTTTTGCATGAACCGCAAAAAGCTCCTAAACATCCCGCTGCTCATCGCTCTGGGCTTTCATGGTGTTGTTTACAGAGGAATATTGCCTTCCGCTGCATGCCTCCTGGGTGGTGATTAAAGGTGTTTCCACTACCCTCATTAACTCCACCGTTAATATTCTCACCGCCATTCTTAAATACTACCATAAAACAAGGGTTAATTAAACAAATTAACATATCACATATTAACCATATACTTCAACCGACCAACAAATAATCTTAGGTATGACACACTAGCTAAGGATTACTCGCTCTCCTCCTCCTAGTATTATTCCCCGATCTCCGCCAGAGACCATATCCCTAAGCTCGATATATCAACCGTGACGCCCCAAAATAGGTATACATCACCCATTCCGAGTCGCCAAATACATGGTACGTAAACAACTACAACTTTATTAATACAACATAAAAAACTGTGAGTTTAAATACAAATATTGTCATCTGAGATAATATCCACACTCAAATAAGTCCTCATTACAATTATTAATACACTATTTTTACGTAATAGTGAGGACTACTAAACAACTTCTAGAACCATCATTCCACACCCCGACTAGTACTCGCTACATTCTCGCCTCCCGAGAAGAAAAATGGAACAACAAGGAAAAGGGTGAGCTCAACTAGCCTAAGAAAGAACATTATGACTAAGATAATATAGTAACAAATTATCGTTAGTCCTCAATAGGAAAAATCTAATAGAATACAATAGACAACCAGCTTTTAAATCAATCTTCGCAGTAAAATAATAATTCATTAGAAGAGTTAAGTAGAAATGCAAACTACTATCTTCTATATATGAATTTAAAAGTTCATCGTCGATATTTTATCCCCGTAACATCAATCAATATATATCCGAATCAAATATTCATCTTTGCACTATACAGCCAAAGATATTCATCACCGGTCATGTTCATCTAAACACTTGTTCATCTTTACACTACGGGCCAAAGATATTAATCACCCATTATGTACATCTCAACACTGCTTCTTCTTTACACTACGAGCCAAAGATATTCATCAAGAAATCATTCATCTTTGCACTACAAAAAGCCAAAGATATTCAAGAATATCATCATTTAGGACCGAGGATGATGAAAAATATTTTAAAGAAAACGAATCCAAAGGAAACAAAAGAACAAGTATTAAGGATTCGTACTTTAAATAATCCAAGTTCAAAAATACTTCATAAATAACTGATTGAGTAAAATTCAAGAATGAAGATCAAAACATAGATCCAATCAAAGATAGAATCATAATGCATAATCTTGGACACGTAAAAGAAAATTTAATTTTTTTTGTGAATAGTGTCGATATCGTGAATAAGGTCAGATATGCGTGAATAGTGCCATATACATGAATAGTAACTCTCACACTAAAAAAGATAGAAATTTCACAAAAAAATCATCACGCTTCGTGAATAGTATTCGTGAATAGTAACTCGTGAATAAGAACTCATGAATAGTAACCTGAATAATAACATAATAAAACTCCGACATAAAAAGTTCCAAATTTGATAAAAAGTTCTAACCAATATTTTGGCATAATGATATTAAAAATTAATATCATTTGAGAAAAAAATAACATCCCTTACCTAAGAAAAGAATAGATTTCCGATCGAATACTGGATATAGTCTTTGAAAGAACTTGCAATCAGATAGCAATACTCAAAGTACTAAAATACTCATAAATACGCTCGATATTATAGAGAGAGAAAGAGAGAGAAATCTTTAGTTTCATGTGATTTTCAATTCTAACCCAAGCACCCTATTTATAGGAAAATGCTTAACACACCAAAGCGTAAAATTTAATAAAATATTAATATATATTATAAATTTCCTTAGCCAAACTTTGAAGATCTGAATTCAGATCATTTATAACACATGTGAGCCCACTAATTGCACAAAAAACGTTTTTCTCAAAATAATTAACTAAAACTCCCAAAAATCAATTATTTCGGAACTTCTAACTTCAATAATTCATAACAAATAGCCCTTTTGTTAGAAAATTCGAATCTCGCTACTCTTTATAGGAAATTCAATTATCTACAACTTTGCAAAAGAAAGTTTTTCCAAATTCCAAACAGAAATTGACCGAAATCCACATACCTGGATGATTTTACAAAGCTATAATCAAATTTCAACAAGAAATGGGTCCACCAACACACAAAACATGTGTTAAACAACTTTTGCAACAAAAGTACTCTTCCTCCTCATATAGTCATATATCCCACATTCATTGTAAAATATCACCATTATTATATTATAATAATATAATAAAATATTATTTTATCGTAAAAGATAAAATATCAATTTTTAACAATTGTCACTTTAAAAATTTTCTCCATCTATATCCACATAAAATCAATATTTTCTCATCATATAAATCAATAATTAATTATTCACAAATAATATTACGTAATCACAAAGATTGGCAACCTGTGCCGCTCTCAGAAAGAGGGGCTTTCCAATAAGAATTTCTCCTTATCAAGCCGCAATTAGGTGACCAAACCTCTCCTTAGATGTAACTTTCTAGACATTGCCAATAATGTTTTCTAATAATATTATTCAGATAATATGAATTATTGCTCGATAATGGAAAATACCGTGGTAAAGGACAATTATCAAACAACAAAGAATATAAAATATCAACGCAAAGAATTATCGAATCAATAAAATAAAATAATCGAATAAGAATTAATGTAACAATTATCGAGTAGTGCCTTCTTCACGTAAGAATCAATAATTGGTGCAATACCGCAAAGCTATCGCAACAACGCCAGACATCGTGTTTTAACCATCTAGTATTCCAATAGTTTTAATTCAGAATAACCACGCCTGCTATTTATAAATAACTCATACTTGTCTTTTCTTCATCCAATCACTTTCACATGGGGACCACAAAAGATCGCACCTTCGCATTTAATATTCCCCGACAAAGAAGAATATTCCACGACCAAACGAATATTCCCCGACAACAATGAATATTTTATAACCACTTGCTTATTTTAAAATATTCGCATTTTTTACTCATAACTAACCACATTAATCAATTCAACCCTTACTATTTCAAAATAATAAATAGAGAAATTCCATTTTATTAAAAAATTTGGTCTTACATTTGTGGGGTAAAATTCAAGAATAATATTGTATCAAAAATAATTTGGACAGAAAAGAAATCATTTTTTTATCATGAATAGTACCCCGAGTGAATAGTTCCCCGTGAATAGTACCCCGATATGAAAAGATTAAAAATGAACAAGAATGTTTAGAATAATATTTCCGTGAAAAGATACCAGATGAAGCGCAAATTTCAAGGATATTCTACTAATTTCAAGGAGTATAGAAGCAATACTTAACAAAATGAGTGTAGAATTCGGAATCTGAAACGAAATAATATTAATTACTTACATACTACAAAGTATGGAAGAAAATATATTATTTCTTACGAATATTGAACAAAAATTATATCTCTTACCTTAAAAGGAAAGTACTTTTAAATGGTATAATGGATATTCTCAAGAAAACTTGCAGCTTTTCTACACTCAAAGCTTCATTAAACTCAAAAGAAATACGCCAATATTATAGAAGAAGAATTCTTCGATTCTGGTGTGATTTTCATTTCTAAACTAAGCATCCTATTTATAGGAGAATGGAAAGATACTATTTGAAAATAAAAATCACAGGTGAACAGTCGCTTGATTCACGGGGTGCAACCGACAGAAAATTTTGATTTTACTATTCATTACTGTGCAATAAAATATTCTAATAAAACAAAAACTTTAAATAAAATATAATATATTCTATTTATAATCTAATAAAATAAAACTTATAATATATATAAAATGTGTGTGATGTGGATGTGTGTGGGTGTGTTAGTGTGTGCCCGTGAGTGTGGCATGTGAAATGGGGTAATATATATTTATATATATATAATACGTATATATATATATATATATATATATATATATATATCTATAACTTTCTACCGATTATTTTGAAAAATAAGTAAGTGGACGTCCATGTAATAAGCAAAATTTACAACAAATACTTCATAAAAACCCCCCCTCTATTTATCTTAATTCACTTGGCTTCACTAAACATATTTTTAATAACATTTTTGTTCATCATTAATATTATAACTCACAATATTAACAACCAGATCATTCCCAAGAAAGAGGGGCTTTCCGATAAGGATTTATTCTTATTAGCGCGCAATTAGGTGACCAAACACCTTTCATCGACAGAACTTTCTAGACATTGTCAATAATTTAAATAATAATATGAATAACTTTGTCTTCTTAATTATTGATTTAATAATATAAAATATTATGACAATAATTGAATCAATAATATGAGATACTATGCAACAACTACTATAGCAATAATTGAGTAAAACTTAGTAACTTCTCACGCAAGCATCAATAATCAAAGATATTGTATAATACCGTGTGCTACTATGCAACCATGCGTATGACTGTACTTTTATCACGAGGTATTTCAACAGTTAACGGTAAAACTTTCGCCGTTATTTTTATAAAAAGATATTATGTCATTTTCTAACTTCGACAGTAATTTCGTTCTGGGGTTCACCAATGATTGTGCCGTTGTATGAATATTCCCTGATAAAACGAATATTTCCCGACCAATCGAATATTTTATGACAACTTGCTTACTTTACAAAATTTGTAAATATTACCCACAACTATACCATTATATCAAATCCACACCTTATTATTCAAAAATATATTTAGAGAAAATTAATCTTTATTCATAAAAGTTGGGGTCTTACAATTTTCATACGCCAGAGCAGCACCATTGACGCCCGTTATATTGTATGTGTTGTTGGGATAAAACAAGTTTACAAGTACAAAAATGTGGGTTAAAACCCTGGATATTGCCAAAACAGAATTTTTTTTAATAGAAAAACTCCTTATTCTCGACGGAATTTCAATCGTAATTAAGCCTCCTAAGTCCAGTCAGTGATGCTATGTGGCAGTATTAAGCTCGACGGAATAATACCGACCGAAACACTTCCGTCAAGAATATACCAAGTCCGATTTTAATATTGGTCGAATTTGTTCCGTCATTGTTTATTATTAATTTTGATTTTACTTAATTCCGACGTTATCTATATTCGGGATTGAATTTCGGCTGTAATATTCCGCTTGAATTAAATTTTTTCTTGTAGTGTAACTAAACAAATAACTTATTATATATTTTCGGATATACATGGTAAAAAAAGTCGTTAATATATACTTGTAAATGAGGTTTTTTTCTGTGAAACAAAGGAAGTATAGTAGTAATCAAAGTGGTTATCTTTCTCAATAATATACAAATGTTTTGTGGTACATAAAAAGATATTGTAAGACCGAGAATTTTATGAAATAAAAGTATTCAATTTTTCTTATAATTACTATTTAGTAAATGGTTAAATTGATAAAAGGTTAAAGTTAAGGGTGATATATAAATTTTTCAAAATACGCAAGTGGTTATAGAATATTCTTGTTGCTTGGGATATTCGTTTGGTCGTAGAATAATCTTGTTGTTTGGGAATATTCGATGATGCCACAAAACCCATTGTGGGCCCTATAATGTAATAAATCGCTTGGATGAAGAAAACGACAAGTTCGAGTTTTTGTAAATAATTACGTAATCAAGCATCAAGTAATACCATTGAAATACCCAGTGGTTAATGTAAGGCCCCAACTTTTTTTATAAATGAAGATTTAATTTCTCTATTTATTATTTTGAAATAGTAAGGGTTGAATTGATTAATGTGGTTAGTTATGGGTAAAATGCGCAAATATTTTTAAATAAGCAATTGGTTATAAAATATTCATTGTTGTCAGAATATTCGTTTGGTCGTGAAATATTCTTGCCGCTTTGTGAATATTCGCATTTACGGCAAGACTTTTTCAGGGCCCTATAATGGAAAGCGATTGGATGAAGAAAAACTACAAATATAAGTTGTTTATAAATAACACAGAAGTTGTTATCAAGTAACACCGCTTGGAATACCCAAAGTGGTTAAAACACACTGAATACGCTGCTGTTTAATAAGTAGACACCACACAAGATTGCACTAATTATTAATTCTTACGGAAGAAGGCACTACTCAATAATTGTTACAAAGAATTACTGCTCAAAGATTTTATTTTATCGATTCAATAATTGCTATGTTGATATTTTATATTACTATTATTTTATAAATTGTCACTACACAATATTTTCCATTATCGGGCAATAATTCATATTATCTCAATAATATTATTTGAAAACATTATTGGCAATGTCTAGAAAGTTCGCTCTAAGGAGAGGTTTGGTCACCTAATCAAGCTACCAAAGAAGTGAGAAATTCTTATCGAAAGCCCTCTTCCTGAAACTACCAGTTGCCAAGATCATGATTCTGTAATATTATTTATGAATAATTAATTATTGATTTATATGATGAGAAAAATATTGATTTTATGTGGATATAGATGGAGAAATTTTTAAAGTGACAATTATTAAAAATTGATATTTTATCTTTTCTCGATAAATAATTTATTATTATATTTTAATAATATAATAATGGTGATAGTTTTACAAATGAATGTGGGATATATGAGTATATGAGGAGGAAGAGTATTTTGTTGCATTAAATGATTAACACATGTTTTGTGTCAAGTGGACCCCATTTCTTGACTGAAATTTGATTATAGCCTGTAAAATCGTCCGTTTATGGATTTCGGTCAATTTTTGTTAATAATTTGGAAAAATTTTCTTCTGAAAAGTTGTAGAGAATTGAATTTCCTATAAAGAGTCCCAAGATTCGAATTTTCTGATAAAAAGGCTATTTATTATGAATTATTGAAGTTCTGAAGTTCCAGAATAATTGATTTTTGAAAGTTTTAATTATTTATTTTATGAAAAACATTTTTTGCAATTTAGTGGGCTCAACATGTGATAAGAATGGGCTGATTTTAGTTGGTCTAAGGTGGGCTTGACAATTTTATAAATATATTATTATTATATTAAATTTTCGCTTAGTGTTCTAAGCAATTTCCTATAAATAGGTGCTTAGGTTAGAATTGAAAATCACACCGTAAACTAAATATTTCTCTTTTACTCTCTATATTATCGAAATTTATTCTTGTGAGTATTTTGGTACTTTGAGTGTTGTATACTATTGCAAGTTCCTTCAAAGACTATATCCAAAGATTCTAATCGTAAGACTGTTTTTACGAGGTAAGGGTGTTATTTTCTTCAAAATGATATTATTTCTTCAATATCATTATAATCAAATATCGGTTGGAATTTTTATCAAATTTAGAACTTTTTCATGCTCTGGGTTACTATTCATTAGTTAATTCATGAGTTACTATTGATGAGTTACTATTCATGAAGTTACTATTCACGAGAACTATTCACGGCTGCGAAGATGTTTTTGAAATTTCTATCTTTTGGTGCTCTGAGTTACTATTCACGATACGGTGACTATTCACGATTATTCATTATTCATAATACGACACTATTCACAAAAAAATTAAATTTTCTTTTTATGTCCAAGATATCTATTATAGTTCCTATATTTGATCGATCTATGTTTTGGTCTTCATTCTCAATTTTACTCCACTACGATTATTTATAAAGTATTTTTGAACTCGATCGTGTAAAGTACCTAATCCTTAATATTTGTTCTTTTTGTTTCACCGATTCGCTTTTCTTTAAAATATTTTTCATCATCCTCATCCTTAAATGATGATATAATCAATATCTTCGGCCTCAGTAAGTGCAAAGATGAATGATTTTTCGATGAATATCTTTGGCCAGAGAGTAAAAAGATAAATGTGTTTAGATGAAATATAACTAATCGATGAATATCTTTGGTCAGAAATGCAAAGATGAACAGTGTTTAGATGAACACGACTTAATCGATGAATATCTTCGGCCAGAGTAAAAAGATGACTATTTGATTCAAGATGTATATCGATTGATGTTACAGGATAAAATATCGATGATGGACTTTTAAATTCATGTATATGATGGTAGATTTCATTCACTACTTAACTCTTTTAAATGAATTATTGTTTCACCGCTAATTGTTGATCTAAAACTTGTTGCCTATCAGTATTCTATCGATTTTTCCTCGTCAAGACTAAGGATAATTTGTTGTACATTATCTTAGTCATAATATTCTTTACCTGGCTAATGAGCTCACCCTTTTCCTTTTTGTTCCATTTTTCTTCTCGTGAGACGAGAATATAAATGGAAACTAATCGGGTATGGGAGTGATGGTTCAAGATGCAAGTTGTTTTAGTAGTCCTCACTATTTTGTAAAATAATGTATCAATAATTGTAATGAGGACTTATTTGAGTGTGGATATCAGCTAGAAGATAATATTTGTATTTAAACTCGAAGCTTATATCGATTTTGCACGACAATCAATTAATGAAGTTGTAGTTGTTTCTGCACTCATGATTTGGCAACCTCGTAATAGGTCAGGTGGATTGGACTTATTTTGGGGGTCGTGACGCCTCAAAATTAGGTATACATCACCCATCTTGGGTCGCCACTTACATGGTATGTAAATTTAAATACAACTTATTAACATAGTCATGCAGTACATATATGATAAACCGTGAGTTTAAATACAAATATCGCTCTACTAGATATTATACAAACTCAAACAAAAGTCCTCATTACAATTATTATCACACTATTTCACGTAATAGTGAGGACTACTAATGCTATCTTCGTGACCATCACTGCTTCCGACTCGTCCCAAATTTATATTCTCATTTCAAAGAGAATAAAGGAAAGAAAGGGTGAGCTCAACTAGCCCAAGAAGAAATATTATGACTAAGATAATGCGTAATAAATTATCAATAGTCTTCAACAATGTTAAACCGATAAAATACAATATAACCAGCTTTAATCACAATGAATATGCAATCCATTAAAAGAGTCAAGTAGAAAATAAAATCTACTATCTTTTATGATTTTAAAAGGTTTTTCATCATCAAGTATAGCCGAGACTCAAATTTTTAATAAATAATCCACATCATCGAATCACCCCCGCACTACTACCAAGGATATTCTTAAGTATCACGATCACAATTATTCCCGCACTACGCCAAGAATAGTCAGGTATTCATTAATGGTCATGATCATGCCAACAATCGGCCCATCAATGCACTACTACCAATCGAGGATTTTTAATCACATCATTTGTAATATTACTACCATGATTACGCCTTTAATAATCCTCGGTCATAATCATACCAAGTCCATCCATGCTCTACAAAAAGCCACGTATGACTTTTAAAAAAATATAAACATGAGGATGATGACAATGATATAAGAATTCAATAAAACAAGTTCAAGAATTATTTTATCCAGAATTATTAACGCCCAAATTGTCAACATGATATCGCTTTAGAGAGTAAAATTCAAGAATGATCAAGAATATTTCCATGAAAAGATATCGATGAAACGCAAATATCAAGGATATTCTACTAATTTCATGGAGTATAGAAGTCAAAGTTTTAACCAACCGGTATAATAAAGAATGGAATAACAAAAGAAATCACCACGCATGCGGCAGATTTAGATGACATGTGTTATTCCAATGTAATAATAATAATCTAACCAGTCGTGAAATTCACACCGACAGATGTTCCAATGTAATAATAAAGATGGAACCAGATCCTGTAAAAACACACGTATAGATATTCCAATGTAATGATAAAGATTTTAACCAGTCCTGTAAAACACACGCATGTGATGTTCCAATGTATCAATAATAAAGATTTTAACCAGTCCTGTAAAACACATGCATGTGATGTTCCAAATGTAATAATAAAGAATGTCACCAAGTATAGGTAAATCACAGATACAAAAGTTATTCCAATGTAATAATAAGCAATGGAATAACATAAGGATTTCACCAAGTATAGGTATGCCACAGATACAAAAGTTATGTATAGGTATGCCACTTTTACAAAAGTTATTCCAATGTAATAATAAATGAATGGAATAATGTAAGTTCTCTTCAAGAAAGAATAACACCCCTCACCGTAAAAGAACCTAATATAAAGTAGTGAAAAAGTAAGTATAATACTCTTCTTCTTTCTATAACTTTCTCTATAGCTTCTCTCTATAATTTCTCTCTGTAGTTTCAATGAATTCGTAAGAAAATAATGAAGGAACGAGCTTCTATTTATAGAAAATGGAATGCATAAGAATTAATCCATGAACTATCAAGATTGATTTACTTTAATCTGACGGTCCATATTTAAAGAAAAATCTTTTAAATAAAATATAATATATTCTATTTATATAAAACATTTTACTATGCAAACACTATGCAATACTATGCAAAACACTATGCAAAACACTACGCAATACTATGCATAATAAAATATAATATATTCTATTTATGTAATAACTTTAATAAAGTATTCTATTTTATATAAAAAGATGTTTCAATAAAAAAAACGTCATTATCGCTATAATAATTCATATTATTAATCGACAATAATGGAATCAAACCGAG
Organism: Panax quinquefolius; assembly: GCA_020205615.1. NCBI lineage: Eukaryota > Viridiplantae > Streptophyta > Magnoliopsida > Apiales > Araliaceae > Panax > Panax quinquefolius. The sequence continues at coordinate 31,768,401 of CM035165.1, forward strand.
TGACTTCACATAAGATCAATAATCAATACCGCAGCTACTATGCAACCACACGACATCGTATTTTTACTACCGAGTAGTTCAACAAGAACTACTCAGAAAACTTCCGCCGTTATTTCAATAAAATATTTTTGTCTTTTTCAATCCGACAATAATTTCATTGTAGGTCCACCAATGATTGAGCCATTGTATTTAATATTCCTCGCTAAACCGAATATTCTCCCACCAATCGAATATAATATAAACACTTGCATACTTTTGCAAAATTTATAAATATTACCCACAACTATAACATTATATCAAATTATTCCATAATATTCAAAAATAATATTTATAGAAAATTCATCTTTATTTATTAAAAGTCAGGTCTTACAACCTCCCTTCTTATGAAATTTCATCAAATTAGGGTACGACTGGTATGTCAAGAGGTAAGGATACCTTGATTTCATTTCGCATTCTAACTCCCAAGTCATTTCCTCAACATCGTGGTTTCTCCACAAAACTTCGATTTCGAGGTATAACCTCGAGCGTAGAATATGTTCCTTCTTATCCAAAATTTGAACAGAACCTCTTCATACGCCAAATCTTCCGCTATTTCGTCTGCCTTCTAACTCAATAATATGGTTCGGCCTTTCACATATTTACGTAATATGGATATGTGAAAACGCAGATGAACACGAGACATATTTCACAGAAAAGTCGAGTCTATAGCCACGCCCTACTCGATCGAGGATTAAAATGGACCGATGAATCGAGGATTAAGTTTTCCTCTCTTCCAAATCTTGTAACTCCTTTCCACGGAGCAACTTTTAACAACACACGATCTCCTATATCAAATTCCACGCCCTTTCGATGAAGATCAAGATAACTCTTTGTCGATTTTGTGAGGTTTTTATACGCTGTCGGATCGCTTTGAATCTTTTCCGTAGTCATACGCATCAACTCCTATCCCCAACAACGCTGCTTTCACCCACCTCATCCCAAAGATACCGAGAACGACACTTTCTTCCATACAACGCTCAATGGAGCCATGCCAATACTTGCTTGATAACCGCTTGTCAGTAGGAAAACTCCACCAATGGTAAGAACTTGTCCCAACTCCCTTGAAATCAAGAACACAGAGTCTTAATAGATCTTCAAGAGTTTGAATAGTCCTCTCCGATCGTCCGTCCGTCTGAGGATGATATGCCGAGCTAAATCGTAAGTCTGCGCTCATAGCTTTTTGCAACTAACCCAAAATCGTGAAGTGAATCTTCGGTCTCGATCGTAAACTATGGATACCGCAGATACCATGCGCCTTTACAATCTCGCTTATGTACATACGAGCAAGACGCTCAAGTGTATAAGTTTCTCAGATTTGGTAAGAAATGAGCAGACTTGGTCAATCTATCAACAATGACCCAAATCGCATCAACGCCTTTGAGAAACCTTAGAAGACCCCAGAATTTAAATCCATGGTAATGTGCTCCCACTTCCATTCTCGAATTTCAAGTGGTTGCAATGGACCTTTTGGTACTTGATGCTCCGCTTTAACTCGCTGACAAGTTAGACACCTCGAGATAAACAAATACTATCTCTCTTCTTCATATTGCTTCCACCAAAATGTATGATTTAATATCATGATACATTTTGGTACTCCTGTGATGGATTGCAAATGGTGTGTCAGCGCCCATCATGATATTATACTTTAAATCGTGGTCGTTAGAACACAAAGTCCGGAGTCGACTCAAGTATTCCTTCTTCATCGATTCTTGCTTCCTAGATAAGCACCCTCTTGACTTTCTTTCTCATACGATCACCTCCGTGTCCGTAGCTTTGAGCAATTTTAACTTTATCGATTAAAGCCTGCTCTACTCAGATATTCGCTATCATCACACGCGCCCCTCGAGTCTTTAACTCTATCTCCATCCTTTGCAAGTCACACAAAATGGGCCTTTGGTTGATAATAACGCACTCAGATTTTGCATACGATCTTCTACTCAATGCATCGCCTACCACGCTCGCTTTTCCGTGATGGTATCGATGGTACGATCATAATCTTCAATAGCTTCAAGCCAACGCCGTTGTCGTATGTCGAGTTCCTTTTGAGTGAAGAAATATTTGAGGCTTTTATGATCCGTAAAGATCTCCACTTTCTCCCATACAAGTAATGCCTCCAAATTTTAAGTGCAAAGATAATACCGCTAACCTGCATCACGAGTAGGATAATTCCTCTCATATTCTTTGAGTTGTCGCAGAGGCATAGGCTATAACTTTTCCATGTCAGATAAGAACACATCCCAACCCTTTTGCTCAAGCATCATCAGAGATGACAAATCCTCCGAGCCGATGGTATCACGTAACAAAATAAATAAGTCTCTTCTCGAGTTCTTGAAAACTCTTCTCACATTCTTCGCCCCAACCGAACTTTGTATCTTTTCGAGTCACCGAAATAATGGAGTAGCGATTCGAGAAAATCCTTCCACGAATCTCCGATAATAACCAAATAAACCGAGAAAGCTACGATTTCTATTATCGATTTAGGTTGTTCCCACTTTTCAATAGCTTCAATATCTTCATGGGTCAATGAGATATTCCACGACTTGATACCACGCGCCCAAGGAATGCTACTTCTTCAAGCCGTAACTCGTGATTTCTTCAACTCGCATAAAGCTTATATTCACGGCTTTTGGAGGTCACCTCAAGTGTTGCTTTCATGATCTTCACGACTTTTGGAATAAATAAGGATGTCATCAATAAAGACGACCACAAAGTGATCTAAATATTCCTCAATACTTTGGCTCATCATATCCATGAAGGCAAAGAGAGCATTAGTCAATCCAAAGGACATGACTAGGAATTCATAATGCCCGCATCGAGTTCCGAAAGCCGCCTTTTTGAATGTCACGGCTCTAATCTTCAATCGGTGATATCCTAACGAAGATCAATCTTTGAAAAGAATTTGCCTTTGCAAATCGGTCAAACAGTCATCAATACGCGGCAATGGATACCTATTTTTGATGGTGACATGATTCAACTCCCGATAATCAATACAAAGTCGATACTTCCATCTTTCTTCTTCACGAATAGAACAGAGCACCCCAAGGAGAAGTACTAGACTAATAAAGCCAATGTCTAACAATTCCTCGCATTGGGTCTTTAACTCCTCAAGTTCAATAGAGCTATTCGATATGGGCTTTGAAATAGGTTTTGTACCGGTTCAAGGTCGATACAAAATTCAATTTCACGCCTGGGTAGGCCAGAAGTTCTTCTGGGAATACGCCAGAAATTTATTAACAATAGAAATATCGCTCAAAACCGACGATTTTTGTTTAAATCATGATATGAGCTAAGAAAGCTTCGACATCCATTTTTCAATAAACGAATAGCTTTATGGCTTGAGATGACCGTGATTGATTTTAATGGTTTGGTCGTTTGAATTCGTAATAATAGGTCGATTAGAATATGAAAGCTAACAACCTTACGAAAAACAATCAATTTTTGCATGATAAGTAGTTAACCAATCAATCCCTTAATCACGCCAAATGCAAGTATTTTTAATGAAATAAGATCGACAGTAATGTGAGGGTACCGATTTGAACCAAACAAGACTTATAAACAAAGGATGTAATGAAGGTTTCTCCCAACGGAGTTTCCACAGATAAGTCAAAGTCTAATTTCTCCTGAGTCAAATTTAATCGATGAGCGCAAGTAGAGAAATAAAAGAATGGGTAGAACCCAGATCAAATAAAGTGTAGACTTCATTAGAGTTTATGATAAGCTTACCCGTGATGACCTCATTCGGGTTCCTTGCTTTCTCGGGAGGTCACAACAAACGCCTCCCTCAGACCAATGGCTTTGACTTTTCCCGACTACTTTTGTGCCTCCATCCTAGTTGAATTTGTCTTCTAGAAACGACAAAATCGAGCTAAGTGACCTTCTTCCACAATTATAACACGCTTTGACTTTGCATGGCACGCTCGAATCGATGTGTCCTCTTCTCCGCATTCAAGCATACGATAGTGGTCTTTCCTTCCTTAACAACGCAAATGGTGCCGACGCCTTTCCATCATCATTGAATCTCCGCTTTCAAATGTCCATTTTTATTGTTTTGGCCCGATTACCACCGGTGGTTACCATATCCGCCCGTTGATTCCTCCACGCTTTGTGTCACCGCTCGATGACTACTTTCACCGGTATTATAACTTTGCTTACCGCTTCTTTTAGTCATACTGACTCGTTATCGCGCCCCACTAATCGAGCCCTATTTACAACATCCAATACAAACACGCTTTATGAGAAATAAGATGTCGACGATTCCGACTTCAAACCTCTTAAAACATTCGCGCCATTCTCTCTTCATTATCCACCAAGTGGGACGAAACCGTGATAACTCCGCAAATTTTGCCTCGTATCATGACACCATGCCATATTGTTTTTGTTCCAACTTGATAAACTCCACCTCCTTCATGTGGCTAATACTTTCAGAAAGTATTTGTCGCTAAATGCCTCCCCTCGAACTTCTCCCAAGATATCTTCAAGACAAAGAAGTCGAGTACGCTTTTACCGATTCCCACCAAGAATCCGCCTCCTCCACGCAACATAAAGGCGTAGAAGGAACCTTTTGCTCTCGGAGCATCCCAAGACATCAAATATCTTGGTAATCTGCTTTATCCATGCTTCCGCCGTAAGTGGTTTTGCTTCTCCCTTAAACTCCGGTGGTCCCAGCCTCCTTGAATTGTTTATGCGTGACCGCCGAGAGTTTTCCGTGATTTCCACCCCACGCTTTTGATGAGTCGCCTCACCGCTCATTGTCAGATAAATCGCATAAAGCCTCCTAACATTCGATCATTCATCATTTGGTCAAGTTGTTGTTCAGATGAGGATTGTCGCCTTCCCCGATGCACATTATCCTCGATTATCGATATGTGAGAATCAACGATCGCCTCAGGCTCCATTGCTATTCTCAACATTCTCGATGTCATTTTCAGACATCGCCACAAAACAAAAAATAATCGACATGAAACAATTATCTTTATATTCTCGACCACCAATAAAATAAAGACATAAATTTAGTAGGTCATACTAACAAGGTATTCCCCCTCCTCCTCCTAGTACTTTTCTCACATCTTAGCCAGGATCATATCCTTAGCTCGATATTAACCGTGACGCCCCCAAAATTAGGTATACATCACCCATCTTGGGTCGCCACTTACATGGTATGTAAATTTAAATACAACTTATTAACATAACCGCTGCAGTAATAATACGACATATAAATCGTGAGTTTAAATACAAATATCGCCTCACTAGATATTATACAAACTCAAACAAAAAGTCCTCATTACAATTATTATCACACTATTTCACGTATTAAAGAGGACTACTAATGCTATCTTCAGACCATCACTGCTTCCCGACTCGTCCCCAAATTTATATTCTCATTTCAAGAGAATAAAGGAAAGAAAGGGTGAGCTCAACTAGCCCAAAGAAGAAATATTACGACTAAGATAATGCGTAATAAATTATCAATAGTCTTCAACAATGTTAAACCGATAAAATACAATAGACAACCAGCTTTAATCATAGCTGAATATGCAATCCATTAAAAGAGTCAAGTAGAAAATAAAATCTACTATCTTTTATGATTTTAAAAGGTTTTTCATCATCATTATAGCCGAGACTCACTTTTAATAAATAATCCACATCATCGAATCACCCCGCACTACTACCAAGGATATTCTTAAGTATCACGATCACAATTATTCCCGCACTACGCCAAGAATAGTCAGGTATTCATTAATGGTCATGATCATGCCAACAATCGGCCCATCAATGCACTACTACCAATCGAGGATTTTTAATCACATCATTTGTAATATTACTACCATGATTACGCCGAATAATCCCTCGGTCATAATCATACCAAGTCCATCCATGCTCTACAAAGCCATGTATGACTTTAAAAAAAATATAAATATGAGGATGATGACAATGATATAAGAATTCAATAAAACAAGTTCAAGAATTATTTTATCCAGAATTATTAACGCCCAAATTGTCAACACGATATCGCTTTTGTAGAGTAAATTCAAGAATGATCGTAAGAATATTTCCGTGAAAGATATCGATGAAACGCAAATATCAAGGATATTCTACTAATTTCATGGAGTATAGAAGTCAAAGTTTTAACCAACCGGGTATAATAAAGAATGGAATAACAAAAGAAATCACCACGCATGCAGATTTCAGATGTATGTGTTATTCCAATGTAATAATAATAATCTAAACCAGTCGTGAAATTCACACCGGCAGTGATGTTCCAATGTAATAATAAAGATGGAACTGCATCCTGTAAAACACACGATAGATATTCCAACAGTAATGATAAAGATTTTAACCAGTCCTAAAAACACATGCATGTGATGTTCCAACAGTATTAATAATAAAGATTTTAACCAGTCCTATGTAAAAACACACGCATGTGATGTTCCAATGTAATAATAAAGAATGTCACCAAGTATAGGTAAATCATGAGATACAAAGTTATTCCAATGTAATAATAAGCAATGGAATAACATAAGGATTTCACCAAGTATAGGTATGCCACAGATACAAAAGTTATGTATAGGTATGCCACTTTTACAAAAGTTATTCCAATGTAATAATAAAGTGAATGGAATAATGTAAGTTCTCTTCAAGAAGAATAATAACACCCTCACCGTAAAAAAACCTAATATGAAAGTAAGTAAGTAATACTTTCTTCTTTCTATAACTTTCTCTATAGCTTTCTCTCTATAATTTCTCTCTGTAGTTTTCAATGAATTCGTAAGAAAATAATGAAGGAAACGAGCTTCTATTTATAGAAAAATGGAATGCATAAGAATTAATCCATGAACTATCTAGATTGATTTACTTTAATCTGACTATCCATATTTAAAGAAAAATCTTTAAATAAAATATAATATATTCTATTTATATAAAAACATTTTACTATGCAAACACTATGCAATACTATGCAAAAAATACTATGCAAAAACACTATGCAATACTATGCATAATAAAATATAATATATTCTATTTATGTAATAACTTTAATAAAGTATTCTATTTTATATAAAAAGATGTTTCAATAAAAAATAAAACGTCATTATCGCTATAATAATTCATATTATTAATCGACAATAATGGAATCAAACCGAAGTGACTTCTCACATAAGATCAATAATCAATACCGCAAGGCTACTACGCAACCACACGACATCGCATTTTTACTACCGAGTAGTTCAACAAAGAATCACTAGAAAACTTCCGCCGTTATTTCAATAAAATATTTTTGTCTTTTTCAATCCGACAATAATTTCGCTAGGGTCCACCAATGATTGAGCCATTGTATTTAATATTCCTCGCTAAACCGAATATTCTCCACCAATCGAATATAATATAACCACTTGTGATACTTTGCAAAATTTATAAATATTACCCACAACTATAACATTATATCAAATTATTCCATAATATTCAAAAATAATATTTATAGAAAATTCATCTTTATTTATTAAAAGTCGGGTCTTACAACCTCCCTTCTTATGAAATTTCGCCAAAATTAGGGTACGACTGGTATGTCAAAGAGGTAAGGATACCTTGATTTCATTTCGATTCTAACTCCCAAGTCATTTCCTCAACATCGTGGTTTCTCCACAAAACTTCGACTTGAGGTATAACCTCGAGCGTAGAATATGTTCCTTCTTATCCAAAATTTGAACAGAACCTCTTCATACGCCAAATCTTCCGCTATTTCGTCCGGCTTAACTCAATAATATGGTTCGGCCTTTCACATATTTACGTAATATGGATATGTGAAAACGCATGAACACGAGACATATTTCACAGAAAGTCGAGTCTATAGCCACGCCTCCTACCGATCGAGGATTAAAATGGACCGATGAATCGAGGATTAAGTTTTCTCTCTTTCCAAATCTTGTAACTCCTTTCCACGGAGCAACTTTTAACAACACACGATCTCCTATATCAAATTCCACGCCCTTTCGATGAAGATCAAGATAACTCTTTTGTCGATTTTGTGAGGTTTTTATACGCTGTTTGGATCGTTTGAATCTTTTCCGTAGTCATACGCATCAACTCCTATCCCCAACAACGCTGTTTCACCCACCTCATCCCAAAGATACCGAGAACGACACTTTCTTCCGCATAACGCTCGAATGGAGCCATGCCAATACTTGCTTGATAACTCGCTGTTGTAGGAAAACTCCACCAATGGTAAGAACTTGTCCCAACTCCCTTGAAATCAAGAACACGTAGTCTTAATAGATCTTCAAGAGTTTGAATAGTCCTCTCCGATCGTCCGTCCGCCGAGGATGATATGCCGAAGCTAAATCGTAAGTCTGCGCTCATAGCTTTTTGCAAACTAACCCAAAATCGTGAAGTGAATCTTGGTCTCGATCGTAAACTATGGATACCGCATACCATGCACCTCTTACAATCTCGCTTATGTACATACGAGCAAGACGCTCAAGTGTATAAGTTTCTCGATTTGGTAAGAAATGAGCAGACTTGGTCAATCTATCAACAATGACCCAAATCGCATCAATGCCTTTGAGAAACCTTAGAAGACCCAGAACGAAATCCATGGTAATGTGCTCCCACTTCCATTCCGAATTTCAAGTGGTTGCAATGGACCTTTTGGTACTTGATGCTCCGCTTTAACTCGCTGACAAGTTAGACACCTCGAGATAAACAAATACTATCTCTCTCTTCATATTGCTTCCACCAAAATGTATTGATTTAATATCATGATACATTTTGGTACTCCTGTGATGGATTGCAAATGGTGTGTTGTGCGCCCATCATGATATTATACTTTAAATCGTGGTCGTTAGAACACAAAGTCCGAGTTGACTCAAGTATTCCTTCTTCATCGATTCTTGCTTCCTAAGATAGCAGACCCTCTTGCACTTTCTTTTCATAATACGATCACTCCGTGTCCGTAGAAGCTCGAGCAGCCTTTTAACTTTATCGATTAAAGTCTGCTGCTCTACTCAGATATTCGCTATCATCACACGCGTCCTCGAGTCTTTAACTCTATCTCCATCCTTTGCAAGTCACACAAAATGGGCCTTTGTGGTTGACAATAATAACGCACTCAGATTTCAGCATACGATCTTCTACTCAATGCATCGCCTACCACGCTCGCTTTTCCGTGATGGTATCGATGGTACGATCATAATCTTTCAATGCCAAGCCAACGCCGTTGTCGCATGTCGAGTTCCTTTTGAGTGAAGAAATATTTGAGGCTTTTATGATCCGTAAAGATCTCCACTTTCTCCCCATACAAGTAATGCCTCCAAATTTTAAGTGCAAAAGATAATAAATGCTAACCTGCATCATGAGTAGGATAATTCCTCTCATATTCTTTGAGTTGTCGCGAGGCATAGGCTATAACTTTTCCATGTCAGCATAAGAACACATCCCAACCCTTTGCTCAAGCATCATCAGATGACAAATCCTCCGAGCCGATGGTATTGTCGTAACAAAATAAATAAGTCTCTTCGAAGTTCTTGAAAACTCTTCTCACATTCTTCGCCCCAACCGAACTTCAGATCTTTTCGAGTCACCGAAGTCATCGGAGTAGCGATTCGAGAAAATCCTTCCACGAATCTCCGATAATAACCAAATAAAACCGAGAAAGCTACGATTTCTGGCCATCGATTTAGGTTGTTCCCACTTTGATAGCTTCTATCTTTGCCGGGTCAATGATATTCCATGACTTGATACCACGCGCCCAAGGAATGCTACTTCTTCAAGCCGTAACTCGATTTCTTCAACTCGCATAAAGCTTATATTCACGGCTTTTTTGGAGTGTCACCTCAAGTGTTGCTCATGATCTTCACGACTTTTGAATAAATAAGGATGTCATCAATAAAGACGACCACAAAGTGATCTAAATATTCCTCAATACTTGGCTCATCATATCCATGAAGGCAAAGAGGAGCATTAGTCAATCCAAAGGACACGACTAGAATTCATAATGCCCGCATCGAAGTTCTCGAAGCCATTTTGGAATGTCACGGCTTCTAATCTTCAATCGGTGATATCCTAACGAAGATCAATCTTTGAAAAGAATTTGGCTCCTTGCAATCGGGTCAAACAGTCATCAATACGCGGGTAATGGATACCTATTTTTGATGGTGACATGATTCAACTCCCGATAATCAATACAAAGTCGATACTTCCATCTTTCTTCTTCACGAATAGTAACAGAGCACCCCAAGGAGAAGTACTAGACTAATAAAGCCAATGTCTAACAATTCCTCGCAATTGGGTCTTTAACTCCCGGGTTCAATAGAGCCATTCGATATGGGGCTTTGGAAATAGGTTTTGTACGGTTCAAGGTCGATACATAAATTCAATTTCACGCCTGGGGTAGGCTGTAAGTTCTTCTGGAATACGCCAGAAATTTATTAACAATAGAAATATCGCTCAAAACCGACGATTTTTGTTTAAATCAGTGATATGAGCTAAGAAAGCTTGACATCCATTTTTCAATAAACGAATAGCTTTATGGCTCGAGATGACCGTGATTGATTTTAATGGTTTGGTCGTTTGAATTGATAATAGGTTGATTAGGAATATGAAAGCTAACAACCTTACGAAAACAATCAATTTTTGCATGATAAGTAGTTAACCAATCAATCCCTAGAATCACGCCAAATGCAAGTATTTTTAATGAAATAAGATCGACAGTAATGTGAGGGTACCGATTTGAACCAAACAAGACTTATAAACAAAGGATGTAATGAAGGTTTCTCCCAACGGAGTTTCCACAGATAAGTCAAAGTCTAATTTCTCCTGAGTCAAATTTAATCGATGAGCGCAAGTAGAGAAATAAAAGAATGGGTAGAACCCAGATCAAATAAAGTGTAGACTTCATTAGAGTTTATGATAAGCTTACCCGTGATGACCTCATTCGGTTCCTTGCTTCCGGGAGGTCACAACAAACGCCTCCTCAGACTACCGGGCTTTGACTTTTCCGACTACTTTGGTGCCTCCATCCTAGTTGAATTTGTCTTCTGTGAACGACAAAATCGAGCTAAGTGACCTTCTTCCACAATTATAACACGCTTTGACTACATGGCACAGCTTCGAATCGATGTGTCCTCTCTTCTCCGCATTTGAAGCATACGATAGTGGTCTTTCTCCTTCCTTAACAACGGTGTTTGGTGCCGACGCCTTTCCATCATCATTGAATCTCCGCTTTCTTGAAATGTCCATTTTATTGTTTTGGCCTCGACACCACCAAGTGGTTACCATATCCGCCCGCTTGATTCCTCCACGCTTGTTGTCACCGCTCGATGACTACTTTCACCGGTATTATAACTTTGCTTACCGCTTCTTTTTAGTCAAGGCTGACTCGTATCGCTACTTCCACTAATCGAGCCCTATTTACAACATCTCAATACAAACACAGCTTTATGAGAAATAAGATGTCGACGATTCTCCGACTTCAAACCTCTTAAAACATTCGCTATTCTCTCTCATTTATCCACCAAGTGGGACGAAACCGTGATAACTCCGCAAATTTTGCCTCAGATCATGACACTGGCCATATTGTTTTGTTCCAACTTGATAAACTCCACCTCCTTCATGTGGCTAATACTTTCAGAAAGTATTTGTCGTTAAATGTACCCTCGAACTTCTCCCAAGATATCTTCAAGACAAAGAAGTCGAGTACGCTTTTACCGATTCCCACCAAGAATCGCCTCCACGCAACATAAAGGCGTAAAAGGGAACCTTTTGCTTCTGAGCATCCCAAGACATCAAATATCTTGTAATCTGCTTTATCCATGCTTCCGCCAAAGTGGTTTTGCTTCCTTAAACTCCGGTGGTCCCAAATCCTCAATTGTTTAATGCATGACCGCCTCGAGAGTTTTCCGTATTTCCACCTACGCTTTGGATGTGAGTCGCCTCTCCATTGTTGTTGCATAAATCGCATAAAGCCTCCGAACATTTGATCATTCATCATTTGGTCAAGGTGTTGTTGTTTGCATGAGGATTGTCCTCTTCGATGCACATTATCCTCGATTATCGATATGTGGTGAATCAACGATCGCCTCAGGCTCCATCATATTCTCAACATTCTCGATGTCATTTTCAGATATCGCCACAAAACAAAAAATAATTGACATGAAACAATTATCTTTATATTCTCGACCGACCAATAAAATAAAGACATAAATTTAGGTAGGTCATACTAGCGAAGGTATTCCCCCTCCTCCCTCCTAGTACTTTTCTCACATCTTAGCCAGGGATCATATCCTTTAGCTCGATATTAACCGTGACGCCCCCAAAATTAGGTATACATCACCCATCTTGGGTCGCCACTTACATGGTATGTAAATTTAAATACAACTTATTAACATAGTCACTGTGGTACAATATGATAAACCGTGAGTTTAAATACAAATATCGCCTACTAGATATTATACAAACTCAAACAAAAGTCCTCATTACAATTATTATCACACTATTTCACGTATTAAAGGAGGACTACTAATGCTATCTTCAGACCATCACTGCTTCCCCGACTCGTCCCAAATATATTCTCATTTCAAGAAGAGAATAAAGAAAGAAAGGGTGAGCTCAACTAGCCCAAGAAGAAATATTATGACTAAGATAATGCGTAATAAATTATCAATAGTCTTCAACAATGTTAAACCGATAAAATACAATAGACAACCAGCTTTAATCATAATGAATATGCAATCCATTAAAAGAGTCAAGTAGAAAATAAAATCTACTATCTTTTATGATTTTAAAAGGTTTTTCATCATCATATAGCCGAGACTCACTTTTAATAAATAATCCACATCATCGAATCACCCCGCACTACTACTACCAAGGATATTCTTAAGTATCACGATCACAATTATTCCCGCACTACGCGCCAAGAATAGTCAGGTATTCATTAATGGTCATGATCATGCCAACAATCGGCCCATCAATGCACTACTACCAATCGAGGATTTTTAATCACATCATTTGTAACATTACTACCATGATTACACCTAATAATCCTCGGTCATAATCATACCAAGTCCATCCATGCTCTATGTGCCAACACGTATTTACTTTTTAAAAAATATAAATAATGAGGATGATGACAATGATATAAGAATTCAATAAAACAAGTTCAAGAATTATTTTATCCAGAAATTATTAACGCCCAAATTGTCAACACGATATCGCTTTCAGAGAGTAAAATTCAAGAATGATCGTAAGAATATTTCCATGAAAAGATATCGATGAAACGCAAATATCAAGGATATTCTACTAATTTCATGGAGTATAGAAGTCAAAGTTTTAACCAACCGGGTATAATAAAGAATGGAATAACAAAAGAAATCACCACGCACGCGGATTGACGATGATAAAGTTATTCCAACAGTAATAATAATAATCGGAACCAGTCGTGTGAAATTCACACCGACAGTGATGTTCCAATGTAATAATAAAGATGGAACTGCATCCGTAAAACACATGATAGATATTCCAATGTAATGATAAAGATTTTAACCAGTCCGTAAAACACACATGCATGTGATGTTCCAACAGAATAATAATAAAGACGGACCAGTCCAGTCCTGTAAAACACATGCATGTGATGTTCCAATGTAATAATAGAAGAATGTCACCAAGTATAGGTAAATCATATACAAAGTTATTCCAATGTAATAATAAGCAATGGAATAACATAAGGATTTCACCAAGTATAGGTATGCCACAGATACAAAGTTATGTATAGTAGTATGCCACTTTTACAAAAGTTATTCCAATGTAATAATAAGAATGGAATAATGTGTTCTCTCTTCAAGAAGAAAGAATAACACCCCTTACCGTAAAAAGAACCAATATAGAAGTAGTGAAGTAGTATACTCTTCTTCTTTCTATAACTTTCTCTCTAGCTTCTCTTCTCTCTATAATCTCTCTCTGTAGTTTCAATGAATTCGTAAGAAAATAATGAAGGAATGAGCTTCTATTTATAGAAAAATGGAATGCATAAGAATTAATCCATGAACTCTGTCAAGATTGATTTACTTTAACTGACGGTCCATATTTAAAGAAAAATCTTTTAAATAAAATATAATATATTCTATTTATATAAAAACATTTTACTATGCAAACACTATGCAATACTATGCAAAACACTATGCAAAACACACTATGCAATACTATGCATAATAAAATATAATATATTCTATTTATAAATAACTTTAATAAAGTATTCTATTTTATATAAAAAGATGTTTCAATAAAACAAAACGCCATTATCGCTATAATAATTCATATTATTAATCGACAATAATGGAATCAAACCGAGTGACTTCTCACATAAGATCAATAATCAATACCGCAAGCGCTACTATGCAACCACACGACATCGCATTTTTTTACTAATGAAGTAGTTCAACAAGAACTACCAGAAAACTTCCGCCGTTATTTCAATAAAATATTTTTGTCGTTTTCTCAATCCGACAATAATTCTGTTGTGGGGTCCACCAATGATTGAGCCGCTGTACGAATATTCCTTGCTAAACCGAATATTCCCCAACCAATCGAATATAATATAACCACTTGCATACTTTGCAAAATTTATAAATATTACCCACAACTATAACATTATATCAAATTATTCCATAATATTCAAAAATAATATTTATAGAAAATTCATCTTTATTTATTAAATAGTTTTCATATTCCTAAGCAACTCGTTATTCAATTTAAGCAACCAAACCATTGAAGTCAAACTCTTTTATATCAAGCCAGTAAAGTCATTCGTTTATTGAAAAACGGATGTCAAGCTTTCTTAGCCATGTTATGGACTTGAACAAAAATACATCAGATTTGAATGATATTTCTGTTGTTAGTAAATTTTTTGACGTATTTCCTGAAATATTTCCTGACCTACTCCCAGAGCGTGATATTGAATTTTGTATCGACTTTGAACCCGGTACAAAACCCATTTATAAAATCTCATATAGAATGGCTCCTATTGAACTTCAGGAGTTAAAAACCTAACTACAGGAGTTGGTACCTTAGCCTCTATCTGGTGACTTCCTTTGTGAAATGCACTGAAACCAAACTCTCTGTAGGGGACGTCATATTCGTGCGGTGGTAAACTGATAGGTGCCATTGTGACGTGCTATCCAAGATTGGGATATGAGTCACAGTTGATAGCAACCTAAGTAAGTAATCAAAATAAGTAGCTTTCTAGGCTTAGCTGGTTACTATCGGAGATTCGTGGAAGGATTTTATCGAATCGATACTCTATTAACTCAGCTGACTCGAAAAGATACAAAATTCGAATGGAGCGAGGAATGTGAGAAAAACTTCAAGAACTCAACATGCGGCAATGACGTTGGCTCGAAATTGTTGAAGATTACGACCATACCATTCAATACCATCCTCGAAAAAAAAAAATGATGTAGTAGTAGCGTTGAGTAAAAGATCGTATGCGTTTACGAAAAGCGATATATTGTTAACACAAAGACCCATTTCGTACAACTTACAGAAGATGGAGATAGAGTTAAAGATTCCAAGAATCTGCGTGAAGATAACGAATATACGATTAGAATCGACTTTAATCGAAAAAGTTAAAACCACTCAAGCTACACACCGGAGCTGATGAATATAAAGAAGAAGGTGCAAGAAGGCGTTATTCTTGAAGTAAGAGTTGATGAAGAGAAGAAATCTCAACCTTTGATTTATTAGTCCATTTGAAATCCTCGATTGAATAGAACTATGGCCTATAGACTCGCTTTACAGCCAAGTATGAAGCGTGTTCATAACATTTTTCGCGTATCGATGTTATGTAAATATGTGGACGACCCGAACCACATTATTGAGTTAGAACCGCATTTAGATAGCGAGAAGATTTAACGACGAGGAGGTACCACCAAGATCTTGGATGGGAAGGAGCATGTCCTACGCATGTCAATTTCGAGGACGAAATTTTATAAGGAGAGGAGTTTGTAAGGCCCCAACTTTTTATAAATGAAGATTTAATTTCCTCTATTTATTATTTTGAAATAGTAAGGGTTGAATTGATTAATGTGGTTAGTTATGGGTAAAATGCGCAAATATTTTTAAATAAGCAATTGGTTATAAAATATTCATTGTTGTCGGGGAATATTCGTTTGGTCGTGGAATATTCTTGCTGTTGGGGAATATTCTTACGACGGCGCAGTCTTTTATGGGCCCCATAACGGAAAGCGATTGGATGAAGAAAACCACAAGTATAAGTTGTTTATAAATAACGACGTAGTTATTCTGTTAACACTTGTTGGAATACCCGGTGGTTAAAACACAAGATACGCTGCGTTGTTGACGAAGACATACACAGTATTGCACCAATTATTGATTCTTACGGAAGAAGGCACTACTCAATAATTGTTACACTAATTACTGTTCAGTATTATATTTTATTGATTCAATAATTGCTATGTTGATATTTTATATTACTGTTGTTTTAATAATTGTCACTACACAATATTTTCCATTATCGAAGTAATAATTCATATTATCTGGATAATATTATTTGAAAACATTATTGGCAATGTCTAGAAAGTTCTCGCTCTAAGGAGAGGTTTGGTCACCTAATCATGCGCGTCGAGAAGAGAAATTCTTATTGAAAGCCCCTCTTTCCTCGAAACTACCGTCACAAGATCTTGTGATTCTCGTAATATTATTTGTGAATAATTAATTATTGATTTATATGATGAGAAAAATATTGATTTTATGTAGATATAGATGGAATTTTTTTTAAAGTGACAATTGTTAAAAATGATATTTTATCTTTTCGATAAAATAATTTATTATTATATTTTAATAATATAATAATGATGATAGTTTTACAATGAATGTGGGATATATAAGTATATGAGGAGGAAGAGTATTTTAGTTGCATTAAATGATTAACACATGTTTTGTGTGTTGGTGGACCCCATTTCTTGAATCCGAAATTTGATTATACACAGTAAATCGCCTCGCTTATGGATTTCGAGTCAATTTTTGTTTGGAATTTGGAAAAACTTTCTTCTGCAACGTTGTAGAGAATTGAGTTTCCTATAAAAAGTCGCGAGATTCGAATTTTCTGATAAAAAGGCTATTTATTATGAATTATTGAAGTTTCGAAGTTCCAGAATAATTGATTTTTGAAAGTTTTAATTATTTATTTTATGAAAAACGTTTTCTGCAATTTAGTGGGCTCAACATGTGATAAGAATGGGCTGATTTCAGTTGGTCTAAGGTGGGCTTGACAATTTTATAAATATATTATTATTATATTAAATTTTCTGCTTTAGTGTTCTAAGCAATTTCCTATAAATAGGGTGCTTAGGTTAGAATTGAAAATCACACCAGAAACTAAAGATTTCTCTCTCTTTTTCTCTCTCTATATTATCGAGCGTATTCTTGTGAGTATTTTGATACTTTTAGTGTTGCTATACGGTGTAAGTTCCTTCAATACTATATCCAGTATTCTAGTCAGAAGTACTGTTTTTGCGAGGTAAGGGGTGTTATTTTCTTCAAAAATGATATTATTTCTTCAATATCATTATGCCGAAATATTGGTTGGAATTTTTATCAAATTTGGAACTTTTTCATGTCGGAATTACTATTCATGAGTTACTATTCATGAGTTACTATTCACGAGTTACTATTCACAAGTTACTATTCACGAGTACTATTCACGAAGCATGATGATGTTTTTTGTGAAATTTCTATCTTTTAATGTCTTCACGATACGGTTACTATTCACGATATCTGACTATTCACTTATCACGAATCGACACTTATTCACGTAAAATTAAATTTTCTTTTTTATGTCCAAGATTGTCTCATTATAGTTCCTATCTTTGATTGGATCTATGTTTTGGTCTTCATTCTTGAATTTTACTCCACTCTGATTATTTATAAAGTATTTTTAAACTTGGATTGTGTTAAGTACTTAATCCTTAATATTTGTTCTTTTGTTTCACCGGATTCGCTTTTCTTTAAAATATTTTTCATCATCCTCGGTCCTAAATGATGATATAACTTGAATATCTTTGGCTCAGAGTGCAAGATGAATGATTTTACGATAAATATCTTTGGCCCGTAGTGCAAAAGATAAACAAGTGTTTAGATGAACATGACCAATCGATGAATATCTTTGGTCGTAGTGCAAAGATGAGCAATGGTGTTGAGATGAAACATGACCAATCGATGAATATCTTTGGCCCAGAGTGCAAAGATGACTATTTGATTCAAGATGTATATTGATTGATGTTACGGGATAAAATATCGATGATGGACTTTTAAATTCATAGATGATAGTAGATTTCATTCTCTACTTAACTCTTTTAATGAATTGTTGTTTCACTGCAATTGTAGATCTAAAACTTATTGTCTATTGTATTCTATCAGTTTTTCCTCGTTGAAGACTAAGGATAATTTGTTGTACATTATCTTAGTCATAATATTCTTTCTTTGGGCTAGTTGAGCTCACCCTTTTCCTTTTTGTTCCATTTTTCTTCTCGTGAGACGAGAATATAGCGGAAACTAGTCGGGGTGTGGAGTGATGGTTCAAGACAGTTGTTTTAGTAGTCCTCACTATTTTATAAAATAGTGTATCAATAATTGTAATGAGGACTTATTTGAGTGTGGATATTGTCTAGAAGACAATATTTGTATTTAAACTCAGAGTTTATGTGTTGTCGTATTTTGCCCGACAATTGTATTAATGAAGTTGTAGTTTTTTCGTACCATGTATTTGGCTTACTTCGAGAATAGGTTGGGTGGATTGGACCTATTTTGGGGCGTCATAGTTAAAATCTGATGTCTGCCGTAGTTACACGAGAGCTTTACCATGTATTGCACAATATTTTTTCAATTATTGATTCTTACGTGAGAAGGTACTACTCAATAATTGTCACACGATAATTACTTGCTCAATATTTTATTTAATTAAATCAATAATTCTTTGCATTGATATTTTATATTATTGTTGTTTCAATAATTGTCAATTGCACAATATCTCCATTCTCGGATCAATAATTCATATTATTTGAATAATATTATTAGATAACATTATTGGCAATGTCTAGAAAGTTACATCGAGGAGAGATTTGGTCACCTAATTGCGCGCCCGATAAGGAGAAATCCTCATCGGAAGCCCCTCTTTCCTGGAACCGCTGCTGGTTGTCATTATTGATTCTGTAATATTATTTGTGAATAATTAATTATTGATTTATATGATAAGGAAATATTTATTTGATGTGGATATAAATGATGGATATATTTATGTGGTTATAAATGAAGGAATTAATGTTGAGGTATTTTATCAATATTTTTGTCGGATTGGAGGTATTAAAAGATCAAATCAGTGTTCTTACAGCTATATTGCGTGAGTTATAATTTTTAATCCGACTGTTGGATCGTTGTAATTTTTGGATATGTTATACATATATAAGTTGAGTATATGTTCACAAATTTTGAACCGTTAAAAATAAACGAATGATTTGTTATGAATTTTAAGAGGTGACTGATTCGAAATTAGGTTTATAAATGATTTTGGTGGAAAATTCTAGAAATGAGTGGGCCCCACTTTTGGTTGTTGGGGATGGTGGCTGATTTTTGGTGGATGGAATAGTAGTAGGTAAAGCCATCAGGTTGCAGGTCAAGTCTGCTTCGACGTGCCAACATTTTCCTATAAATAGAGGGCTAAGTTAGAATTGAAAATACACCAGAATTCATAAGTTTTCTATCCTTTTCTCTCTAGATTATCAAGTGTATTTTGTGAGTATTTAGATACTTGGTGAGTTTCTATTCATCAGTGCAAGTTTCCTTCAGTGTCATATCCGATATCCAGTTAAAAGTATTGCTCTTTTAAGGTAAGGGATAGTAGGGGATTTTAAGGGTTGTTATGTTTCTTCAGTTTCGTAATTTTTCTGACCTTCAGAAAATTCTGAAAAAAATTGAAATGATATTTTGATGAGTTTTATTGATTGAGTCCAAAAATGGCGATTTTTGGATGAATAGATTAAGAGTTATGAATTTTACGGGAAAAAACTATTTTAAAAGTAACCGCTTATAACTCTTTGTTGTTAACTCCAAAATTGATGAAATTTTTATTGGGATTACATGTATATGATAGAAGTATACTCTGTAAATTTTGGAATTTTTGGATAAAATTACAATTTTTGATAAATATCTAAATATTCGGCTATTTTGGCCATATAAAAAATAGTAAATGATTTTTAAAAATTCTGAGAAAAATATATGTTCAATATGAGACTATATTCTACTAAATCTCAGAAAAGAAAATTTGTTTGTACTGATTTGGTATTTTTCATGAAAATAGACTAGTTATGAGTAAATGAATTAAATATGTTATGTGAAGTAAGAAAATTGAAAAATAGGATTTTATGGCTTGAGAATCCTATATGAGGTATATGCAGATTTTTGATGAGGGTTTTGGTTATTGGTGATGAAATCTTATGAGTTTAGAATTTTAGGATGATTAAATGCATTATTTAGTAAAGTGTAAACAATTAAAATAAATTATTTATAAGTTTAAGAAATGTTATTTCAATATCATTATACCGAAATATTGGTATGAATTTTATTGTAAAATTTCTACCTTTTTGTGTCGGGTTTACTATTCATGAGTTACTATTCATGAGTTACTATTCACGAAATTACTATTCATGAGTTATTATTCACGAGTCACTATTCATGACAAAATTGGTTTCTTTTTCTAACCAAATTATTGTTGAGTTATGAATATTACTCTTGAGATTTAATCTATATGTTGATTATATTATTTTTATTATCATATATAACATTTTTGTGAGACCCCAGATTTTACGAATAAAGATTTAATTTTCTCAAAATATTTTTTCAAAATTTTGGTGTGGATTTGAGATAACGTTATAGTTGTGGGAAATATTTATAAATTTTACAAAGTATGCAAGTTGTTATATAATATTCGATTGGTCGGGGAATATTCGTTTTAACAAGGAATATTCGTACAACGACATAATCATTTGTGGAAACCACAACGGAATTATTATCGGATTAAGAAAACTACAAAAATATTTTTATGAAAATAACGGTGGAAGTTTTACCGTTTAAAACTGTTGAACTAACCGGTAGTAAAAGTACAGTAATAAGCGTGGTTGCATAGTGGCACACGGTATTGGTTATTGATGCTTACGTGAGAAGTCACTCAGTTATACTCAATTATTGCTACAGTAATTGCTGCATCATATCTCTCATATTATTTATTCGATTATTGTCATAATATCATCTGCATAATATGTTATATTATTAAATCAATAATTAAGACGACAAAGTTATTCATATTATTAAATTGCAATATTTACAATGTCTAAGTTACATCGAGGAGAGGTTTGGTCACCTAATTGTGCGCCATAGAGAAATCCTTATTGGTCACCCTGCTTTCAGGGAACGACCTAGTTGATAAATATTGTGAGTTATAATATTAATGATGAATGCTATTAAAATTTAAGTTGTGTTCTTGAATTTGGATACGCTTTTGGACGTGATATTTGAGTCCTGAACGATGAAATTAGTAAAAATAGTCTATAAACACAAAATTTTCAATTCACTATTTGTGAGTTATTGACTTTTTCTCGGAAATCAAACTTCAAATTTCAAAATTTATATTTTGATAAAAATGGTTTCATTGTGTTTGGAATTTTTGTGTTAGTGAAAATCGACAATTATTTTGATAATAATCGATGTCGGAGGTTATATTGACCCAATCGGTATTTAACCGGATAAATGAAGACGATTATTATTTCACATGATTATAACTATTTGTTCACAATATACTATTGTTTCACATTCTTGTTAATTAGGGGAGTTGAGTTTATTTATTGATAATTGCATTAAGCAAAAATGGAGGTATAGATGAGTACTTTATCGTAATTCAAAATTCAGGTATAGAACTGGATAATCCATTATTTTTCTACATGTCTAGTTTAACTATTACTTCACATAAATTAAAATTAAATCACATTATTTACAATGGTACTTCTTCATGATTCTAAAATTTAAAGGAAAAGTTGGAGGTATTTTACTACCTAATTTTTGAGCCCCTCTTTATTAACGTAGGAATATTATCAAAACTATATTTTCTATAAATAGAAGATCATTCTTCCTTTATTTCTCACCAATTCATAAAAGCTTTAGGCGATATTATTATATTATTCTAGAATTATAGAAATCGCAGAAGATTCTTATACCTATTCTTTATTCTTGGTTAAAAGTATCACTTTTTTCTAAGGTAGGGAGTATTATTTCTTTCTTATCCATGAAGAGAACTTCCGTTATTCCATTCTTTATTATTCTGTTGGAATATCCTGTGATAATGCTATTGAAATTCTTTCGTTATTCTGTTCTTTATTATTTTCATGCAATTTTAAATTTATATTTTTACTTAAGACTGATAAAAATTGGTTTTACGGGACCGATTCCCCTATTGTCATCGTCTGCGATTTATCGCATACTGAAATTTGTTATTCCATTCTTTATTATACTCGGTTGGAAAAGTTTTGACTTCTATACTCCATGAAATTAGTGGAATATCCTTGATATTTGCGCTTCATCCAAAGATCTTTTCATTGAAATATTTTTCTGAAAATGATCGTGTTGAAAATTTGGGCGTTATTAGTTCGTGGATAAATTAATTCTTGAACTTTATTTTATATCATTGATCATCCTTAATATTTTGTTTGAAATCATTCTGATGATTATGACCGTGGTTATATAATGATACAAATGATGTGGAAAAAAGTCCTCATTTGTATATTTAATATTCTTAAATGGATAATTAAATCATTAAAGGAATATCCTCGATAGAGATTCGATGATGTGGATTATTTATTAAAATTAAAAAGTGATCATAAAAGTAATGAAAAACCTTACAAATGCTATTATTTCTACGACCATTAATGAATACTGTCTTTTCTTGGCCCATAGTGTGGCACCGCAGTCATTAAACTAAAGAATATCGATGTTTAGTGCGATATTGATTGGATTAACAATTTGTCTTAAGGCTAAAAGATAATTTTATTCTACTTTTGTTATCTTGTTCATAATGTATCGCTAATTGATTTATTACTTTCTTAGTCATAATATTTCCCTCTTGAAAGTTGAGCTCACCTTACTTTCATTTTGTTCTCTCAGAAATGAAGGCGTGGCGAGAATAGTCGAGGAGCGGGTGACGGACCAATATGGTAGCATTAGTAGTCCTCACTATTCGATTGAAATAGTTGAAAATAAATGTAATAATATTGATTTGAGTTTGTATATTGTCAGATGACAATATTTGTATTAAAACTCACAACTTATGTTTTATCGCACTTTATACTTGACGTTGTATAATTAAGTTGTATTTATATTTTGTACCATGTATTTGATGACCTCGAGAATAGGTGATGTATACCTATTTTGGGGCGTCCATTGGTATCAAAACTTAGGGATATGATTCTGGCTAAGATGTGAGACTAGAACTAGTAGGGAGAGATTTCATTCGCTAAGATAACCTACCTAAGTTTATTTGGTATTTAATTGGGTTGTCGAGTATATGGATAAATATATTGCATGTCAATTAACCCTTGTTTTGTAAGCAGATGGCATTCGAGAATATTGAGATCATCGAGGCGGCGATTTCATGCAAACAACAACACCGACCAAATGATGAGCGATGGAATGTTTAGAGGCTTTATCGCAATTCACGCTTTCCAAAATGTAGGTGGAAACAATCGAAACTCTCGGATGACATCTCTGCTCAGAGGAGCAAAGTTTCCTCACCACCTTATATATTCAAAAAAATGTACCAAACTGGCCTGAAGTCTTGGGAGAAGTTCAAGAGCTATTCAACGACAAGTACTTTCCCAAAAGTATTTGTCACATGAAAGAGGTGGATTTTATCAAGTTAGAACAAAACAATATGGTTTGCATCCCATTTGGTCGATAATGAGGAGCGAATGGCGCGAAAGTTTTTAAGAGGTTTGAAACCGAGATACGTCAATATCTTATTTCTCATAAATCGTGTTTGTACCGGATGTTGTAAATAGGGCTCAATTATTGGAGCTGCTGGTAGTCGAGTCCGTGAAAGCGGTAAACAAGACATGAAAATACCGGTGGTTCGTTTCAAGAAGAGGAGATTCAACAATGAAAAAGACGCCAAAGACCAACTGACTGTTTTCAGGAAGGAGAACGACCACCTATCATATGATTCAAATGCGGAGGGAGGACACATTAGTCCAAATTGCGCGATGCCATCCAAAGCTTGTTATAATTGTGGAAGAGAAGGTCACCTAGCCCGATTTTGCTCACCAAGACAAGTTCAGAAGGATAGGATAGGCCAAAGGTCAGTCGAGAAATGTCAAAGCCCGCAAGTGCGAGGAGAGGCGTGCGAAGTCATCACGGGTAAAGTTCTAGCGAATTTAATCTGGGATTACCCATTCTTTTATTTCTCCTACTTGCGCTGATTAGGAGAAATTAGACTTTGACTTATCTCGTTAAAACTCCATTAGGAGAAACTTTCATTACATCCAATAAGTCTTGTTTGATTCAAATCGTGTTTCTAGAGATTGATTGGTTACCGACGAACCATTAAAATCAATCACGGTCATCTCAAGCCACATAAAGCCATAAAGAAATTTCACGAGAAGTTGCATTCCTTGGGTAAGGGTCTATCTTTCAGGGAGTTAAACCGAGGATATTCTAAAGATCACGAATCCCCTACGGGCATTTGTTCAATTTTCGATTATCGAATGGTATTCGGGCGAGTTGAATCATGTCATATATCAAGTCATGGAATATCTGTTGACCCAAAGAAAGATTGAAGCTATTCAAACCGGGAGCAACCTAAATCAAGGATGAAGAAATTACGTAGCTTTCTGGATTAGCTTGTTATTATCGGAGATTCGTGGAAGGATTTTCTCGAATCGCTACTCCATTAACTCAGCTGACTCTAAAAGATACAAAGTTTGGTTGGAGTGAGGAATGTGAGAAGAGTTTTCAAGAACTCAAGAGGAGACTCATTTCAAAGACTGCTCGACAATACCATCCGAAGCTCGGAGGATTTGTCAACTCTGATGATGCTTCGTGCAAAGGGTTAGGATGTTTTCTCATGAAACATGGGAAAGTCATAGCCTATGCCTCACGACAACTCAAAGAATATGAGAGGAATTACCCTACTCATGATCTAGAGTTGGCAGCTGTCGTTTTTGAGCTTAAGATTTGGAGGCATTACTTGTATGGAGAGAAGGTGGAGATCTACACGGCTCATAAAAGCCTAAAATATTTCTTCACCCAAAAGGAACTCAACATGCGACTACGATGTTGGCTTGAACTATTGAAAGACTATGATCATACCATCCAATACCATCAGGGAAAAGCGAACGTGGTAGCTGACGCACTGAGTAGAAGATCATATGCGGGTACGAGTGCAATATTGTCAACGCAAAGGCCCATTTTGTATGACTTGCAAAGGATGGAGTTAGAGATAAAGACTCCAGGGACCCACATGATGATGGCAAATATACGAGTAGAACTGACTTTAATCGATAAAGTTAAAACTGCTCAAGCTACAGACCTGGAGCTAATGCGTATGAAGACGAAAGTGCAAGAAGGTGCTATGCCAGAAGAAAAAATCGATGAGGAAGGAATACTTCGAGTCAACTCCAGACTTTGTGTTCCTAACAACCCTGATTTAAAGTATAAAATCATGATGGAGGCGCACAACACACCATTTGCAATCCATCCTGGGAGTACCAAAATGTATCGTTATCTTTGACATACATTTTGGTGGAGCAATAT
Source organism: Panax quinquefolius (assembly GCA_020205615.1). Classification (NCBI taxonomy): domain Eukaryota; kingdom Viridiplantae; phylum Streptophyta; class Magnoliopsida; order Apiales; family Araliaceae; genus Panax; species Panax quinquefolius. The sequence goes on from CM035165.1 coordinate 31,794,291, forward strand.
GAAGAGAGAGATAGTAGAGTTTATCTCAAGGTGTTTAACTTGTCAACGAGTCAAGGCGGAGCATCAAGTACCAAAAGGTCCATTGTAACCACTTGAAATTCCAGAATGGAAGTGGGAACACATTACTATGGATTTCGTTACTGGTCTTCCCAAGGTTTCTCAAGGCATAGATGTAATTTGGGTCATTGTTGATAGATTGACCAAGTCTGCTCATTTCCTACCTATACGAGAAACTTATACACTTGAACGTCTTGCTCGTATGTACATAAAAAAGATTGTAAGACTGCATGGTATGCCAATATCTATAGTTTCTAATCGAGACCCAAGATTCACTTCAAGATTTTGGGTTAGTTTGCAAAAAGCTATGGGCACGATTTACGATTTAGCTCGGCATATCATCCTCAGATGGACGGACAGTCGGAGAGGACCATTCAAACTCTTAAAGATCTATTAAGACTCTGTGTCCTTTACTTCAAGGCAAGTTGGGACAAGTTCTTACTATTGGTGGAGTTTTCCTACAACAACAGTTATTAAGCAAGTATTGGCATGGCTCCATTTGAGGCGTTATATGGAAGAAAGTATCGTTCTCCAATTATCTTTGGGATGAGGTGGGTGAAGCAACGTTCTTTGGGGCCGGAGTTGAGTGCGTATGACTACGAAAAAGATTCAAACGATCCAACAACGTATAAAAACCACACAAGATCGACAAAAGAGTTATGCTGATCTTCATCGAAAGGACGTGGAATTCGATATTGGAGATCATGTGTTGTTACGTGTTGCACAATGGAAGGGAGTTACGAGATTTGGAAAGAGAGGAAAGCTCAACCCTCGATTCATTGGCCCATTTTTAATCCTCGACCGAGTAGGAACTGTGGCCTATAAACTTGCGTTACCGCCAAGTATGTCTCGTGTTCATAACGTTTTTCATATATCTATGTTACGTAAATATGTGAAAGACCCGAACCACATTATTGAATTAGAACCAAACGAGATAGAGGAAGATTTAACATATGAAGAGGTTCCTGTTAAAATCTTGGATAAGATGGAGCATATTCTACGCTCTAAGGTTATACCTCAAGTTAAAGTTTTGTGGAGAAACCACGATGTTGAGGAAATGACTTGGGAGTTAGAATCCGAAATGAAATCAAGGTATCCTCACCTCTTCGACATACTAGGTACGCACCCTAATTTTGAGGATGAAATTTCATAAGAAGGGGAGGTTGTAAGACCCCAACTTTTTGAATAAAGATTAAATTTTCTCGAAATATATTTTTGAATATTATGGTGTGGATTTGATATAATGTTATAGTTATGGGTAATATTTACAAATTTTGCAAAGTACGCAAGTAGTTATATAATATTCGATTGGTCGGGGAATATTCATTTTAACAGGGAATATTCGTACAATGGCACAATCATTGGTGGACCCCCACAACGGAATTATTGTCGGATTGAGAAAACGACAAAAATACTTTATAAAAATAACGGCGAAGTTTTACTGTTAATCTGTTGAACTACCCTAGTAAAAAGTATATAAGAATGGCGTGGTTGCATAAGTAGCACCCAGGTATTGATTATTGATGCTTACGTGAGAAGTCACTCAGTTATACTCAATTATTGCTACAGTAATTGCTGCATCATATCTCTCATATTATTGATTCGATTATTGTCACAGTATCATCTGCATAATATGTTATTTTATTAAATCAATAATTGAGACAACAAAGTTATTCATATTATTAAATTACAATATTTACAATGTCTAGAAGTTCACATCGAGGAGAGGTTTGGTCACCTAATTGCGCCGCCTGATAGGGAGAAATTCTTATTGAAAAGCCCTCTTCACAGGGAACGACTTCGTTGATAAATATTGTGAGTTATAATATTAATGATGAATGTTATTAAAATTGAAGTTGTGTTCGAGTTGAATTTGGATACGCGGATGTGATATTTGAGTCCGAAACGATGAAATTAGTAAAAATAGTCTATAAACACAAAATTTTCTGGAATTCACTATTTGGTCAAAAAGTCAACAGTTGACTTTTTCTGGAAAAGTCAAACTTCGAAATTTCAAAATTTATATTTTTGATTAAAATGGTTTCATTGTGTTGGAATTATTTGTGTTAGTGAAAATCGACAATTATTTCGATAATAATCGATGTCTGGAGGTTATATCGACCAATCGGGTATTTAACCGGATAAATGAGCGATTGATTGCTATTATTTCACACGATTATAACTATTTGTTCACATGTGTATACTATTGTTTCACATTCTTGTTACTATTAGGGGAGTTGGTGCAAGATTGATAATACTTGCATGACTAAGTTAAAAATGGAGGTATAGATGGAGGTACTATATTGTAATTCGTATTTTCACATGTCTAGAACTATTGATTCACATAATTTACTATTGAATCACATTATTTACTATTAGGGGAGGTGGTGCAAGTTTAATAATACTTCCATGACTAAATTAAAAATAAAGGAAAGGTTGGGAGGTATTGTACTGTAATTTTTCGAGCCCCAAAACGTGCGATTATCGAAACTATATTTTTTTATAAATAAAGCTCATTCTTCCTTATTTCTCACCAATTCACAAAAGCTTTAGGCGATTATTATAGAGAGAAATTATAGAAAGAAGAAGAGAAGTCTGCTACCTCACTATTCCAATATCCGGTTTTTCTAAGGTAGGAGTATTATCTCTTTCTTATCCATGAAGAGAACTTCATTATTCCATTCTTTATTATTCTCATTGGAATAACCCAGATATCTGCTGAAGCTACCCTATACTTGGTGATATTCTTCATTATTCCATTATTTATTATTCTGCCGGAACATCACGTCGCAAATGCGTTTACGTTGGACCTAGTTCCATTATTTATCATTCCGCTTGGAACATCCTCATGTCATGCGTTTCTACGGACTGATTAAAATCTTTATTTATTATTTTTTGGAATATCCTGCTCACATGCGTTTTTTGGCCGGACTGATTCCGCTCTTTATTATTCTCGTTGGAATATCCCATGCATGCGTTTACTGCCGGACCGATTCCCTTATTTATTATTCATTGGAATAACTTGCTTGCGCGCTATCACATGCCCGGTGATTTCTTTTGTTATTCCATTCTTTATTATACTCAAATTGGTTAAAGTTTTGACTTCTATACTCTATGAAATTAGTGGAATATCCTTGATATTTGCGCTTCATCCAAAGATCTTTTCATTGAAATATTCTTCCGAGCATTCTTGAATTTTACCTACAAAGCAAAGATCATGTTGACAATTTGGACGTTATTAGTTCCTGGATAAATTAATTCTTGAACTTGTTTTATTGAATTCTTATATCATTGTCATCATCCTCATATTTATATTTTGTTGAAAGTCATATGTGGCCTATAGTGCATAGATGGACTTGGTATGATTATGACGAGGATTATTCAATTGTAATCATGACCGTAATGTTACAAATGATGTGGAAAAAGTCCTCATTGACCCGTAGTGCATTGATGGACAGTTGTTGGCATGATCATGACCATTAATGAATACACAAACATTCTTGGCCCGTAGTGCATGGATAATTATGGTCTTGATACTAAAGAATATCCTTGGCCGTAGTGCAGGGGTGATTCGATGATGTGGATTATTTATTAAGCTAAGTCCCAGCGATAAAAGTGATGAAAAACCTTTTAAATCATAAAATATAGTAGATTTTATTTTCTACTTGACTCTTTTAATGGATTGATTGTTCCGCTGCAGTTAAACTTGATGTTTGTTATATTGTATCAGTTTAACACTGTTTAAGGCTAATGATAATTTATTCTACATTATCTTAGTCATAATATTTCCTACTGGGCTAGTTGAGCTCACCCTTTTACTTTCATTGTTCTCTTCAGAAAATGAGAACGTAGCAGGGACTAGTCGGGGAACGGAGTTACGGACCAGATGATAGCATTAGTAGTCCTCACTATTAAGTGAAATAGTGGAAAATAAATGTAATAATATTGAATTTGAGTTTGTATATTGTCTAGACGACAATATTTGTATTAAAACTCACAGCTTATGTTTTGTCGTACTTTACACGACAGTTGTATAATTAAGTTGTATTTGTATTTTGTACCATGTATTTGACGACTCATATTTTGTACCATGTATTTGACGACTCAGAATAGGTGATGTATACCTATTTTGGGGGCGTCACATTTGGCCTGTAGTGCAAATATGAACTGTTGAGGAATATCTTTGGCATGTAGTGCAAAGATGAATTGTTGATGAATATCTTTAGCCCGTAGTGCAAAGATGACCTGTTATTGAATATCTTTGGCCTGTAGTGCAAAGATGGTCTGTTGATGAATATCTTTGGTCCGTAGTGCAAAGATGAAATTGTTAGTATGATTATAAACAAGAACTGTGATTTGGTATAACCATGATCTTTGATGTTTCAGGTAAAGACATGTGATGAAAATTATCTTCGTCACAGGTGCGAAGAGGAATTTAGAATCACATTTATGATTATAAGTTATTCATATAATTGTGGAAAGGAACTGCTGAGTGATGTTACGAGGATAAAACACTTTGTTGGTGGACTTTTAATGTGGAGAAGATAGTAGACTTTATGGTCTATTTGACTCTTCTAATGGATTGCTTGCTCGCTTAAACTATGGTTGAAAAGTTTTATCATCTACCATATGTTCTAAATCTCGATTTATTCTTGATGAAGGCTATTGATAATTTAATTATCTTTAGTCATGATATTTTTTCTTGGGCTAGTTGTGCTCACCTTTTTGCTTCACAATTCCTTTTCGTAATAAGAGTGTAGCCGGGTTCGAGCGTGGAGTAACAGTGGAAATAGAACGGTGGTTTCTAGTCATGGAGGTTCTCCTAAGCGAAAGATAGAAAGGTGTTGTATACATCATTTAGTAGTTATATTTGGTGAATCAAATAGGGTGAGGCGAACCCAACGTTGGAAGGGTGTTTTGCCACAATCATACAAGATGTTTAATGACATACAACCTCGTGTCATCATAAGACAGGGTTGTGCTCATCCACTTGCTGAGTATATCTACGAGCTATATAATCTTGGTGTTTAGTTGAAGTATAACTCTCAATTAGAGACAGTGGAGATAATGATATGTCAAGAGAAGACTCACCATTGGAAAGAATATGATACTAATCTTCTCGTTTTTCTTTGGAGTCTATTGGGTCAACCAAGGATAATTTTGTGGCCATATGATATCTATCATAACCTAGACGCATGGCCTCCCATGTACGAAGGTTTCCTTGAGCACTTCCCAAAGATTCTAATTTTTAAAACAGTTTTTGACTATACCTTTATTTAGAGTGTCATTGTGACGTGCTATCTAAGGTTGGGATGAGAGTCACAGTTGGTATATATTTGTATCCAAACTCATAACATATGTGTTGTTGTATTTTGCACGACAATTATTGTAATAAAGTTGTAGTTATTTTCTGTACCATGTATTTGGCGACTCAGAATAGGTTGGATTAAATGGACCTGTTTTGGGGTTGTCCCATTTGGTATCAGAGCTATAAGTAAAGAGCCCCGAGCCTCTTGCTGGTGACTTCCTATTGATGGGGGATGCAATCGCTTGAAGCCGGACTCTCTCAGTAGGGACGCCTTGCTCATGGGTGGCAAATTGATAGTACCACTGGTGGTAATCTTCCACTCATTGGGACATGAGTCACATTTGGTATCGTAGCTTAGGGATATGATCTCCGGCGGAGATCGGGAATAGAACTAGGAGGAGAGATGAGTAAATCCTTCGTTAGTGTGTCCTACCTAAGCTTATTTGTTGGTCAGTCATAATATTGGGATATTATGTGATATGTTAATTTGTTGAATTAACCCTTATTTTGAAGCTGTATTCTAGAATGATATCTGAAATACAGGAGATGAGCAATGGAGAAATCATGAGGACAGGGAAGATGGAATCGAAAATAAAAGCAAGGTATTCTCAACTCTTGAAATACCAGGTACGTAAATTTCGGGGATGAAATTTCATAAAGAGGGGAGATTGTAAGACCCCAAATTTTATGAAATAAAAGTATTCAATTTTTCTTATAATTACTATTTAGTAAATGGTTAAATTGATAAAAGGTTAAAGTTAAGGGTGATATATAAATTTTTCAAAATACTCAAGTGGTTATAGAATATTCTTGTTGTCGGGGATTATTCGTTTAGTCGTAGAATATTCTTGTTGTCGGGGAATATTAAATGCATTGCCAGCAGCGACCGGTTAATGGGCCCCATAATGTAATAACCGTCGGATGAAGAAAACGATAAGGTTGAGTTTTTTATAAATAACAGCAGTATCGTTACTGCTTAACAATCGTTGAAATACCTGGTGGTCAAAATACAATAATAAGCGTAGTTGCACAGTAGCACACTATATTGCACAATATTTTTTTCAATTATTGATTTTTACGTGAGAAGGCACTACTCAATAATTGTCATAGTAATTACTGTTCAATATTTTATTTTATTAAATCAATAATTGCTGCGTTGATATTTTATATTATTGTTGTTTCAATAATTGTCACTACACAGTATCTCCATTATCAGATCAATAATTCATATTATTTGAATAATATTATTAGATAGTATTATTGGCAATGTCTAGAAAGTTTTGTCAAGGAGAGGTTTGGTCACCTAATTGTGCACCAGTAAGGAGAAATCCTTATCGGAAAGCCCCCTCTTTCCTGGGAACTGCTTGGTTGTCATTATTGTGATTCTGTAATATTATTTGTGAATAATTAATTATTGATTTATATGATCAGGAAATATTTATTTGATGTGGATATAAATGATGGATTTATTTATGTGGTTATAAATGAAGGAATTAATGTTGAGGTATTTTATCAATATTTTTGTCGGATTGGAGGTATTAAAAGATCAAATTAGTGTTCTTACAGCTATATTGCGTGAGTTATAATTTTTAATCCGACCGTTGGATCGTTGTAATTTTTGGATATGTTATACATATATAAGTTGAGTATATGTTCACAAATTTTGAACCGTTAAAAATGAACGAATGATTTGTTATGAATTTTAAGAGGTGACTGATTCGGAAATTAGGTTTATAAATAATTTTGATGGAAAATTCTAGAAATGGGTGGGCCCCACTTTTGGTTGTTGGGGATGGTGGCTGATTTTTGGTGGGTGGAATAGTAGCAGGTAAAGCCATCAGGTTGCAGGTTAAGTCTGCTTCGACGTGCTAACATTTTCCTATAAATAGAGGGCTAAGTTAGAATTGAAAATACACCAGAATTCATAAGTTTTCTCTCTTTTTCTCTCTAGATTATCAAGTGTATTTTGTGAGTATTTAGATACTTGGTGAGTTGCTATTCATCAGTGCAAGTTTCGTTTAGCGTCATATCCGATATCCAGTTAGAAGTATTGCTCTTTTGAGGTAAGGGATAGTAAGGAATTTTAAGGGTTGTTATGTTTCTTCAGTTTCGTAATTTTTCTGACCTTCAAAAAATTCTGGAAAATTTGAAATGATATTTTGATGAGTTTTATTGATTGTGTCCAAAAATGGCGATTTTTGGATGTATAGATTAAGAGTTATGAATTTTACGGGAAAAGACTATTTTAAAAGTAATCGCTTATAACTCTTTGTTGTTAACTCCAAAATTGATGAAATTTTTATTAGGAGTACATGTATATGATAGAAGTATACTCTATAAATTTTGGAATTTTTGGATAAAAGTACAATTTTTGATAAATATCTAAATATTCGGCTGTTTTGGCCATATGAAAAATAGTAAATGATTTTTAAAATTCGAGAGAAAATATATGTTCAATATGGGACTATATTCTACTAAATCTCAGAAAAGAAAATTTGTTTGTACTGATTTGGTATTTTTCATGAAAATAGACTAGTTATGAGTAAATGAATTAAATATGTTATGTGAAGTAAGAAAATTGAAAAATAGGATTTTATGGCTTGAGAATCCTATATGAGGAATATGCAGATTTTTGATGAGGGTTTTGGTTATTGGTGATGAAATCTTATGAGTTTGGAATTTTAGGATGATTAAATGCATTATTTAGTAAAGTGTAAACAATTAAAATAAATTGTTTATAAGTTTAAGAAATGTTATTTCAATATCATTATACCGAAATATTGGTATGGATTTTATTGTAGAATTTCTACCTTTTTGTGTCGGGTTTACTATTCATGAGTTACTATTCACGAGTTACTATTCATGAGTTATTATTCACGAAATTACTATTCATGAGTTACTATTCACGAGTTACTATTCATGAAAAAATTGGTTTCTTTTTCTAACCAAATTATAGTTGAGTTATGAATATTACTCTTGAGATTAAATCTATATGTTAATTATATTATTTTTATTATCATATATAATATTTTTGTGAGACCCCAGATTTTACGAATAAAGATTTAATTTTCTCAAAATATTTTTTCAAAATTTTGGTGTGGATTTGAGATAACGTTATAGTTGTGGGAAATATTTATAAATTTTACAAAGTACGCAAGTTGTTATATAATATTCGATTGGTCGGGGAATATTCGTACAACGACAGAATCATTTGTTGAAACCACAACGGAATTATTATCGGATTAAGAAAACGACAAAAATATTTTTATGAAAATAACGGTGGAAGTTTTACCGTTTAAAACTGTTGAACTAACCGGTAGTAAAAGTACAGTAATACGCGTGGTTGCATAGTGGCACACGATATTGGTTATTGATGCTTACGTGAGAAGTCACTCAGTTATACTTAATTATTGCTACAGTAATTGCTGCATCATATCTCTAATATTATTGATTCGATTATTGTCGTAGTATCATCTGCATAATATGTTATATTATTAAATCAATAATTAAGACGACAAAGTTATTCATATTATTGAATTACAATATTTACAATGTCTAGAAGTTCTTCCAAGGAGCGGTTTAGTCACCTAATTGCGCGTTAATAGGGGGAAATCCTTATTGAAAAGCCCCCTTGTGATGCCCCCAAAATTAGGTATACATCACCCATCTTGGGTCGCCAGATACATGGTACAGAATTCAAATATAACTTACTAATACAATTGTCATGTACAATACGACAAAACATAAACTGTGAGTTTGAATACATTTATTGTCTACTAGAGATTATACAAACTCAAAAGGAGTCCTCATTACAATTATTATCACACTATTTCACAGAATAGTGAGGACTACTAATGCTATCATCTGGACCATCACTCCGTTCCCCGACTTGTCCCAAATTATATTCTCATTTTACGAAGAGAATAAAGAAAGAAAGGGTGAGCTCAACTAGCCTAAGTAAGAAATATTATGACTAAGATAATGCGAGAATAAATTATCATTAGTCTCCAACAATGTTAAACCGATAAAATATAATAGACATCAAGTTTAACTGCAATGAAACAAGCAATCTATTAAAAGAGTCAAGTAGAAAATAAAATCTACTATCTTTTATGATTAAAAGGTTTTTCATCATCATATTATCATTGAGACTCAAACAATAAATATTCCACATCATCGAATCACCCTCGCACTACTACTGACGATGATATTCTTTAGTATCACGACCACAATTATCCATGCACTACGGGCCAAGAATATTTGTGTATTCATTAATGGTCATGATCATGCCAACAATCGTCCATCAATGCACTATGGGCCAATGAGGACTTTTACCACATCATTTGTAACATTACGGTCTTGATTACACGAATAATAATCCTCATCATAATCATACCAAGTCCATCTATGCACTACAGAATACAAATGACTTTCAACATAATATAAACATGAGGATGATGACAATGATATAAGAATTCAATAAAACAAGTTCAAGAATTAATTTGTCCAAGAACTACTAATGTCCAAATTGTCAACATGATCTTTGCTTTGTAGAGTAAAATTCAAGAATGATCATAAGAATATTTCCATGAAAAGATCTTTGGATGAAGCGCAAATATCAAGGATATTCTACTAATTTCATGGAGTATAGAAGTCAAAACTTTAACCAACCGAGTATAATAAAGAATGGAATAACAAAAGAAATCACCATGCATGCGATTGCTTCGCATAGACGAAGTTATTCCAATGAATACTAAATAACGGAACCAGGTCAAAGTAAATTGCATGCCGGCAGGATGTTCAAACAGAATAATAAAGAATGGAATAACAATGAAATCACCATGCATGTGGTACTTTGCATAGACAAAGTTATTCCAATGAATACTAATAAGAATCTAATCGTCAAAGCGTAAAATGCATGAGATAGATATTTCCAAATGAATAATAATAAAGACGGAATCAGTCCGGCGTAAAACGCATTTTATACATGATATTCCAATGTAATAATAAAGATTTTAATCAGTCCCACAAAACGCATGCATGTGATATTCCAATGTAATAGTAAAGATGGAATAATGTAAGAATGTCACCAAGTATAGGGTGAATCACGCGTATACAAAAGTTATTCTAATGTAATAATAAGCAATGGAATAACAACAGTTCTCTTCATGAATAAGAAAGAATAACACCCCTTACGAATACAACAAATAATATTTCATACCTTAAGAAGAAGAGTACTGGATATATGAGTAGTGAAGTAGCAGAATACTTTTCTTCTTCCTCTCTATAGTTTATCTCTCTAGAGTTTCAGTGAATTCGTAAGAAATAATGAAGGAATGAGCTTCTATTTATAGAAAAATGGACTGCATAGTAACTAACTCATGAACGCTCCAGATTGATTTATTTTAATATGACGATCCATATTTAAAGCAAAATCTTTTAAATAAAAATATAATATATTCTATTTATAATCTAATAAAACGAATAACTTTATAAAAGATTTTACTATGCAAACACTATGCAGGCACTATACAAACACTATGCATAATAAAATATAATATATTCTAATTATTGTCTAATAAAACAGATAACTTTATAAAAGTATTTTGTTTTATATAAAAGATTTTACTATACAAAAACACTATCGCAGTACTTATGCAACACTATGCATAATAAAATATAATATATTCTATTTATAGAATAACTTTATAAAAGTATTCATTTTATATAAAAATATTTTACTATACAAAATACTATGCAGACACTATGCATAATAGAATATAATATATTCTATTTATGTAATAACTTTATAAAAGTATTCTGCTTTTATTACATTAATAATATCAATAAAACAAAACCGAGTGACTTATCACGTAAGCATCAATAATCAATACCGTGTCTTACTACTACGCAACTACGCCAGACATCGCATTTCTTTAACACCGGGTGTTTCAACAGTTAACGGTAAAACTTCCACCGTTATTTTTATAAAGTATTTTTGTCGTTTTCCCAATCCGACAATAATTCCGTTGCGGGGTCCACCAATAATTGTGCCATTGTACGAATATTCCTTGATAAAACAAATATTCCCTGACCAATCGAATATAATATGACAACTTGCATACTTTGTAAAATTTATAAATATTACCCACAACTATAATATTATCTCAAATTCACACCATAATATAAAAAAAATTATTTCGAGAAAATTAATTCTTTATTCATAAAATCTGGGGTTTCACACCTCTCTTTCCTGGGAACGACCTGGTTTATAAATATTGTGAGTTATAATATTAATGATGAATGTTATTAAAATTGAAGTTGTGTTCGGAGTTGAATTTGGAGACGCGGACGTGATATTTGAGTCCGGAACGATGAAATTAGTAAAAATAGACTATAAACACAAAATTTTCCGGGTTTTACTATTTGGTGAAAAAGTCAACAGTTGACTTTTTCAGAAAAAGTCAAACTTCAAAATCTCAAAATTTATATTTTTGATAAAAATAGTTTCATTGTGTTGGAATTATTTGTGTTAGTGAAAATCGATATTTATTTCGATAATAATTGATGTCTGGAGGTTATATTGACCAATCGAGTAATTAACCGGATAAATGAGCAATTGATTGCTATTATTTCACATGATTATAACTATTGATTCACATAATTTACTATTGAATCACATTATTTACTATTAGGGAAGGTGGTGCAAGTTTGATAATACTTGCATGGCTAAATTAAATATAAAGGAAAAGTTGGAGGTATTGTACTGTAATTTTTCGAGCCCCAAAACGTGCAATTAAGAAAACTATATTTTTCTATAAATAGAAGCTCATTCTTTCTTCATTTCTCATCAATTCACCAAAGCTATAGAGCAATTATTATAGAGAGAAATTATAGAGAGAAGCTATAGAAAGAAAATTTATAGAGAGAAAGAAGAAAAGAAGTCTGCTACATTTCTATTCCAGTATCCAGCTTTATTCTAAGGTAGGAGATATTAGTTGTTGTACTCGTAGGGAGTATTATTTCTTTCTTATCCATGAAGAGAACTTCATTATTCCTTTCTTTATTATTTTGTTGGAATAACTCAGATACGCCAAGCTACCCTATACTTGGTGAAATTCTTACATTATTCCATTATTTATCATTCTCATTTGGAACATCCTGTGCATATGCGTTCTACACCGGGACGTGGTTCCGCTCTTTATTATTACATTGGAATATCCTCGTCATCGTTCTACACCGGACTGGTTCCGCTTTTATTATTCATTGGAATATCCTGTCTCACATAGCATTTCTACGCGACTCTTTTCCGCTTTTATTATTCTGTTGGAATGTCCTCGTCTGTGCGGTCTCTATCGCATGCATGGTGAATCCTACATTATTCCATTCTTTATTATTACATTGGAATAACTCATGCCTATATGAATTACCACATGCATGGTGAATGATCATTTGTATTCATTCCTTATTAAATTGCGGAAAAGATCTATTTATGTTGATTATGATGAGAGTCATAATAAAAACTTTGGACTGATAAAAATCATGGGTATATAAAGTATTAGTAAGTGTTATGATGAGTTATGTTGGTTATTATGTGAAAACATGAAAGTTTATTAGAAATCATAAAGGGTTGAAAATTTTGATTTTGGTGAAAACGAACATGAAATTCAATTGACCATATCTCCTATTATATTTCAAAATTTTGAGTGTGGTTAAGTTCTAGAGTTAGATCTATGAGTTTTGTAGCATCTCCAAGTGGAATCACTGTAAAAGGTGTTGTAGATTTTTGCGTGGACTGATTTTAGCAAAGGAGTCAAAAGCTACAAATACCGAAAATGCTACTGCCTAGATTTTTAAAAGGGTAGTTTCGGCCACTTAATTTGTGAGAAAAATTCTGACCTTTTGTGACATGAAATTATATGGTATAAAGAACATCTTGTCCAAAAATGAGCTCATTTCGACTTAAAATGAGCAAGTTATGACCATTTCAATATTTAGATTTTTCCGACGAAAAATACTATAACTATAGTTCTATAACTCCGATGACCATGAAATTTAAAATGGAAGTTCACATTAACATGTGTAAGATTCTGCCAAGATTTGGGAATTTTTGGAGTTAAACTTGAGGTAGCTAATTTCTTAAGGAATTAATTAGAAATTGATTTTTGAAAAATAGTAAATAAATTTTTAAAATTCCGAGAAAAATGTATGTTCATTATAGGACTATATACTGCTAAATCCCAGAAAAGAAATATTTTTGGGACTGATTTGTTATTTTTCATGAAAATAGTTTAGTTACGAACATATGAGTTAAATATGTTATGTGAAGTAACAAAGTTGAAAAATAGGATTTTATGGCATGGAAATCCTATATAAGGTATATGCATATTTTTGATGAGGGTTTGATCATTGGTGATGAAAGTTATTTTTGGCTTACGTGCGAAGATGGACTATTGTTTATTGAATTATATATCTTTGGCTTATGTGCAGAGATTGAATTGGTGTGATTATGACCAGGGATTATTCGGTATAGTCATGACCATTGATGATTTAATGAATATCCTTGGCCCGTAGAGCAAGGATGATTCGATGATGTGGTTTATTTATTAAGCTGAGTCTCAGCGATAAAAATGATGAAAAACCTTTTTAAATCATAGAAGATAGTAGATTTTATTCTCTACCTGACTCTTTTAATGGATTACTTGTTCCGCTGCAGTTAAACTTGATGTTTATTATATTTTATCAGTTTAACACTGTTGAAGGCTAATGATAATTTATTCTGCATTATCTTAGTCATAATATTTCTTACTGGGCTAATTGAGCTCACCCTTTCTTTCACCGTTTCTTCCTAAAATGAGAACGTGGTGGGACTAGTCGGAGAACGGAGTGACGGTCCAGATGATAGCATTAGTAGTCCTCACTATTCTGTTAAATAGTGTTACAATAAATATAATGAGGACTCCATTGAGTGTGGATATTGTTTAGATGATAATATTCTTATTAAAACTCTTAAATTATGTTTTGTCGTATGTTACACGACTATTGTATAATAAAGTTGTATTTGATTTTTGTACCATGTATTTGGCGACTCAAGATGGGTGATGTATACCTATTTTGGGGGCGTCACAATTTTTATAACCCTAATGATGATATTAATTTCTCTTTGACTTGAGTGTAAAGATGGGTAGATTATTGGTATGATCATGATTATGGGTTCTCTTTGGCCAGTAGTGCAAAGTTGAATTGTTGACTGATATGATTATGACCATTGAATTTATAATTGAATATCTTTAGCTTAAGTGCAAAGGTGAAATGATCAACATGGTTATAATTATTGTTTATATAAATTCTGAAATGATTATATATTTCTTTGAGATATTAATATATTTGGTCTGTAGTGCAAATATGAACTGTTGATGAATATATTTGGCCCATAGGTGCAAATATGAACTGTTGAGGAATATCTTTGGCCTATAGTACAAAGATGATTTGTTCATTAATATCTTTGGCCCGTAGTGCAAAATGATGACTGTTGTTGAATATCTTTGGCCTGTAGTGCAAAGATGGTCTGTTGATGAATATCTTTGGCCCGTAGTGCAAAGATGAAATTGTTAGTATGATTATAAACAGGAACTGTGATTTGGTATAACCATGATCTTTGATGTTTGAGTGTAAAGACATGTGATGAAAATTATCTTCGCCACCGGTGCGAAGAGAATTTAGAATCACAATTATGATTATGAGTTATTCATATAATTGTGGAAAGGAACTGCTTGAGTGATGTTACAGGATAAAACAACATTGGTGGACTTTTAATGTGGAGAAGATAGTAGACTTTATGGTTTATTCGACTCTTCTAATGGATTGCTTCGTTCAAGCAACTATGATTGAAAAGTTTTATCATCTACCATATGTTCTAAATCTACGATTTATTATCGATGAAGGCATTGATAATTTAATTATCTTTAGTCATGATATTCTTTACTGGGCTAGTTGTGCTCACCCTTTTGCTTATAATTCCTTTTCAGGTAATAAGAGTGTAGGTGGGTTACGGCGAGGTATGATGGGAAATAGAATGGTGGTCTCTAACTGTGGAGGTTCTCCCTAAGCAGTATAGAAAGGTGTTGTATACATCATTTAGTAGTTATATTTGGTGAATCAAATAGGATGAGGCGAACCCAATGTTGGAAATGTGTTTTACCACTATCATACAAGATGTCTAATGACATACAACCTTGTGTCATCATAAGACAGGGTTGTGCTCATCCACTTGCTGAGTATATCTACGAGCACTACCTATATAATCTTGGTGTTTGGTTGAAGTATAACTCTCAATTAGAGACAGTGGAGATAATGAAATGTCAAGAGAAGACTCACCATTGGAAAGAATATGATAGTAATCTTCTCATTTTTCTCTGGGGTCTATTGGGTCAACCAAGGATAATTCTGTGGCCATATGATATCTATCATAACCTAGACGCATGGCCTCCCATGTACGAAGGTTTCCTTGAGCACTTCCCAAAGATTCTAATTTCTAAAACAGTTTTTGACTATACCTTTATGTAAAGTGTCATTGTGACGTGCTATCCAAGGTTGGGATGAGAGTCACAGTTGGTATATATTTGTATCCAAACTCATAACATATGGGTTGTTGTATTTTGCACGACAATTGTTGTAATAAATTTGTAGTTGTTTTCTGTACCATGTATTTGGCGACTTAGAATAGGATGGATGGAATGGACCTGTTTTGGGGTTGTCACAGATATGGTTGTTATAAAATTATACATAGTGTGTGGATGTCTAAATACATTCTTACCCATGTCTAGATACATTCCTACCCCTCTTTATTGTAATGAACTTTAAGCTTTGTAACTCTCATATCCTTTAAGGTTTGAAACTCATGACCTTTGTGTTTTGTAACCTCTTAGTATTGATATCCTTGTATCATAAATAGTAGCATTGTTAAGAGGATGGGTTAGAGACATATACAATTACAACATATATGAAATGAGAATGCTCTTCTCCCTTGATCATCATCTTTGTTCTTAATATTATTAATCTTTTATAACGCGTTATCAGCACGAGTTGCTCCTAACTTTCATCTTGAAGATAATCATATTTGATTTGAAGGAGAAGGTATATATATATATATATCGTAAGCACTAATATTTTTTTTTATGTTCACATACATGGTTTGATTTACTGCATGTATATTGTGCTTGTCTATTGTGTTCATTTCCTTTATTCACATCTCTACTTATATACTCATATACGACTGCTACAATGATACAAAACATACTGCAATTTTTATTTTTATTTCAATGGTCAATAACGGGATACTACCCGCAAGAGATCGAGTAGCTCCGCTTTTGATATTGTGTGCTCAGTCTTATGTATCAAAAACTCTTCAAATTTGAATCTATTTTTCTCCATTTGAGATAATAGGCTACATAAATTGATTTGGAGTTGTGAGCAAAATTATTCTCATGTGTATCAGTTTATGGGACCAAAAGGTTTAGTAAAAGAATTTGAAGCAAGGTATAATATATTGAAATTAGTTTCAATTAGCATTTTTATTTTATTGTGACAAAAGATAAAATATACCTCACTTAATAACAGCTTGTAGTACAATATATATTTAGTTATACAATATAATGATGATGATGAATAACGGAAATGAGAGAACAATATGTGTGTGTTATATTATATATATATATATATATATATATATATATATATATGTTCATTACACATGTGAATAGTTATATGTGGATAGTTATAATAAACTAAATTTCTAATAATTTTTGATATATTTTTGTATGAAGTTACAATGACAAATATACTTAGTAGTGTTGGTTTGTTATTTAGTTTTAGTGGACAAATTTAGTTTCTTGTTTTATTGCATTTCTATAAATTGTTTCATTACAATTAAATCTGAACATATATAATTATTTAATTTGATGGGAAATATGTTTAGTTATTTAATATTCAAATTTTATAAATTTGAATTTGTTACCCTTGATTTATATCAAGCAAGAATTATTTGTAATGGAATCTTGATGCTGAGATTCATATAAAGGCAAAGAACCTTGGAGATACAATTATATTTGATAATCATGCATCCCTGTAGGATCATGCAAAAATTAATGATTTTTATTCGCTATCATCTCCATAAAAAATTAAAAGTTGAGTACATTACAGTAAAAGTCTCACTTGTCTTATGAAATGATTTAAAGGAAAGATTTTAAAAGCTCATTATAATTGGTTGCACCTGAAGTTGCAAGATTTTAAAAGTGTTTGAAAAACACTGATGAAGACATGTTAGAGAAAATATTTATTATATTTTCATCCCTCGAATATGCTCCTGTAGTAGCAATATTGTGAGTGTAAGTTCATAATATATTCCCTGAAATGATAAAGGAAATTATATTCCTAGAAGTGATATCATTTCTTCTAGTGGATGTACAATATAATGAGTTTTTGCTGAAAAAACCAACAATCTCACACGACCGATTCTATCACATTCCCTGAAATGAATGGAACCTCATTTGATAATCATAGAGGAAATTATGGTTGTAGTTGTGGTAGTGGACTTGAAAAGAACAATCAATATATAAAAGGGAATGTACCCGTCGTACTCTTAAACATTTGGTAGATTTGTACCAAGACTCCATAAAAGAAAAGAAAATGGATTGATCCTGAAGATCCCATGAATTATTTTGACTTTTCAAATGGATTGAATATAACTAATTTTGATATCTACGATTTACTTGATAATGTTTATAGAAATGCTCAAACCAATTAATTATTTTTATTTCATTGTATTATGGTATTATAATAAGTATTTTTTTTATTATATGTTTTAAGTAATAAAGTTAAATTTATTGTTTTGCATATATGAAGTTGTATGGGCCAGAAGCTCATCAAACTTAATTGAAGGCTCTAGAAGATCGATTATTCATCAAACATAAAAGACTTTTGAAGAGTGATTATTCATCAAACTTAATTAAAGTTTCTGGAAGAGCAATTATAATGTTGTCAAAGAGTACAAAACTTTGTATTGATGATTCTTTATATTTTTCTGAGACAAGCAGAAATTTGCTCAGTTTTTAAGGATATACGTTATAATAGTTATTATATTGAAATCAATAAATAGTATCGGGCCAGAAGCTCATATTAGAAAATTTGTATATTTTCTCTTCTGGGTTATATTATACTAAAATGAGAATAGTTGAAACAAATGTTGTAATACACCAGAAGTGTGTAATACACCAGAAGTGTTCAGATTCAAATATTTTTATGATTTGGTATGATCATTTAGGATCAATAATGATGCATTGAATTATTGAAAACTCCCATGAACATCTCTTAAAGAACCAGAAGATTCCTTTACCTATTGATTATATCAAAGTAAATTAATTACCAAACTATCACATTTAATTATTGTTATTTAGTGTTCATCTCTCTAAGAAAGAATTCAAAGTGATATTTTTAAGGTATATTTTGAGAATTGTTATTTTAATAGTCTTCCCATCATTAGGGGGAGAAAAGTCGTTGCCTGAAGCACGACGTGAGATCATTGCCTGAAGCACGACGGGAGATTAATTGAAATGTTTCAACGTTATTTAATCTTGATCCTTATACAAATCAATATGAACTAGAAGTTCAAATGGTAATAATTCATTTGTAATGAATTGTAAATCAATTACCAGACGTATTCACCGATAATAAGAAAATAGTGATATCTCATATTCTAGCTGCTAATATTTTAACAGGGATTGAAGTCCCTGTAAGACAATCAATTAATGCAACAACAAATTGAATCAAAGTCACACCTGAAACATGAAAGAATGATCGGTGTTAAAGATAGAATTTCCCAGAAGAAGAAAGTACAAGAAAAACAAGTTGCAGCCTATAAAGAGGCTATACCCATGAAACAAGCTACAAAATTTATCAATCTATCCAAAACTTATGAACAAAAATCTCCTGTAAATAAAACTCTTGAAGAGTTATCCCCTGAAGAAGATAAGTTATCCTCTGAAGAGGTCAGGTACCTGAAAATAACGAGATCTCGATACATTATGTATATACAGGAGACGTATATATTGGATAGAAATAAAATTATTGTTGACAATATATTTTCATATAAATTTGCTATGGATATTACCAGAAGTAATGATCATATATATGAACCACAAATCGTTGATGAATGTAGAAATATTTGGCCAATGTAGAAAGAGGCGATTCAAGCAGAATTAAATTCACTAAGTAAATGTGAAATTTTTGGACCTGTAGTCCGAACACCTAAATGTGTAATGCCTGTTGAATACAAATGGGTATTTGTATGAAATATGTGACGCCCCCAAAATAGGTCCATTCCATCCAACCCATTCTGAGTCGCCAAATACATGGTACAGAAATAACTACAACTTTATTATTACAACATATAAACTGTGAGTTTAAATACATATATTGCCATCTAGACAATATCCACACGCAAATAAATCCCCATCATAATTATTGATACATTATTTTATAAAAATGGTGAGGACTACTAAACAAATCTCTCTAGAAACTTCATTCCATACCCCGACTAGTACTCGCTACATTCTCGTGTCCTGAGAAGAAAAATGGAACAAAAAGGAAAAGGGTGAGCTCAACTAGCCCAGTAAAGAATGTTATGACTAAGATAATATAGAACAAATTATCGTTAGTCTTCAACAGGGAAAAATCTAATAGAATACAATAGACAACAAATTTTAAATCAATATTCGCAGCGGAAATAATAATTCATTAGAAGAGTTAAGTAGAGAATGCAAACTACTATCTTCTATGTATGAATTTAAAAGTTCATCGCTCATCTTTTATCCTCAGAACATCAATCAATATACATCTCGAATCAAATATTCATCTTTGCACTACGAGCCAAAGATATTCATCGATTGGTCATGTTCATCTAAACACTGCTCATCTTTTGCACTACTACGAAAGATATTCTTCAGAAATCATTCATCTTTGTACTACACAGCCAAAGATATTCAATAATATCATCATTTACGATCAAGATGATGAAAAATATTTTAAAAGAAACGAATCCAAAGAAACAAAATGACAAGGATTAAGGATTAAGGATTCGTACTTTGTTTTATCCACGTCCAAAATACCTCAAAAATAATCATAGGGGTGTAAAATTCAAGAATGATCAAAACATGGATACAATCAAAGCTAGTATCCGAATAGATATTTTAGATGAAAAGAAAAATTTTCATTTTTCTCATTGAATAGTACGATTCGTGAATAGTGTCGATACGTGAATAGTCCGTATATCGTGAATAAGAACTCTCGACACCAAAAGATAGAAATTCCACAAAAAACATCTTCACGCTTTATAGAATAGTACTAAATGAATAGTAATTCGTGAATAGAACTCATGAATAGTAACTTCGTGAATAGTAACTCATGAATAAGTAACCTGAGAACATGAAAAAGTTCCAAATTTGATAAAAGTTCCAACCAATATTTCAAAGATAATGATATTGAAGAAATAATATCATTTGAGAAGAAAATAACATCCTTACCTCGAAAGACAAGATTTAGTTGAAACATCTGGATAAAAGGCTATGACTTGAACTTGCAGACCGTATATAGCAACACTCAAAGTATACTCACAAGAATACGCTCAAAATATCGAGAGAAATAGAGAGAAAACTTCAGCTTACGGTGTGATTTTCAATTCTAACCTAAGCACCCTATTTATAGAAATTGCTTAGAACACCAAAAGCAGTAAAATTGAATATAATAATATTATTTATAAACAAAATTCCTTAGCCCACCTTTGAAATCTGATTTCAGCCATAGCAGACATGTTAAATGAGGTTCATAAACTCACCAAAAACGTTTTTCTCAAAATAATTAATTAAAACTCCCAAAAATCAATTATTTTGAGCTTCTAACTTCAATAATTCATAATAAATAGCCTTTTATCAAAAAAATTCGAATCTTGCGAATTTTTATAGGAAATTCAATTCTCTACAACTTCTACGTAAGAAAGTTTTTCCAAATACCAAACAAAAATTGACCGAAATCCATAAACGGACGATTTTACAGGCTATAATCAAATTTCGGTCAATAATTGTGTCCACCAACACACAAAATATGTGTTAAACATTTAATGCCACAAAAATACTTTTCATCCTCATATACTCATATATCCCACATTCATTATAAAAATATCACCGTTAATATATTATTAAAATAATATATTTAAATGAATTATTTTATCAGAAAAAGATAAAATATTAATTTTCAACAATTGTCACATTAAAAATTTTCTCCATCTATATCCACATAAAATCAATATTTTCCTCATCATATAAATCAATAATTAATTATTCACAAATAATATTACAGAATCACAGTACTGGTAACCAGGCCGTTCCCAAGAAAGAGGGGGCTTTCCAATAAGAATTTCTCCTTACTGGCGCGCAATTAGGTGACCAAACCTCTCCTTAGACAGAACTTTCTAGACATTGCCAATAATGTTATCTAATAATATTATTCAGATAATATGAATTATTACTTCGATAATGAAAAATACTGTGTAATGACAATTATCAAACAACAACAATATAAAATATCAACGCAGCAAATTATTGAATCAATAAAATAAAATAAAATAATAATTACCGTAATAATTATTGAGTAGTGCCTTCTTACGTAAGAATCAATAATTGGTGCAATACCGTAAAGCTACTTGCTCAACAACGCGTATTAGTGTGTTTTAAACCACCGGGTATTCCAACAAGATAACGATAACAACTACGTAGTTATTTATAAACAACTTATATTTGTCGCTTTCTTTATCCAATCGCTTTCGCTTATGGGGCCCACAAAAGATCGCTACAAGGCAAATGCGAATATTCTAAACGATTTAATATTCCACGACCAAACGAATATTCCCCAAATAATAATGAATATTTTATCACCACTTGCTTATTTAAAATACTTGCATTTTTTACCCATAACTAACCACATTAATCAAATCCACCTTACTATTTCAAAATAATAAATAAAGGAAATTCCTTTTATTTAAAAAATTTCGGGTCTTACAACCTCCCTCCTTATGAAATTTCGTCCTCAAAATTGACGTACATACCGGTGTTTCAAAAGATGAGAATACCTCGCTTTCATTTTCGCTTTCCAACTCCTAGGTCATTTCCTCAATAGCATGGTTTCTCCACAAAACTTTAACTTGTGGTATAACCCCTCAGACATAGGACATGTTCTTTCCTCTACAAGATCTTGACAGTACCTCCTCGTGACGTTAAGTCTTCACTATCTCGTCCGGTTCTAACTTCACGACGTAGTTAGAATTCAGTCCACATATTTACGTAACATCGATACGTGAAAAACGTTATGAACATGCGTCATACTTGGCGATAAAACGAGTCTATAGGCCACAGTTCCTATTCGATCGAGAATTTCAAATGGATTAATAAATCGAAGGTTTGAGCTTTCCTCACATCGCTAATTCTCGCTTTTGGAATAACAACTTCTTGCACCTCCTTCTTCAAATTCATCAGCTCCGGTGTGTAGCTTGAACAGCTTTAACTTTATCGATTAAGGTCGATTATACTCGTATATCATCACGTGGGTAACTAGAGTTTTCATCTCCATCTCTATTATTTGTAAATTATTCGAAATGAGTCTTTGACAATATCGTATTTTCGTACTTGTATATGATCTTCTACTCAACACGCCGGCTACCACGTTCGCTTTTCCGGGATGGCATGGTCGTAACATGTCTTTGAAATGAGTCTCCTCTTGAGTTTTTCAAGCTCTTCCCACATTCCTTGCTCCATTCGAATTTTGTATCTCTACGAGTCACCATGCGTTAATGGAATAGCGATTCGAGAATATCCTTCAACGAATCTCCGATAATAACCAACTAAGCCTAGAAAGCTACGTATTTCGATTACCGACTTAGGTTGTTCTCAACCGTGACTCATATCCCAACCTTGGATAAGACGTTACAATGACACTTATCGATTTACTATCGCATCGAATATGGCGTCCCCTACAGAGAGTAAAGCTTAGGTGAATTCCACAAAAAGTCACAAGATAAAGGCTTAGGTACCAAATTCTATAGTTGAATTTTAACTCCACAAGTTCAATAGGAGCCATTCGATATGAGATTTTAGAAATGAGTTTTGTCTTCGGGTTCAAAAGTCGATACAAAATTTAATATCGGTCTTTGGGAGTAAACCAAGAAATTCTTGAAATACGTCAGAAAAATTAATAACAACGGAATATTATTCAAATCGACGTGTCTTTATTCAAATCCATAACATGGACTAAGAAAACTTGACATCCGTAATAAACGAATGACTTCATAGCTTGATATGAAAATGTTTGACTACAATGGTTTGATTGCTTGAATTGAATAACAGTTGCTTAGAATATGAAAAACTAACAACCTTACAAAAGCAATCAATTTGGCATGATGAGTAGTTAACCTTAAAATCACATCAAAAGCAAATATCTCTATAGAAATAAGGTTAACAGTAATGTGATAGTGCCAACTTTGAATCAAGCAAGATTTCTAAACAACTGATGTAATGAAAGTTTCTCTAACGGAGTCTCCATAAATAGGTCAAAGTCTAATTTCTTCGTAGTCAAGTTCAAACGTTGAGCGCAAGCAAAGAGAGATAAAAGAATGGGTAGAATCCAGTATCTAGTAAGGTATAAACTTCGCAAGAATTTATAATTAACTAACCGTGCTAACTTCGTTCGGGTTCTCGTATTTTAGCCATTACGACAAACGCTCTTCCGGAATCGTTGACTTTGACTTTTCCGGGACATCCTTTTGAGTCACCATTCCATTGGATCTGGGTTTCGATATCGTCTGATCTCGAGCGATATGTCCTTCTTTCCACAATTATAGCATACCTTAAAGCTGTTGTGGGCGGTTTGGTACGATATGTCCTCTTTCCAGCATTTGTAACATACGACCGATGGTCTTTCTCCTCCCTTGGAACCAGTTGCTACTGGCGCTGACGTCTTCACATGGTCGTTGTTGAATCTCCTCTTTTTAAAATCTCCTCCCGACTCGCTTCTTCTATTTTAATGGCCATGATTACCACCGAGTGGTTACCACCTTTAATCCATATTCTTCTTTCTCCACCGGTTATCGTTATTCGATGATCGCTATCTTTGGTATGATCCTGGTTTTGGTCCCTCGGTTGAACGTACTTTCGTTATCTCGCTTCTAACAATGAGCCACTGTTGACAACATCTGAATAGAGAAAATTTATACGAGACACGAGATCTCGGCGTATGTCGGGTTTCAAACCTCTCGAAACATCCAAGCGTCATAATGTTCCTCATTCTCCACCAAATGAGGTGCAACACGGATAACTCATGCGAACTTCGCCTCGTACTTAGAACACCGTCATGTTATTCGCTCGGTCCTAATAAACTCCACTTCCTTCATACGACTTAATACTTTCAGAAAGTACTTGTCATTGAACTGCTTCTCAAACATCTCCTATGACATGCTTAAGTGCGGTGGATGGATGCGCTTCGCTGATTCCCACCATGAATCGCCTCACCACGGAACATAAAGGTGGCGAATGGAACCTTCGTTCTCCTCGCATCCCAAGACATCGAATATCTTGGTAATTTGCTTGACCCATGTTTCCGCCATGATCGGATCCGGCTTTCCCTTAAATTCGTGGGTCCCAACTCTTTGAACTGCTTGTTTGTGACAACCTTGGTGAATTGCTATCATTTCCTCCTGTATATTTTGAACACGAGTCTCCTCGTCTAATTTTGCATGAACTGCAAAAAGCTTCTAAACATCCCCTCGTTCATCATCATGCTCAGTTGGTGTTGTTCACAGAGGTACATTGTCGACTGTTGCACGCTCTCCTCATTGGTAAGTCTGAGCATCTCCACGGTCTCATTTACTCCAATTTGTTAATATTCTCACGACATTCTCAAATCTTTGTCATATAAATAAGGGTTAATTAAGGAAATCAATATATCACATAATATCCCTATATACTCGACTAACTAACAAATAAGCTTAGGTAGGACACACTTAGTGAAGGATTTACTCGCCTCTCCCCTCCTAGTTCTATTCCCCATCTCCGCCAGAGATCATATCCTTAAGCTCGATACCAATCATGACGCCCCCAAAATAGGTCCATTCCATCCAACCCATTCTCGAGTCGCCAAATACATGGTATGTAAATAACTACAACTTTATTATTACAACATATAAACTATGAGTTTAAATACGGATATTGCCATCTAGATAATATCCACACGCAAATAAATCCCCATCATAATTATTGATACATTATTTTATAAAAATGGTGAGGACTACTAAACAACTCTCTCTAGAACCTTCATTCCATACCCCGACTAAGTACTCGCTTACATTCTCGCCTCTGAGAAGAAAAATGGAACAAAAAGAAAAGGGTGAGCTCAACTAGCCCAAAAAGAATGTTATGACTAAGATAATATAGAACAAATTATCGTTAGTCTTCAACAGGGAAAAATCTAATAGAATACAATAGACAACAAATTTTAAATCAATATTCGCATGAAATAATAATTCATTAGAAGAGTTAAGTAGAGAATGCAAACTACTATCTTCTATGTATGAATTTAAAAGTTCATCGCTCATCTTTTATCCCCGTAACATCAATCAATATACATCCGAATCAAATATTCATCTTTTGCACTCTGGCCAAAGATATTCATCACTGATTCATGTTCATCTAAACACATGTTCATCTTTGCACTACTACCAAAGATATCCTTCAAAATCATTCATCTCAGCACTACAGGCCAAAGATATTCAATAATATCATCATTTATGATGAAGATGATGAAAAATATTTTAAAGAAACGAATCCAAAGGAAACAAAATGACAAGGATTAAGGATTAAGGATTCGTATTTTGTTTTATCCACGTCCAAAAATACCTCAAAAATAATCATAGGGGTGTAAAATTCAAGAATGATCAAAACATGGATACAATCAAAGCTAGTATCCGAATAGATATTTTAGATGAAAAGAAAAATTTTCATTTTTCTAGGTGAATAGTGTCGATTCGTGAATAATAATTGTCGATATCGTGAATAGTGCCATTATCGTGAATAGTAACTCCGATACCAAAAGATAGAAATTTCACAAAAAACATCTTCACGCTTCACTTAATAGTACTCGTGAATAAGAATTCGTGAATAGTAACTCATGAATAGTAACTCCGTGAATAAGAACTCATGAATAAGTAACCCGACATGAAAAAAGTTCCAAATTTGATAAAAATTTCCAACCAATATTTCAAAGATAATGATATTGAAGAAATAATATCATTTGAGAAGAAAATAACATCCCTTACCTCGAAAGATGATCACTTCTAGTTGAAACAGGATGGATAAAGGCTATGACTTGAACTTGCACCGTATAGCAACACTCAAAGTATACTCACAAGAATACGCTCAAAATATCGAGAGAGAAATAGAGAAAACTTGAGCTTCTTTACGGTGTGATTTTCAATTCTAACCTAAGCACCCTATTTATAGGAAATTGCTTAAACACCAAAAGCAAAAATTGAATATAATAATATTATTTATAAACAAAATTCCTTAGCCCACCTTTGAAATCTGATTTCAGCCATAGCACATGTTAAATGAGGTTCATAAACTCACCAAAAACGTTTTTCTCAAAATAATTAATTAAAACTCCCAAAATCAATTATTTGAGCTTGAAACTTGAATAATTCATAATAAATAGCCCTTTTATCAGAAAATTCGAATCTCGCGACTTTTTATAGGAAATTCAATTCTCTACAACTTTACAGAAGAAAGTTTTTCCAAATTCCAAACAAAATTGACCAAATCCATAAATCAGACGATTTTACAAAAGTTATAATCAAATTTGATCAATAATAATTGTCCACCAACACACAAAATATGTGTTAAACATTTAATGCCACAAAAATACTTTTCATTCTCATATACTCATATATCCCACATTCATTATAAAAATATCACCGTTAATATATTATTAAAATAATATATTTAAATGAATTATTTTATCAAAAAAGATAAAATATTAATTTTCAACAATTGTCACATTAAAAAATTTTCCATCTATATCCACATAAAATCAATATTTTCCTCATCATATAAATCAATAATTAATTATTCACAAATAATATTACGGAATCACAAGATCTTGGCAACGGTAGTTCCGCTCCTGAAAGAGGGGCTTTCGAATAAGAATTTCTCCTTCTCATGCGCCGCAATTAGGTGACCAAACCTCTCCTTAGACAGAACTTTCTAGACATTGCCAATAATGTTATCTAATAATATTATTCAGATAATATGAATTATTACTTCGATAATGAAAAATACTGTGTAATGACAATTATTGAAACAACAGCAATATAAAATATCAACGCAACAATTATTAAATCAATAAAATAAAATATTTGAACAAAGAATTACCGTAATAATTATTGAGTAGTGCCTTCTTACGTAAGAATCAATAATTGGTGCAATACCGCAATAATCTACTTGCTCAACAACGCGTATTAGTGTGTTTTTAACCACCGTATTCCAACAAGATAACGATAACAACTACGCCAGTTATTTATAAACAACTTATATTTGTCGTTTTCTTCATCCAATCGCTTTCCAAGCATGGGGCCCACAAAAATCAAGCTACCGATCAGCGTTTAAATATTCCCCGACGATCATTTAATATTCCACGACCAAAACGAATATTCCCATTAATAATAATGAATATTTTATCACCACTTGCTTATTTAAAATATTTGCGCATTTTTACCCATAACTAACCACATTAATCAAATCCACCCTTACTATTTCAAAATAATAAATAAAGGAAATTCCTTTTTATTTAAAAAATTTCGGGGTCTTACAAAATAAGAAAAATAAAATTATATGGTACAAAGCGCTGAACTTGTAAAAACAAGGTTTCTTCAGCAGAGACATGGAATTAATTATGAAGAAACATGTGCTCATGTAATGGACACAATTACATTGATTTTTAATTAGCTTGATAGAAAGAGAAATTAATAGATGTTGTTACATCATATCCATATGGATAATTATATAATTATATATACATGAAAATCCTCAAGGATATAAAATGCACAAGCATATAATTCTACATCTCGAAATATGTATTCTATTAAGCTACAAAGATCTTTATATAGGTTAAAGCAATCCAGATGCATATTGTGGTATAATCGCCTAAGTGGATATCTTTTGAAAGAAGGATTTGAGAATAATCCAATTTGTGCATGCATTTTTATCAAAAGATCATAATCTGGATTTGTTATTATTATTGTATTTATTGATGAAAGATCTTGCTCCAGAAGAGTCGACAAAAATAACTAATTTAAGATGAAAGATATTGATAAGCCAAATTTTTGTCTTGGCCTACAAATTGAACTATGAAATTCTTGTTCATCAATCAACATACACAGAAAAAGTCTTGAAATAACATTACATGGATAATGTTAATCCTTTGAGTACTCCAATAATGGGTTGGTCTCTTGATATCAAGAAATATCCGTTTTGCCACAAGAAAATAATTAAGAAACTCTTGGTCCTGAAGTACCATATATTAGGTCTTGAAGTACCATATCTTAGTGCAATTGATATTTTGATGTATCTTGCAAATTTCACAAGACTTGATATAGCATTTGCAGTTAACATACTAGCAATGTATAGTTATGCACCAACTCGAAGATATTGTAATGAAATTAAACATATTTTACGTTATCTTTGTGAGACTATTGATTTGGGATTATTTAATCCAAATGGTGATAGAACCAAGCATATTGCACCAAAATTATTTTATACACATGAGCCCTAGAAGAATGGCAATATTGATCATGTGATAATTTGGTTGATATATTCATTAAGTCATTACCAACTATAATTTTGAAGAAGATGGTGCACAATATTGGCATACTTCGACTTAATGATATTTTTACCATGAACAATGGAAATTCTATGTACTTATGAAGAGGAGTAAAAAGGATATGTGCTGATTGTACTCTTTTTCCTTCGCTAAGGTTTTTTTCCCACTGAGTTTTCCCTGCAAGGTTTTAATGAGGCAATCCCAAGGCACTATAAGTTATACAAGAATATTGTACTCTTTTCCTTAGGCAAAATTTTTCTCACTGAATTTTTATTTGGTAAGGTTTTTAACGAGGCATATTCTTAGAAAATTGCTACAAAAGGACTCCATCCATTCTGTATGAAGACAATGTTGCATGTATAGCTCAATTAAAGGGAGGATACATCAAAGGAGATAGAAGAAAACATATCTCACCAAAATTCTTTTTCACACATGACCTTGATAAGTGTGGTGACATTGAACAATCTAGCAGATTTGTTCAGTAAGGCATTATCAACTACAATGTTTGAAGGATTGCGTCGCAATATTGGAATACGACAGCTGAAGGACTTATATAAGGATATATTCATGAGGGGGAGCTAATACGCGCTGCACTCTTTTTCCCTTAACCAAAGTTTTTTTTTCCATTGGATTTTTTCTGGTAAGGTTTTTAATGAGGCAGCTTTCAATGCGTATGGCTATACAATAGACATCCAAGGGAGAGTGTTATAAAATTATACATAGTGTGTGGATGTCTAAATACATTCTTACCCATGTCTAGATACATTCCTACCCCTCTTTATTGTAATGAACTTTAAGCTTTGTAACTCTCATATCCTTTAAGGTTTGAAACTCATGACCTTTGAGTTTTGTAACCTCTTAGTATTGATATCCTTGTACCATAAATAGTAGCATTGTTAAGAGGATGAGTTAGAGACATATACAATTACAACATATATGAAATGAGAATGCTCTTCTCCCTTGATCATCATCTTTGTTCTTAATATTATTAATCTTTTATAATAATGGTTTATTTTCTGGCACAGAAAAGGATACTTAATGCTCCCTCCATTTTTTCTCTTTATCTTTTAAGATGGTGAAATTTGTTCTTTTTTATTTGTTGTTTATAGATTTCATTAATGAAGCATTAATGACTTATTTTATCGTATTATTCTTACATTAAATAATAATTGTTTCTTTTTCATCTTTTAATGAATTTTGAATGGTAATATTAATATTTTATACTCATTTTATTCAATTAGATAAAACAATAATTATATATTTTTAATTTTTATATTTTTTCATGAAACGTCAATTAAAAAGGAAGAGGGAATTATTAAGACCTTTATAACCTAAATTTTTTTATGATTTAATCCATGATTAGTCATTCATTGTAGTTCAATCTAGAACTTACTTTCTTATTTGAACAGCTACTCAATATATAGCTATAAATTCACCTTATAATGCATTTGAATGGTGATATTTCTTTTGTGAAATATTGTATATCTAAGTTATAAACATAGCCGGAAAAAAGCCTGTCACACTGTCAGAGTTATTTTAATCTGTTGGTCCCAAAATAAGAATTATTTTAGAAAACCATGCATTTTAAAGAAAGTTGTTGATCTCTAAGACCTCCTAATTCAATTTGAAGAACTACATTGATTTTAAATTAAAGCTAGGTTTAACTTTGTTAAGGGCAACCCCTTAGGACTCAAATTCTCTTTCGTTACATTTTTATTCAAAATCTATCAATACCATATTCATAAGTAATTAATCTTATATAAAAGGTTTAACTTTGTTAAGGGCAATCACTACTGTAAAAGGTTTAGCCATTAATTGTGCTATACCCATGTATAGATCATACATGTAATTCTTGATCTATTTTTAGTTCATCTAGAAAGATACATATGTACTAATAGGTTTATGAAAGTTTTAAGTTAAACATGCCAGCTTGAATTAAACCCCAAAAATCATGCATTCATACCAAAAACGTACACCCACCTCAGCCACGGCCAAAAATGAATATATGAACTGTCCCTATACCTAAAACAAGCTATTTTTACCTAAATACAACTCCTCCGAAAAAAGGTGAATGTAAACTCTATATATTGCCTCTTAATTTATTCTTCACCCTTAATCTACACATTCTAATTAATTAATCGATCATTCGATCCATAGATCGTTGTGATTTTTCTTAATCTATAATTAATTATACCGTGGCCGCCAGCAACAAGGTTAGGATTACGGCGGTGATGTTCTTCGTACTTATGGCCTTGGCTCATGCTGATCAAAAGGGCAAAGATGGTATTGCAGATCCTCACTGTTTGTCCTCATGCTACACTGTATGCGTACACATGAATATTTTCACACTTACTGAATGCCAAAAAGAATGTTTAATAGTTTGTACACAAGCTGCTCGTGGAGACGATATATGAAAGCATGGATGGTCAAACAAGGGCAGAAATCAGAGGATGAATTGCAATAGTATGTCATGAAAGTACTTGCTATGTATCAGGAAATATGTATACTTCGGTTCTTTTAGTTCATTGAATTGTTTGTAAACTAATTCTATTAATTTCAAATATTGTTTTGAATTAATTTACCATTTTTATTCTTCTTTTCTGTATATGATTTATGTTTAAAAGGTCAATTAGCTCTTGTAGTTTTAATTCAGGTAACTTATATATTGTCGTAAATGCGTAGAATTACTAAACACACTATAGGAAAAGGGAATTTTCGGGCACCCAAAATGGTCGAAATACTGTCCAGGCGATATATACTGTCCCTATGGTGATATAAACACCAAAAAGGGCATTTAGTAAAGGACAAATTCTTTCCAAGATATAATATATCAGTCACAAGAGATTTATTGTGAATAAATATTTCCTTCACACGATTACTCACATTAGAGCTGCTCGCAATATGGTATCCTTAGCTAAGTAGTAATTAGATATTTTTTGTGAAGAATGTATTGTGAATAAATTTTTATTCACAAATTATATTTGGTAATAGAATATTGTTATTTAGTGAAAGAGTGTTTCCTTCATAAATAATATTTATGAATGACTATTTGAAATTAGTGAATAGCTTTATTCCCTCACAAATAATATATTGTGACGAACAAATTTATTTAACGAGAAAAGATTTTCCTTCACTAACTATAAATTGAGAATATTTCTTTAATTTAGTGAGAGAAAAATTTCTTCGTTGATGACTAACTACTTAACTAGAGAAGATTTTAAAGGAAATAATCCTCATTAATGTCCATTTCTCAAGTAAAATCCTTCACAAATTTTAAATTTGTAAATAAAAAATTAATTGCTAAATAATCAAAATTCATTGGAAATTATAATTGATTTTCAAATCTATGATTTTATATTTATTATTATTATTATTATTATTATTATTATTAATCTATATAAGAAATATTAAATTTAATATTTCAAAATAAAGTTAATATTGTCATACTTATTTCAAACTAATTGATAAACTAAAACATAAAGAGCTAATTAATAAAACCAATACTCCACATATAAATAGATAATGCTCAAGTCACGATAACTACAAAATTTGTTATTGTATCTTGGTCTTTCAAAGACCATAGTACCTATAATATTTATTAACTAACATAAGAAAACTAAAAGAATAATAACGAATTAGAAGGAATAATGTGAGACCCCAGATTTTATGAATAAAGATTTAATTTTCTCGAAATATTTTTTTTTTAATAATATGGTGTGTATTTGATATAATGTTATAGTAGTTATGGATAGTATATATAAATTTTACAAAGTACGCAAGTTGTTATATAATATTCGATTGGTCGGGAGAATATTCTTTTTATCGGAGAATATCCGTACGATGGTACAATCATTAGTGGACCCCGCAATGTAATTATTATCGGATGGAGAAAACAACAAAAATATTTTATGAGAATAACAGTATGAAGTTTTACCGTTAATAATGTTGAACTACTTTCGGTAGTAAAAAAATACGATAATCGTGTGGTTGCATAATAAGCACAAGTATTGATTATTGATGCTTATGTGATAAGTCACTCGGTTTATTTTATTGGTATTATTAATATAATAAAACATAATATTTTATAAAGTTATTCTATAAATAGAATATATTATATTCTATTACGATAGTGTTGTAGTAATACGCATAGTGTTTTACATAGTAAAATCTTTTTATATAAAATATAATACTTTTATAAAGTTATTCTATAAATAGAATATATTATATTTTATTATGCATAGTGTTGCATAGTGCTGCGTAGTGTTTTTCATAGTAAAATCTTTTATATATAATACAGAATACTTTTATAAAGTTATCTATTTTATTAGACAATAATTAGAATATATTATATTTTATTACGTATAGTATTTGCATATAAGTTCTGCGTAGTGTTTGCATAGTAAAATCTTTTATAAAGTTATTCGTTTTATTAGATTATAAATAGAATATATTATATTTTATTTAAAAGATTTTGCTTTAAATATGGATGAGTCGATTAAAGTAAATCAATTTCGAATGCTTCAATGAGTTAGTTACTATGCATTCCATTTTTCTATAAATAGAAGCTCATTCATTCATTATTTCTTACTTTAATTCACCTGAAACTCTGAGAGAAACTATAGAGAGAAAGAAGAAAAGTGTTCGCTACTTCACTACTTTTATATCCAAAGATTTTCTTTCTAAGGTAGGAATATTAATTGTTGTACTCGTAAGGGGTACTCTTTCTTTCTTATTTATGAAGAGAACTTCATTATTCCATTCTTTATTATTCATTGGAATAACTCAGATATCTGCCACCCTATACTTGGTGAAATTCTTCTCATTATTCCATTCTTTATTATTATGTTGAATAACTTTGCCTATCTAAAAGTATTGCATACATGGTGAAATTCTTCTAATATTCCATTCTTTATTATTCATTTGGAATATCACATCTCATGCGTTTTTACGTGGGACTCGGTTCTATTATTTATTATTCATTTGGAATATCTTATGCATGCGTTTCTGGCCGGACCGGTTCCGTTA
Organism: Panax quinquefolius; assembly: GCA_020205615.1. Taxonomy (NCBI): domain Eukaryota; kingdom Viridiplantae; phylum Streptophyta; class Magnoliopsida; order Apiales; family Araliaceae; genus Panax; species Panax quinquefolius. Next base: position 31,828,651 of record CM035165.1, read on the forward strand.
TTTATTATTCTCATTGGAATATCCCGGCCGGCATGTAATTTCGCTTTGACTCGTTCCGTTATTATTATTCTGTTGGAATAACTTTTATACATGCTGAAGTACCGCATGCATGGTGATTTCTTTTGTTATTCCATTCTTTATTATACTCAGGTTGGTTAAAGTTTTGACTTCTATACTCCATGAAATTAGTGGAATATCCTTGATATTTGCGCTTCATCCAAAGATATCTTTTCATGGAAATATTCTTACGAGCATTCTTGAATTTTACTCTACAAAAGTAGTATCATGTTGACAATTTGGACGTTATCGGTTCCTAGATAAATTAATTCTTGAACTTGTTTTATTGAATTCTTATATCATTGTCATCATCCTCATGTTTTATTTTTTTTGAAAGTCATATGTGGCTCAGAGTGCATAGATGGACTTGGTATGATTATGACCGAGATTATTCTTAAGATAATCATAACCGTAATGTTACAAATGATGTGGAAAAAGTCCTCATTGGCCCATAGTCCATTGATGGGCGCTTTTTGGTATGATTATGGCTATGGATTCTCTTTGGTAGTAGTCAAAAAGATGAATTATTTTATGGCATGATCGGGGATGAGTTGATGAAAATATGATTATCTTTAAGCAGTAGTGCATGGATAATTCGTGGTCATGATACTAAAGAATATCCTTGGCTTTGTAGTGGAGGGATGATTTGATGATGTGGATTATTTATTAAAAATTTGAGTCTCAAATAAAAGTGATGAAAAAACCTTTAAATCATAGAAGATAGTAGATTTTATTCCTACTTGACTCTTTTAATGGATTACTTGTTCACTGCGATTAAACTTGATAGTTATTATATTTTATCGGTTTAACACTATTGAAGGCTAACGATAAATTATTACGCATTATCTTAGTTATAATATTTCTTCTTGGGCTAGTTGAGCTCACCCTTTCTTTCACCGTTTCTTCGAGAAATGAGAACGTAATTTGTGACTAGTCGGGGAACAGTGTGATGGTCCTAGATAGTGCATTAGTAGTCCTCACTATTACGTGAAATAGTGTGATAATAATTATAATGAAGACTCCTTTTGAGTTTGTATACTCTCTAGTAGGCAATATATATACGTAAGGTTCACGCCGGATCCGGTTCCATTATTTATCATTCATTGGAACATCCTTGCATGCATGCGCTTTTACGGATGGACTGGTTCCGCTCTTTATTATTCTCGTGGAATATCCTGCTCATGCATTTTACGCCGGACTGATTCCGCTTTATTATTATTCATTGGAATATCCCGTGCATGCGTTTCTGCGGGACCGATTCCCTTATTTATTATTACGTTGAATAACTCATGCTGTCTTGATCTATCGCATGCCCGGTGATTTCATTTGTTATTCCATTCTTTATTATACTCGGTTGGTTAAAGTTTTGACTTCTATACTCCATGAAATTAGTGGAATATCATTGATATTTGCGCTTCATCCAATATCTTTTCATTGAAATATTCTTACGAGCATTCTTGAATTTTACTCTACAAAGCGAAGATTATGTTGAAAATTTGGGCGTTATTAGTTCTGGATAAATTAATTCTTGAACTTGTTTTATTGAATTCTTATATCATTGTCATCATCCTCATGTTTATTTTTTTGGAAGTCATATGTGGCCTGTAGTGCATAGATGGTTTTGGTATGATTATGACCAGAGATTATTCGGTATAATCATAACCGTAATGTTACAAATGATGTGGAAAAAGTCCTCATTGGCCCGTAGTGCATTGATGGACAGTTTTTGGTATGATTATGGCTATGGATACTCTTTGGCCGTAGTACAAAGATGAATTATTTTATGGCATGATCAAGACCATTGATGAAAACATGATTATCTTTAGCCGTAGTGCATGGATAATTCATGGTCGTGATACTAAAGAATATCCTTGGCCTATAGTGCGGGGATGATTTGATGATGTGGATTATTTATTAAAATTTGAGTCTCGTGATAAAAGTCATGAAAAACCTTTTAAATCATAGAAGATAGTAGATTTTATTCTCTACTTGACTCTTCTAATGGATTGCTTGTTCCGCTGCAGTTAAACTTGATAGTTATTATATTTTATCAGTTTAATATTGTTGAAGGCTAATGATAATTTATTTTGCATTATCTTAGTCATAATATTTCTTCTTGGGCTAGTTGAGCTCACCCTTTCTTTCACTTTATTCTCTTGAGAAATGAGAATATAAATTTAGGACGAGTCGAGAAACGGAGTGATGGTCCTAGATGGTGCATTAGTAGTCCTCACTATTCTGTAAAATAGTGTGATAATAATTGTAATGAGAACTCTTTTTGAGTTTGTATACTCTCTAGTAGACAATATTTGTATTCAAACTCATAGTTTATGTTTTGTCGTATTATACCTGCGTATTGTATTATTATTAAGTTGTATTTGAATTCTGTACTATATATCTGACGACTCAAAATGGGTGATGTATACCTAATTTTGGGGGCGTCACAAATAAAGTGTGTCATGTTAGGTCCACTTCATCATCATTTTCTTCAAAGAAATCAAGATTGGGCCTGTAAACTTCATGTTACAAGAGAAACACCAAAATTCAATTTCAATAAGGAATAAGAGAAGATGAAACTAGTGAACTTAAATTAAGCACTGCTAGAAAATTGACCTATAACAACGAGATATACATACGGTCGAGGTGGAAACGTAGCTGTAGGTAACTATAGCGACGGCCTCGCCTCGACCGTAGGTGTATTATACACAGATGGCTTACACCGAGGGTCCCTTTTGGACCGTAGGAAGGTCCTGTTTTTGTCCTCGTTCTACAACAAGTTTTCCCCAACATTGTTGGCACACAAATCCCCGCCATTTCAATTTTTTTCCAAAATCCCAAATCAAAACACTCTACAAAGTAGTTCTAACTCTTGTCTCTAGCTCTACTAAATCTCAAATTTCATCTCCTTTCTCACCAAGCCCTACAATATATCACTTGTCCATTCTCTCAAATTTCTTAGACACATATTTTCCCTCTCAAACTTCTTAGACACATATTTTCCCTCTCAAACTTCACACGAGAAAATTTCACTGTCACGACACTATTTTACTCGATCAAAGATACATCAACTACGAAACTTCTTTTTTGTAGAAAAGTTGAGGAGAAAATTCAACTCGTTGTCTCTATATACTTTATGTGAACCCTAGTTTTTAGTTTCCCTCTCTGTGTTATTCGATCAGTTTAGCTGAGCTATTATTAGTTATGACATTTGAATTGTCGGTGGGTCAGAATAATCTGGGTTCGAAAGGATATGATTTTTCTACCAATGACATTCTCTGTTTTTATGAGGATTACTCGAATCAAGACAACTCTAATGACAGTCATTCTGATCTTGTGATCAGAGCTAATTCTGCCAAGGTAATTCGATTCTTTTGTTGTCCATGATCCTTTGATGATGATTGGAGATTTATGTATGTGGCTATTTTTGTCAGGGTATTTGATGACTTTTTTGTTTACAATGTTATTGGTCGTATATTTTGTTTATTTATATATTTTGGGCTGATCATAATGATTGCTAAATAAGTTTGAAATTTTAAGAGACCTATCCTGGAGAAAAGTTTTATAGACATTTAAGACCCTAATTTTTATATATAAAATTGAATTTCCTTAATTATTATTATTGTGAATAATAAGGTGTTAATTTGATATAATCTTTGGTTATGGGTGAAAATGCAAATTTAAGCAAAATAAGCAAGTGGTTATAAAATATTCATTATCGTTTTAATATTCATTTGGTTGTGAAATATTCTTGTTGTCAAGAATATTAAATGACGACGACGCTTAACCATTTGTGGGCCCCAAACGAAAAACTATTTGATGAAGAAAATGACAAGTTTGAGTTTTTACAAATAACTTCAGATAGTTATTCACAATTAATCTTGTTGGAATATCCGTTGGTTAAAATACTGATAATACTGCTATGGTTGCACAAAGAGTGGCAGACGGTATTGCACAATATTTTTAATTATTGATTCTTACGTAAGAATGCACTACTCAATAATTATTACGATAATTCTTTCGCTCAATATTTTATTTTATTATTTTAATTATTGCTACGTTGATATTTTATATTATTATTGTTTCAATAATTGTCATTTACACAATATTTCCTTTACCATTATCGGATCAATAATTCATATTATTTGAATAATATTATTAGATATCATTATTGGTAATGTCTAAGGAAGTTCTTACATGCAGAAAGGGTTTGAGTCACACCTAATCACCTTGGCCACTAATGAAAATCCTTATCGAAAAGCCCTCTTTCCACGAAGCGACTAATGGTTTAGTCATAATTGTGATTCTGTAATATTATTTGTGAATAATTAATTATTCATTTATATGATAAGGAAATATTTATTTTTATATGGATGTAAATGAATGAATTAATGTTGAGGTATTTTATCAGTATTTTGTCGGAATAAAGGTGTTAAAAATCATCCGTATGTGAATTTTGGACATTTTCTGATTGGAATTTGGAAAACTTTCCTTTTACAAAGTTGTAGAGAATTAAATTTCCTATGAGATAGACAAAAGATTCGAATTTTTCTGATAAATGAGCTATTTATTATGAATTATTGTAGTTTCAAAATAAATATTTTTTTATTAAAAACATGGGTGGGCCCCACTTTTGGTTGGTGTGGAAAATCTAAATTTTGGTGGGCCCCACTGGTGGTGGCTGAATTTTGGTCCAAGAGGTGTGCGTAGAAATTTTTTGAAAAAATATTATTTTATTACTTTAGTTTGCTTTGGAGTTCTAATATTTTCCTATAAATAGGGTGCTTAATTAGAATTGAAAATCACACCAAAATTATAAACTTTCTCTATTTATATTATCGAGCGTATTTTGTGAGTATTTAGATACTTTGAGAGTTGTTATTCAGTGCAAGTTTCCTTCAGCGTTATATCCGGATATTTTAGTCAGAAGTATTGTTCTTTTGAGGTAAGGGATGTTATTTTCTTTGTAAATGATGTTATTCCTAGGGTTGAGAAAGTAACAAAATTGGAACCGAAACCGCACCAAAAACCGCACGAACCACACCAATTAAAACCGCACCAACTGTTATATCTGACGGTTTTAGGTGGGTTGAATAACCAAATTTTACGGTTTCGATATGGTTACTAGCCAACACCGCACGCATAAAACCGAAACCGCACCATGTGTGTGTATGTATGTATTATCTCTAGTAAATTCTAAAGTTACTTTTTACTTGAACATGCTCAAAGAAAACCTCAGTCTTGCATTGTCATTTTTTCACCAATTGAAATAAGATGTTAGAGGTTATAGAGTCAAAAATTAAGCAATTGGGTTTTGGAATTTCGAATTTGTTTGATGCGTTATTGAAGGGGCTTATAGCTGAGGGGCTCGAGCACTTGATGCATTGGTTAATGTCAATGCTATAATAGTAATATTCTAATAGATTATTTTTCAAATTAGGTATAGTTAGGATTATATTCTATAAGTCCTCCCTGCAATATATGAGATAGAATTTCATTCTATCTCCAGTATATACTTTTAATTTTTGGGGAACTAGATAAACATTCTTGCTTGTTATCGAATATATGGTCTCCGTTGTTTTATATAGCGTATGTTTTAGTTTTAAAGCATGCTTGATATAATTCTCATTGCCGACTCTGTTACTAAGTTAATATCTCGATTTAAGTTTTATGTTAAATTTTATTGAAGGCTTAGACTTTTTTGTTGTTTCAATTGGTTTTGGAACCGAAACCACACCAATTAAAATCATACCGCACACTATAAAACTCGCACCACACCAATTACAAGCGATTTAGGGTGCGATTTTGAATTTTTCAAACCGCACCTAAGCGATTTCGGGTGCGGTTTGGACTTCAAATCGCACCATGCTCACCCCTAGTTATTTCCGTTCAATATCATTATGCCAAAATATTGGTATGAATTTTATTATGAAATTTTTACCTTTTCATATCGAGGTTATTATTCACGTATACGGTACTATTCACGTATACGACACTATTCACGAATACGGTACTATTCACGAAGTATGATTTTCTTATGGAATTTCTATCTTTTTGTGTCGGAGTTACTATTCACGTATACGACACTATTCACGAATACGATACTATTCACAGAAAAATGAAATTTTCTCTTCTTTGTCCAAGATGTCGATTATGGTTACTATTTTTGATTGTATCCATGTTTTGATCTTCATTCTTGAATTTTACTCCACTATGGTTTATTATGAAGTATTTTTGAACTTGGATTATCTAAAGTACGGATCCCTAATCTTTGTTCATTTATCTCATTGGATTTGTTTCTTTAAAATATTTTTCATCATCCTTAATCCTTAATGATGATATAACTGAATATCTTTGGCCTGTAGTGCAAAGATGAATGATTACCTGATGAATATCTTTGGCCCGTAGTGCAAAGATGAACATGTGTTGAGATGAACATGACCAACTGGTGATACAAATGAATATCTTTGGCCCGTAGTGCAAAGATGAATATTTGATTCAAGATGCATATTGATTGATGTTATAGGGATAAAATATTAATGATGGACTTTTAAATTCATAGATGATAGTAGATTTCATTCCCTACTTAACCCTTCTAATGAATTGTTATTTCCGCTGCGAATATTGATCTAAAATTGGTTGTCCATTATATTTTTTTTGATTTATTAAAGGCTAACGATAATTTGTTCTATATTATCTTAGTCATAATATTCTTTACTGGGCTAGTTGAGCTCACCCTTTTTCCTTTTTATTCCATTTTACTTCTCAGGAAGCGAGAATATAGCGGGAACTAGTCGGGGTGTGGAGTGATGTTCCCAGTCAGTTGTTTTAGCAGTCCTCACTATTTTGTAAAATAGTGTGATAATAATTTTAATGAGGACTCCTTTTGAGTTTTAATATTGTCTATTAGATAATATTTATATTTAATCTCACAGCATATGTGTTGTCATATTTTGCACGATAATTGTAATAATGAAATTGTAGTTATTTTCTGTACCATGTATTTGACAACTCAGAATGAGTGATGTATACCTATTTTGGGGGCGCCACAAACATTACTAGATTAGGTCTCTAGGAAATCACCTAGAAAAACCATGTAAGAATTTCTAGACTGGGTTATTAATTACAATGCATTTTTATTTTGCTGGAAAATTCTTCTAAAAAGTGTTCGTGCAATTAAAATTCAAATCCATTAAGAAGTTATATTCATTTTGAAACTATATAAATCAATTGTGCATATGTTTAGCCATGATTTCCAAAGAATTTATCCAAACAAGGATGTTTCCCATAAAGTTGATTGAGTTGATTTTGCTAAGATCTTATCCTTTATTTCAAGGTGTTTATTTTTTAAATTAAAATCCCTTCCATAACAGTTTGATACTATCTTCTATTGGGATTGATGAAATTTAGTAATTTGTTTCTCTTTGTCGTTGGTATTTATCTCTTTATATATCCTTCTAGGCTAAAGTTTCAAAACAAGGAATTTAGAAAAATAAGAGTGCTTCACAGAAAAGTTTCTAGCAAATTATTCTTGACTTGTTCTTAATTTCTTGTTGTTGAAAATTCATAGATATATCTTATAATCATATTCGTTCTTGATTAAAACTTGTATACAAACCTAGATTGGTTTGTGATTGATCCATTGGTAGATAGGTTTGTATAAAGGAAGCTTTAAGGTTGCAGTGGTGAAAGCAGTTGCAGAGGTGCAAGAAGTTGAAGTTTTGCAAAGGAGACAGTTGTGTCCAACAAAGTTCTGAGCTTATTTGTACAAGGATTTAATTAAATAATTTATTAATAAAGGAATCTCAAATACCAGTTGGTATTAGACGTGTATTAGGCCACTAGATAAAAGGGTAGAGGTCGAACCACCTAAAAATCTTGGTGTTTATGGTTTGTTGATTTTCTGGTTTGTTGTGCTTTATTCTACATTAAAACTCTATACATTTGTAATGATCGAGAATGTAACATCCTTATAATAAGAATTATTAATATTTAATAAATAAAATAAACATTTTTATGGAAATGTTTGTGTTTTATATGGTTAAAGGTTGATTTTCGACTTAGATTATTTGTTATGTCATTATATATAAATGTGCGTTGGAAGTTTTCGACGAAATAAAATTTTTATAGAAAAAAATGCTAAATCACTATTCATAAAACGCAGAAAACATTTTTTCTTTTTTTGAACTTTTTGAATTACGGCTTAACGTTTATTTGAAAAAGGGAGACATAATCTCCAATAAAAATATTTTATCAAAAAAGACGTAAAATCACTATTCACACTAAAAATGTGTGAAGACCACAACTTTCTATGAATAAGATTTAATTTTTTTTATATATTATTCTAAATAGTAAGGTATTGATTTAATAAATGTTATAGTTAAGGGTGATATATGCAAATTATCAGATAAATAACGTGTCGGGGAATATTTGATTTGTCGTAGAATATTCGTTTTTTCGAGAAATATTCCTTTTATCAGGAAATATTATATTTGGTAAAGTACGACGTGTGATGCCCCCAAAATAGGTATACACAATCCATTCTGAATCGCCAAATACATGGTACAAAATTTAAATACAAACTTCATTTATACAACACGACAAAACGTAGTTGAGAGTTTTAACACGAATATTGTCTCGTAGACAATATCCAAACTCAAATGGAGTCCATATTATATTTATTATCACACTATTTCATAGAATAGTGAGGACTACTATAGCCACCATCTTGGACCATCACTTAATTCGTTCCCCGACTAGTCCCAACTATATATATTCTCATTTCCTGAAGAGAACAATGAAAGCAAAGGGTGAGCTCAACTAGCCCAGTAAAGAATATTATAACTAAGATAATGCAAAATAAATTATCGTTAGCCTTCAATAGTGTAAAATTGATAGAATACAATAGAAAACAAGTTTAACTGCAGTGAAACAAGCAATCCATTAGAAGAGTCAAGTAGAGCATAATATCTACTATCTTCTATGATTTAAAAGTTCATCATCAATATTTTATCGTTGTAACACAGTTCAATAAATAATCCACATTATTGAATTATCCATTTACTACGGGCCAATGATATTCGTTAGTATCACATCCACGAATTATTTATGCACTACGGGCCAACGATATTCGTTATTATCACCAATGGTCATAATTATGCCAACAACTGTCCATCAATGCACTACGGGCCAATGAGAACTTTTATCACATCATTTGTAACATTACTCATGATTATACCGATACATAATTCCTGGTCATAATTGTGACGCCCCCAAAATTAGGTATACATCACCCATCTTGAGTTGCCAAATACATGGTACAGAATTCAAATACAACTTAATAATACAACTGTCGTGTACAATACGACAAAACATAAACTGTGCGTTTGAATACAAATATTGCCTACTAGAGAGTATACAAACTTAAAAGGAGTCCTCATTACAATTATTATCACACTATTTCACAGAATAATGAAGACTACTAATGCACCATCTAGGACCATCACTCTGTTCCCCGACTAGTCACATTTCGTTCTCATTTCAAGAGAACAAAGGAAAGAAAAGGTGAGCTCAACTAGCCCAAAGAAGAAATATTATGACTAAGATAATGCGTAATAATTTATCGTTAGCCTTTTCAACAATGTTAAACCGATAAAATATAATAACTATCAAGTTTAACTGCAGTGAAATAAGTAATCCATTAAAAGAGTCAAGTAGGGATTAAAATCTACTATCTTCTATGATTTAAAAGGTTTTTCATCACTTTTATCGCGAGACTCACAATAAATAATCCACATCATCAAATCATCCATTCACTACAAGCCAAGGATATTCTTTAGTATCATGACCACGAATTATCCATGCACTACTACTTAAAGATAATCATGTTTTCATCAACTATCCCCGATCATGCCATAAAACAATTCATCTTTGCACTACGGCCAAAGAGAATCCATAGCCATAATCATACCAAAAACTGTCCATCAATGCACTACGGGCCAATGAGGACTTTTTCCACATCATTTGTAACATTACGGTTATGATTATACCGAATAATCCCTGATCATAATCATACCAAGTCCATCTATGCACTACATGCCACATATGACTTTCAAAAAAAATAAACATGAGGATGATAACAATGATATAAGAATTCAATAAAACAAGTTCAAGAATTAATTTATCTAGGAACTGATAACGTCCAAATTGTCAACATGATACTGCTTTGTAGAGTAAAATTCAAGAATGCTCAGAAGAATATTTCCATGAAAAGATATTGGATGAAGCGCAAATATCAATGATATTCCACTAATTTCATGGAGTATAGAAATCAAAACTTTAACCAACTGAGTATAATAAAGAATGGAATAACAAAAGAAATCACCATGCATGCGGTATTTCAGATGACAAAAGTTATTCCAATGTAATAATAATAACGAAACCAGTCCCATAAAATGCACCGGGCAGATATTCCAATGTAATAATAAATAATGAAACCAGTCCTACGTAAAATGCATGCACAAGATATTCCAATGTAATAATAAAGAATGGAATATTTGAAGAATTTCACCATGTATGCGTTTGATTTGCATAGATGAGGTTATTCCAACATAATAATAAAGAATGGAATAATGTAAGAATTTCACCAAGTATAGGGTAGCCACAGATATCGGAGTTATTCCAACGTAATAATAAAGAATGGAATAACGAAGTTCTCTTCATAAATAAGAAAGAAAGAGTACCCTTACGAGTACAACAAATAATATTCACTACCTTAGAAAGAAGAGTCTTGGATATAGAAGTAGTGAAGTAGCGAACACTTTTCTTCTTTCTCTACATAGTTTCTCTCTCTAGAGTTTCAAAGAATTAAGAAATAATGAATGAATGAGCTTCTATTTATAGAAAAATGAATCGCATAAGAACTAACTCATGAACGATCCAGATTGATTTACTTTTAATCTGACGGTCCATATTTAAAGCAAAATCTTTTAAATAAAATATAATATATTTTATTTATAATCTAATAAAACGAATAACTTTATAAAAGATTTTACTATGCAAACACTATGCATAATAAAATATAATATATTCTAATTATTGTCTAATAAAATGTATAACTTTATAAAAGTATTCATTTTATATAAAAAAAGATTTTACTATGCAAAATATTATGCAAAGACTATGCAAATCAGTAAGACCCCGAATTTTATGAAATAAAAGAATTCAATTTTTCTATTTATTAAATGGTTAAATTGATAAAAGTTTAAAGTTAAGGGTGATATATGAATTTTTTTCAAAATAAGCAAGTGGCTATAAAATACTTATTATTGTTGGGGAATATTCGTTTGGTCGTGGAATATTCTTTCTGTCGGGGAATATTCGTATTGACTACGCTCGACCATTTGGGGGCCCCATAATGTAATAACTATCGGATGAAAAAATGATAAATTTGAGTTTTTACAAATAACTAGGCGTAGTTATTACCAATTAACATTGTTGGAATACACGTGGTTAAAATACGATGAATACGCCATAGTTACACAAGAAGCACACCGGTTTTACACAGTATTTTTGAATTATTGATCCTTACGTAAGAAAGCACTACTCAATAATTGTTACAGTAATTACTGTTCAATATTTTATTTTATTGAATCAATAATTTCTGCGTTGATATTTTATATTATTATTGTTTCAATAATTGTCAACGCACACAAGATTCCATTATCGATCAATAATTCATATTATTTGAATAATATTATTAGATAACATTATTGGCAATATCTAGAAAGTTCTCATCAAGGAGAGGTTTGGTCACCTAATTGCGGCCTACCAAGAAGGAGAAATTCTTGTCTTAAAGCCCCTCTTTCCGGAACCGCTCGTCATTGTTATTATTGTGATTCTGTAATATTATTTATGAATAATTAATTATTGATTTATATGATAATGAAATATTTATTTGATGTGGATATAAATGATGGATTTATTTATGTGGTTATAAATGAAGGAATTAATGTTGAGGTATTTTATCAGTATTTTGTCGGATTGGAGGTATTAAAAGATCAAATCAGTGTTCTTACAACTTTATTGTGTAAGTTATAATTTTTAATCTGACTGTTGGATCGTTGGAATTTTTGGATATGTTATACATATATAAGTTGAGTATATGTTCACAAATTTTGAACCGTTAAAAATGAATGAATGATTTGTTATGAATTTTAAGAGGTGGCTGATTCAGAAATTAGGTTTATAAATGATTTTGGTGGAAAATTCTAGAAATGGGTGGGCCCCATTTTTGGTTGTTGGGAAAGATGGCTGATTTTTGGTGGGTGGAATAGTAGCAGGTAAAGCCATTAGGTAGCAGGTCAAGTCTACTTCGGCGTGCTAACATTTTCCTATAAATAGAGGGCTAAGTTAGAATTAAAAATCACACCAGAATTCATAAGTTTTCTCTCTTTTTCTCTCTAGATTATCGAGTGTATTTTGTGAGTATTTAGATATTTGGTGAGTTGCTATTCATCGCTGCAAGTTTTCTTTAATAATATATCCGATATCCAAATGTAAGTCTCCGCTTTTTTTTTGAGGTAAGGGATAGTAAGGATTTTAAGGATTGTAAGGATGTTTTTTTTTCTCGTAATGATGTTATTCTTTCAATATCATTATACCGAAATATTGGTATGGATTTTATTATGGAAGTTCTACCTTTTTGTGTCGGGGTTACTATTAACGTATACTTTACACTATTCACGATATCTACACTTATTCATGTATATGACATTTTTACGATACGGTACTACGTATTTAATACGAGTACTATTCATGAGTTACTATTCACGAGTTATTATTCATGAGTTACTATTCACGAGTTACTATTCACGAGTACTATTCACAATAAAATTGGTTTCTTTTTCTGACTAAATTATCGTTGATTTATGAATCTTACTCTTGAAATAAAATCCATGTTTTGATGATATTATTTTTATTATCATATATAACATTTTTATAATCCTGGTGAAGAAATTTCTCTTTGATTTGAGTGTAAAGATGGGTAGATTATTGGTATGATCATGACTATGGGTTCTCTTTGGCCAGTAGAGCAAAGATGAATTGTGACTAGTATGATCATGACCATTGAATTTACAATTGAATATTTTTAGCTTAAGTGCAAAGGTGAATTGATCAACATGGTTATAATTATGGTTTATATAGATTTTGAAATGATTATATATTTCTTGGAGATATTAATATATTTGGCCTGTAATGCAAATATGAACTGTTGATGAATATATTTGGCATGTAGTGCAAATATGAACTGTTGAGGAATATCTTTAGCCTGTAGTGCAAAGATGAATTATTGATGAATATCTTTGGCTCGTAATGCAAAGATGACTTGTTATTGAATATCTTTGGCCTGTAGTGCAAAGATGATTTGTTGATGAATATCTTTGGCCCGTAGTGCAAAGATGATAAATTTATTAAATATGATTATGAACATGAATCTTTGGCCGTAGTGCAAAGATAAATATTAGTATGATTATGAACATGGAACTGTGATTTTTGACCATGATTTTGATGTTTCGATGAAAATTATCTTTGTCTGGATGAGAAAAGGAATTTAGAACTACAATTACGATTATGAGTTATATATGTGATTGTGGACATGAATTGTTAATTAATGTTACAGGGATAAAACATTGTTGGTGGACTTTTAACATGGAGAAGATAATAGATTTTATGGTTTATTTGACTCTTCTAATGGATTGCTCGTTCCGCTGCAACTATGGTTGAAAAGTTTTATCATCTACCATATGTTCTAAATCTCTGATTTATTACTGATGAAGACTATTGATAATTTAATTATCTTTAGTTATGATATTCTTTACTGAGCTAGTTATGCTCATCCTTTTGCTTCACAATTCCTTTCGTGTAATAAAAGTGTAAATTTGGGTCGTGGGAATAACGAGGAAATAGAATCTCGGTGGTCTCTATCTCTGGGAGGTTCTCCTAAGCAAAGATAGAAAGGTGTTGTATACATCATTTAGTAGTTATATTTGGTGAATCAAATAGGGTGAGGCTAACCCAACGTTGGAAGGGTGTTTTGCCACTATCATACAAGATGTCTAAATGACATACAACCTCGTGTCATCATAAGATGTGGTTGTGCTCATCCACTTCTTGAGTATATCTACGAGCACTACCTATATAATCTTGGTGTTTGTTTGGAGTATAATTCTCAATTAGAGACAAGGGAGATAATTATATGTCAAGAGAAGACTCACCATTGGAAAGAAGATGATAGTAATCTTCTCGCTTTTCTTTGGGGTCTATTGGGTAAACCAAGGATAATTCTTGCAGGCATATGATATCTATCATAACCTGGCACGCATGGCCTCCCATATACAAAAGGTTTTCTTGAGCACTTCCCAAAGATTTTAATTTCTAAAATAGTTTTGACTATACCCTTATGTAAGATGTCATGGTGACGTCTATCCAAGTTGGTGTCAAGAGTCACAATGATATATATATATATATATATATATAATATATTTATATCAAAACTCACAACACATGAGTTGTTGTATTTTGCACGACAATTTTTGTAATAAAGTTGTAGTTATTTTCTGTACCATGTATTTGGCGACTCAGAATGGGTTAGATGGAATGGGCCTATTTTGGGGTTGTCACAGCAACACTATGCATAATAGAATATAATATATTCTATTTATAGAATAACTTTATAAAAGTATTCTGTTTTATATAAAAAGTTTTTCTGTTTTATTACATTAATAATACAAATAAAACAAAACTAAGTGACTTATCACATAAACATTAATAATCAATACCGTGTGCTACTATGCAACCACACGTATTACTGTACTTTTACTACCGAGTAGTTCAACAGTATTAACGGTAAAACTTTCCGCCGCTTATTTTCATAAAATATTTTTGTCATTTTCTCAATCCGACAATAATTTCCATTCATGGGTGCACCAATGATTGTGCCATTGCACGAATATTCCCTGATAAAACAAATATTCCCCGACCAATCGAATATAATATGACAACTTGCATACTTTGCAAAATTTATAAATACTAACCACAACTATAACATTATCTCAAATCCATACCATAATATTAAAAAAATATTTCGAGAAAATTAAATCTTTATTCATAAAATCTGGGGTCTCACAATCTCCCCTCCTTATGAAATTTCTCCCTCGAAATTTACGTACATACCTGGTATGTCGAAGAGGTGAAGATACCTTGACTTCATTTCAGATTCTAATTCTTGAGGTATTACCTTTGAGCCTCGAATATGATCCTTCTTATCCAAGATGTTAACACGTATCTCCTCATACGTTAAATCTTCTGTTATCTCGTCCGGTTCTAAATTAATAATGTGGTTCGGGTCGTCCACATATTTACGTAACCTCGATACGTTAAAAAAAACATTCTGAACATGCAACATACTTGGTGGTAAAACGATTCTATAGGCCACAGTTCCTACTTCATCGAGGATTTCAAATGGGCCAATTAAATCGAGGGTTGATATTTCCTCTCTTCGTCGATTCTTGCTTCTAAAATAACACCCTCTTGAACCTTCTACTTCACATTCATCCCTCACCCGGTGTGTGTAGCTTGAATGCGACTTTAACTTTATCGATTAAAGTCGATTCTACTCGTATATTCGTTATCTTCACATGGGTCCCTAGAGTCTTTAACTCTATCTTCATCACTTGTAAGTTATACGAAATGAGTCTTTGTGTTAACAACATCGCACTCGTAAACACATCCGATCTTCTACTCAACACGCCGATATACCACGCTCGCTTTTCCAATGATGGTAGTGATGATACGATCGTAATCTTCAATGACTCGAGCCAAAGTCTTTGGCGCATGTTACGCTCGCTTTAGTTGAAGAAATATTTAAGGGTTTAAGAAATGGGTTTTGTACTGGGGTCAATACAAAATTCGATTTCACGCTCTAGGGTTAGGCTAAGAAGTCTTCAAGAATACGTCAGGAAATTTATTAACAATAGAAATATCATTCAAAACTGTGACTCTCATCCAAGACTTGGATAGCACGTCATATTGAACCTATCAACTTGTCATCGTCTTTCACGACGTCGCCTACAGAAAGTCTTGCTTCGGTGCATTCCACACAAGAAAGTCAACAACGAAAGGACCGGGGCTCTTTACTTATGGCTTGATATGACAATGATTGACTTTAGTGGTTTGGTTGTTTGAATTCGCATAACAGGTTGGTTAAGAATATGAAAGCTAACAACCTTACAAAAAGCATGATGAGTAGTTAACCAATCAATTCCTAAAATCGCATCAAAAGCAAGTATTTTCAAAGAGATACGATCGATAGGTAATATGAAAGTGTTGATTTGAACAAGATTTATAAATAGTGGATGTAACGAAGGTTTCTCCCAACGAAGTTTCAACCAATAAGTCAAAGTCTAACTTCTCTGAGAGTTAAATTTAAACATTGAGCGCAAGCAAGAGAGATAAAAGAATAGGTAGAACCGGTATCGAATAAGGCATAGACTTCGCAAGAATTTATAATTAACTAACCCGTGATAACTTCGTTCGATTCCTCATCACGAAAAACGCTCTCACTTAAACTACTGGATTTGACTTTGCTATAGGGTACATTCCACCCTTAAGTGCTTCGTCCCATTCCTGATCCATGATTTGAATCATTATTCTCCGATCCATATCGAATTGGGTTGACCGCTATGCACTGGGTAATTTCGAATTCGATGTTGGATTCTCCCAATTGTTGTCCAAAAAGAAAAATCCATTTCATCTATTTTGGCTTTATTGGATCAGACGTCTTTTTCTACAATATCTACATGTCGTGCGGCTTTTACCCATACGTCATCTATTCTCCTTCATTCATTTGTTTCTGCTTTCATCAGAACTTTGATCATAGCATTCTCAGATTCCACTTAATATCTTATACTCGCCAAATAGTGCTTCGCTGCTCAAGCATCGCATTATCGGGTAACACAATTTTGAATGGTTGCATCTCTTTGCTCCACGGCCACCGTCGTTCTTCATCCTGCTTCTTCTAACTCATGAATACGATTTTGTAATGCTAAATTTTGATCATAAAATTCTTATAATAAATTCTCCTCGGGTTCCTCTTCTTCCTCACTCACCGCTACCTCTACAACTAGCTCGGTGCAACTATTAGTTCTTCACGCACCACGTAGATATCTCTAATTTCTTCTTCGTCCGACATCACATTAACTTTGGTTAGTGATTAAAGGTGTCTCAACTGGTCTTATGTGCTTCATTACTTATCTCAACATTTTGGATGCCATTTGCAACATCGCCACAAAACAAAGGTTAATTGACATGTAACACATTATCCATATACTCGACCAACCAATTAAATATCAAATAAACTTAGGTAGGTCATACTAAGCGAAGGAATTCCCGTCTCTCCCCTCCTAGTTCTTGTCTCACATCTCACATCTCAAAGAAGATACATGGTACGTAATTCAAATACAACTTAATAATACAACCGCAGTACAATACAATACGACAAAACATAAATTGTGCGTTTGAATACAAATATTGCCTACTAGAGAGTATACAAACTCAAAAGGAGTCCTCATTACAATTATTATCACACTATTTCACATAATAGTGAGGACTACTAATGCACCATCTATAACCATCACTCTGTTCCCCGACTAGTCACATCTACGTTCTCATTTTCTGAAGAGAACAGTGAAAGAAAGGGTGAGCTCAACTAGCCCAGTAAGAAATATTATGACTAAGATAATGCAGAATAATTTATCGTTAGCATTCAACAGTGTTAAACTGATAAAATATAATAACTATCAAGTTTAACTGCAGCGGAACAAGTAATCCATTAAAAGACTCAAGTAGGGAATAAAATCTACTATCTTCTATGATTTAAAAGGTTTTTCATCACTTTTATCGCTGAGACTCAGCTTAATAAATAATCCACATCATCAAATCATCCCTGCACTACAGGCCAAGGATATTCTTTAGTATCATGACCACGAATTATCCATGCACTACGGCTAAAGATAATCATGTTTTCATCAACGGTCCTGATCATGCCATAAAACAATTCATCTTTTCACTTCGGCCAAAGAGAATCCATAGCCATAATCATATCAAAAACTGTCCATCAATGCACTACGGGCCAATGAGGACTTTTTCCACACCATTTGTAACATTACGGTTATGATTATACCGAATAATCCCTGGTCATAATCATACCAAGTTCATCTATGCACTACAGGCCACATATGACTTTCAAAAAAAATAAACATGAGGATGATGACAATGATATAAGAATTCAATAAAACAAGTTCAAGAATTAATTTATCTAGGAACCGATAACGTCCAAATTGTCAACATGATCATCGCTTTGTAGAGTAAAAAATTCAAGAATGCTCGGAAGAATATTTCCATGAAAAGATATCGGATGATGCGCGAAATATCAAGGATATTCCACTAATTTCATGGAGTATGTAAATCAAAACTTTAACTAATCGAGTATAATAAAGAATGTAATAACAAAAGAAATCACCATGCATGCGATTACTTCGCATAGACAAAGTTATTCCAACATAATAATAATATAACGGAACCAGTCAAAGTAAAATTAAGACCGACGATGATATTCCAATGAATAATAAATAACGGAACCAGTCCCATAAAACGCACAAACAAGATATTCTAACGTAATAATAAATAACGAAACTAGGTCCCGCGTAAAACGCATGCATGACGAGATATTCCAAAAGAATTATAAAGAATGGAATATTTGAAGAATTTCACCATGTATGCAAAGATTACTTTGTATGTGTATTATTCCAACATAATAATAAAGAATGGAATAATGTAAGAATTTCACCAAGTATAGGTAGCTCATTATCAAAGTTATTCCAATGTAATAATAAAGAATGGAATAATGTAAGTTCTCTTCATAAATAAGAAAGAAAGAGTACCCTTTACGAGTACAACAAATAATATTCCCTACCTTAGAAAGAAGAGTACTGGATATAGAAGTAGTGAAGTAGCAGAACACGTTTCTTCATTCTCTCTATAGTTTCTCTCTCTAGAGTTTCAATGAATTCGTAAAAAATAATGAATGAATGAGCTTCTATTTATAGAAAAATAGTTTGCATAGTAACTAACTCATGAACGGTCCAGATTGATTTACTTTAATCTGACGGTCCATATTTAAAGCAAAATCTTTTAAATAAAATATAATATATTCTATTTATAATCTAATAAAACGAATAACTTTATAAAAGATTGTACTATGCAAACACTATGCAGCACTATGCAAACATTATGCATAATAAAATATAATATATTCTAATTATTGTCTAATAAAATGTATAACTTTATAAAAGTATTCTGCTTTTATAAAAAAATTTTTTACTACGCAAAACACTATGCAGCACATTATGCATATCTATGCATAATAGAATATAATATATTCTATTTTTAGAATAACTTTATAAAAGTATTATGTTTTTATATAAAAGTTTTTCCATTTTATTACATTAATAATACAAATAAAACAAAACCGAGTGACTTATCACATAAGCATCAATAATCAATACCGTGTCTTACTACGCAACCACACGTACATCGTACTTTTTTACTAATGAGTAGTTCAACAAGATTAACGGTAAAACTTCCGCCGTTATTTTCATAAAATATTTTTGTCGTTTTCTCAATCCGACAATAATTCCGTTGCGGGGTCCACCAATGATTGTGCCATTGCACGAATATTCCCTGATAAAACAAATATTCCCCGACCAATCGAATATAATATGACAACTTGCATACTTTGCAAAATTTATAAATAATACCCACAACTATAACTTTATCTCAAATTCACACCATAATATTAAAAAAATATTTCGAGAAAATTAAATCTTTATTCATAAAATCTGGGGTCTCACAATAATCATACCAATCAACAGTCCATCTATGCACTACGGGCCAAAGATGACTTTCATCACAATATAAGCATGATGATGATGACAATAATATAAGAATTCAATTAAGTGAAAACAATGATAAATTTTAAAGATTTATAATTCAATTTATCCAGAGTTCAAGAATGTCCAAATTATCAACATGATAACTGCTTTGTGGAGTAAAATTCAAGAATAATATTGTATCAAAAATAATTTAAACTGAAAAGAAATTAATTTTTGTTATGAATAGTATCCCGGGTGAATAGTACCCGAGTGAATAGTATCCTGTGAATAGTACTCCATCATGAAAAGATTAAAATTTAACTACATGAAGCGCAAATTTCAAGGATATTTTATTAATTTCAAGGAGTATAGAAGCAATACTTATCAACATGAGTGAAGAATTAGGAATATGAAACGAAATAATATTACTTACATACTGCAAAGTATGGAAGAAAATATCATTTCATACGAATATTGAAGAAAAATAATATCCCTTACAACTGTTGAACGAAAATAATATTACTACGAATATTGAACGAAGATAATATTCTTTACAAATATTGAACGAAAATAATATTACTTACGAATATTGAACGAAAATAATATTCTTACGAATACGAAAAATAATATCTCTTCTGAATATGAAATAAATAATATCCCTTACCTTAAAATGAGAGTAATTCTGACTGGTATAACGGAGATTTTTTTGAAGAAAACTTGCATTGTTTTCTACACTCAAAGATTCTTTAAACTCAAAAGAAATACGCTCAATATTATAGAAGAAGATTTCTGTGATTCTGGTGTGGTTTTCATTTCTAAACTAAGCATCTTACTTATAGGAGAATGGCAGGATAGTACTATTTGGACGCACAGTAAAGGAAAATCACGGATGAACAGAAGATTCACGGGTGAAAAATTTCGACGAATTTCTAATTTTTACTATTCATTACTATGCAGCACTATGCAATAAAATATTCTAATAAAATAAAAATTTTAAATAAAATATAATATATTTTATTTATAATATAATAAAACGAATAAATTTATAAAAAGTATTCTGTTTTATATAAAAAGTTTTTTGTTTTATTACTACTATAATAATAATAAAAAGAAAACTTATTATATATATATATATATAATAACTTACCTGTTCCATATATATATACCCTGATGATTATATATATATATATATATATATATATATATATATATATATATATATATATATATATATAAACCGATCAGAGCATAATTCTTAACTGACATAAAAACCTTAAGTAACTTAACTATTTAAAAACTAAAAATACCTGCCTTCCTTGTCTACAATTCCCAAATTGCCAACCCTAGCCCAAACACGATTCTCTCTCTCTTTTCTCCAAATACGAATTCTTCCCATACCCAAGCGAACTTAGACAAATACGAGCCTTCCTTGTCTCCAGCTCCCAAATCGCCAGCCCTAGCCCAAACGATTATCTCTCTCTTCTCTCCAAATACGAATTCTTCCCATACCCAAGCCCTAGTTTCTCTCTTCTCTCCAAATGCTTCTCTAAGACTCTCGATTTAGGCAATTGCAACTGAGAATCGCGACCTATTTCGCCGTGCCCTAGATTTACTGAGAACTGGGTAGCCTATTTCGCTGTGAAGAAAAACATGTTATAACTCAGTTTCTCAGTTTAGAACAAAAGTCATTCAAATACTGTTAGAGCTGACTCTTCTTACGAACTGCTGTAGATAATTTCTTGTAAACTACCCTGTTCAGATTGCAGTTTATTCACTTTATTACAGTTTATTCATTTGTGTAAGTCATTTACTTTATTGCAGTTTCAGTTTCTATACTTTGACTTTATAATGAATTTACTTCTGTGATCTATTATTTATTTGTGATTTGAATTTGTTCTTCTTCTGTTCTTCAGGTCATCGTGCGATCGGTATGGTGAAGTAAGAAAATTTCTCTCCAATGAAGCTGCTGCTCCAAGCAAGCAAATTTTCTAATGAAGCAAGCAATCCAGAATTCTATTCTATTTAGCAGCTATTTTATACTTTGATGATGCTGATGTTGTACAAAATTCTATTCTATTTAGCAGCCATTTTGTAATTTCTATCTCTTCCTTTTTTACGGCTAACAGGAAACTGTTAAATCATACTTCTCTTATAATTTGTGATTAAAGGTTTTTTTTTGACAAGGAATTCTAAATATTTATTTTGCTTCACATTTGAGTTTGGTGAATGGTGACGTATTTTTAGTTTTTAAATAGTTATGTTACTTAAGGTTTTATATGCTGATTAAGAATTATGCTCTCCCGATCGGTTACAGATATATATATATATATATATATATATATATATATAAGTAATGAAACGAAACTGAGATAACTTTCTACCATTGATTTTGAAAAATGAGAAAGTGGAGGTCCATGTAATAAGCCAAATTTACAATAAATACTTCAATAAAAACCCCTCTATTTATCTCAATTCACTTGGTTTCACTAAACACGTTTTTAATAACATTTATTCATCATTAATATTATAACTCACAATATTAATAACCAAATCATTCCCAGGAAAGAGGGGATTTCTGATAAGGACTTCTCCTTATTGGCTCACAATTAGGTGACCAAAACCCTTTCTCGACAGAACTTTCTAGATATTGTTAATAATGCAAATAATAATATGAATAACATTGTCGTCTCAATTATTGATTTAATAATATAAAATTTTGTGT
The DNA here is from genome assembly GCA_020205615.1 of Panax quinquefolius. Lineage (NCBI taxonomy): Eukaryota > Viridiplantae > Streptophyta > Magnoliopsida > Apiales > Araliaceae > Panax > Panax quinquefolius. Next base: position 31,851,418 of record CM035165.1, read on the forward strand.
CAATAATTGAATCAATAATGTGAGATACTATGCAGTAATTACTGTGGCAATAATTGAATAAAACTGAGTGACTTTTTACGTAAGCATGCATCAATAATCATAGATACTGTGTGTAAGACTCCGAATTTTATGAAATAAAAGTATTCAATTTTTCTATTCAGTAAATGGTTAAATTGATAAAAGTTAAAGTTAAGGGTGATATATGAATTTTTTTTTCAAAATACGCAAGTGGTTATAAAATATTCATTGTTGTCGGGGAATATTCGTTTAGTCGTGGAATATTCTTTTCTGCGTATAATATTAAATGCGACGACACTGACCATTTATGGGCCTCATAATGAATAACCGCGGATGAAGAAAACGACAAATTTAAGTTTTTATAAATAACGGCGTAGTTTTTACCATTAACACTGTTGGAATAACTGGTGGTTAAAATATAAGAATGTCTGCGTAGTTAAGCACAAAGAAGATACACACCCGGTATTACGACGGATTTTTTTCAATTATTGATTCTTACGTGAGAAAGCACTACTCAATAATTGTTACAGTAATTACTGTTAAATATTTTATTTTATTGATTCAATAATTGCTACGTTGATATTTTATATTATTATTTTTTCAATAATTGTCAACGCACGATTATCTCCATTATCGGATCAATAATTTATATTATTTGAATAATATTATTTGATAGCATTATGTCTCTAGAAACTTCTATCAAGGAGAGATTTGGTCACCTAATTGCGGCGCCGATGAGAGAAATCCTTATCGGAAAGCCCCCTCTTTCCTGGGAATTGTCTAGTTGTCATTATTGTGATTCTGTAATATTATTTGTGAATAATTAATTATTGATTTATATGATAAAGAAATATTTATTTGATGTGGATATAAATGATGGATTTATTTATGTGGTTATAAATGAAGGAATTAATGTTGAGGTGTTTTATCAGTATTTTGTCGGATTGGAGGTATTAAAAGATCAAATTGATGTTCTTAAAGCTCTATTGCCTGAGTTATAATTTTGATCTGATCGTTGGATCGTTGTGATTTTTGGATATGTTATACATATATAAGTTGAGTATATGTTCACAAATTTTGAACCGTTAAAAATGAACGAATGATTTATTATGAATTTTAAGAGGTGACTGATTCGAAAATTAGGTTTATAAATGATTTTGGTAGAAAATTCTAGAAATGGGTGGGCCCCACTTTTTATTGTTGGGGAAGATGGCTGATTTTTGGTGGGTGGAATAGTAGCGTTAAAGCCATCAAAGTTGCGGAGTCAAGTCTGCGCTGAGCGTGCTAATATTTTCCTACAAATAGAGGCTAAGTTAGAATTGAAAATCACACGAAACATATAAGTTTTCTCTTTTTCTCTCTAGATTATCGAGTGTATTTTATGAGTATTTAGATACTTGGTGAGTTGCTATTCATCGGTCTGCAAGTTTTCTTCAGTTTAAATACGTATCCTCATCCATATCCAATAATGTATGCTTCTTTTTGAGAAGTAAGGGATAGTAAGGGATAGTAAGGGATTTTAAGGGATTATAAGGATTTTTTTCTCGTAATGATGTTATTCTTTCAATATCATTATACCAAAATATTGGTGTATTTTATGAGTATTTAGACATTCTATGAATTCTTTAACTCCTATAATAGAATATTCGATGATTTAGAAATGAGTTTTGTCTTAGGGTTTAAAGTCGATACAAAATTTAATATCGATCTTTGATCTTATTCACGAAAATGATGGTTTGATCTTATTAATAACCTTTGATTAGCAATCAATTTGAGATCGACAAAATCACATCAAAAGAGTTAAACAACGGATGTAATGAAAGTATTCAAGTTCAAAGCGCGAAGCAAAGAGCAAAGAGATACTATCTAGTAAGGTATAAACTTCGTAAGAATTTATAATTAACTAACCTGAGTTACTATTCACGACATCCTTTTTGAGTTACCATATTCACAATTAGTATAATTTGATATCATCCTCTTTCCATTGATTGAAATATTCACAACAAAAACTTGGTTTCTTTTTGATCGCATCTTCAGTGATAATCTAAATTAACGACTCGTTTGATTAGAGAAAATTTATGAATCTTTGAAACCTCTTCCGAAATTCTCCACCAAATGAAACCCCGATCTCCGCGAACTTCGCCTTTTTATTCGATTTGCTCCGTTTGCATGGCGTCCGGATCTTTTCCCCAGGGTCTTTGTAACCTGTGAATTACTATCATTTCCTCCTATATTTTGAGATGGCACAAATGCGTTCGATTGTATGATTATCCCCTGAGTCATATCATTTACTCCTATTATAATATTCTCACCGACATTCTCAACACTGGTTCTCTAATATCCTTACATAACGACCAACTAACAAATAAGCTTAGTAGACACCTCTAGCGTAAGGATTTACTCGCCTCTCCCTCCTAGTGTTCTATTCCCAGATCTCCGCCAGAGAATCATATCCCTAAGAATTGACCCAATTCTCAAATAGGTCCATTCCATCCAACCCATTCTGAAAGTCGCCATGATCAACTACAACTTTATTATCACAATAATAAAATCTGAGTTTAAATACAAATATTATCTTCTAGACAATTTTATACTCAAATAAATCCTCATCACATTTATTGAATTATTTTACAATAATGGTGAACTACTAAACAACTCTCTCTAGAACCTTCATTCCATACCTTTATTAGTACTTCGCTTACATTCTCGCCTCGAGAAGAAAAAATGGAACAACAAGGAAAAGGGTGAGCTCAACTAGCCAAGAAAAATTACATGACAAGATAATATACAACAAATTATCGTTAGTCTCCAACGAGGAAAAAATCTGATGAATCACAATAGACAACAAGTTTTGTCCATCAATATTCGCGAATGAAATAATAATTCATAAGAGTTAAGAGTTACGAGAATGAAATCTACTATAATCTATGATTATTCTTATTTAAGGATTAAGGATCATGAATAGTCGTAGTATCATATGCCGTGAATAGCTGCCGTATACGTGAATAGTAATTCACACCAAAAGATAGAAATTCCACAAAAAAACATTTTCACGCTTCATAAATAGTACTCGTTACTATTCACGAGTTACTATTCTTTACGCAAATAAAATTCAACATTTTTTTCACCAACCACAAGTACGATTCAAAATTTGTGGACAACAAAATTGGTTTCTTTTTTGACTAAATTATCAATAATTCAAATAATGCATCTGTTTTATTTGCTTTTCCTCATCCAATCTTTTATTCCGATTTATGAATCTTACTCTTGAAATTAAATCCATGTTTTTGATGATTTTGTTTTATTATCATATATAACATTTTATAATCCTTACATTATACCAAAATATCGATGAAGAAATTCTCTTTGACTTGGGTGTAAAGATGGGTAGATTATTATTGGTATGATCATGACTATGGGTTCTCTTTGGCTAGTAGTGCAAAGATGAATTGTGACTAGTATGATTATTGGTACGATTGATACGATCATGAATTTATAATTGAATATTTTTAGCTTAAGTGCAAAGTGAATTGATCAACATGGTTATAATTATGGTTTATATAGATTTTGAAATGATTATATATTTCTTTGAGATATTAATATCTTTGGCCCAGTAGTCTAAAGATGAATCATTATTGAATATCTTTGGCACGAAGTGCAAAGATGAATTATTGATGAATATCTTTGGTCCGTAGTGCAAAGATGACCGTTGTTGAATATCTTTGGCGATGGTGCAAGGATGAGCTGTTAATGAATATCTTTGGCTGTAGTGCAAAGATAAATTTATTAGTATGATTATAAGCAGGCTGTGATTTGGTATAACCATGATCTTTGATGTTTCGGGTAAAGACAATTGATAAAATTATCTTTGTCTGGATGAGAAGAGGAATTTAGAACTACAATTATGATTATGAGTTATTCATACATGATTGTGGACAACAATTCATTGATTGATGTTACGAGGATAAAACATTGTTGGTGGACTTTTAACATGGAGAAGATAATAGACTTTATGGTCTATTTGACTCTTCTAATGGATTGCTTCGCTCACTGCTGAACTATGGTGGAAAAGTTTTATCATCTACCATATGTTCTAAATCTCCGATTTATTACTTGATGAAGGCTATTGATAATTTAATTATCTTTAGTCATGATATATTTTTCTTGAGCTAGTTGTGCTCACCCTTTTGCTTCACAATTCCTTTCGTGTAATAAGAGTGTAGGTTGGGTCGAAGCGAGGTAGCGAGGGAAATAGAATGGTGGTCTCTAGTTGTGGAGGTTCTCCTTAGCGATATAGAAAAGTGTGTTGTATACATCGTTTAGTAGTTATATTTGGTGAACCAAATAGGTGAAAGCGAACCCAACCTAGAAGCGTCCAAAAGTGCACCGCATTAAAAGAAAGAGAGAATGTAATTCTTCTCGTGTCCCTTTAGAGACTTGAAATATTTGCTGTTGTACTTTATATGGCATGTCATAATTTAAGTATGAATATTGTCATATTATATACGTTACAATATTTGTATTAAAACTCACAGTATATGTGTTGTTGTATTTTGCACGACAATTGTAGTAATAAAGTTGTAGTTGTTTCTGTACCATGTATTTGGCGACTCAGAATGAGTTGGATAGAATGGACCTATTTTGGGGTCGTCACACTGTGCAATACCGTGTGCTACTGTGCAACCACACGTATTACTGTAGTTCTATCACCTAGTATTTCAACAGTTAATGGTAAAACGTTTGCCGTTATTTTTATAAAAAGTTATTTCTGTCGTTTTCTAACTCCGACAATAATTCCGTTGTGGGGTCCACCAATAATTGTGTCATCGTATGAACATTCCCTGATAAAATGAATATTCTCTTACCAAACGAATATTTTATGACAATTTGCTTACTTTACAAAATTTGTATATATTACCCACAACTATAATATTATATCAAATCCACACCTTATTATTCAAAACAATATTTAGAGAAAAGAAATCTTTATTCATAAATGTTGGGGTATTAAACGACGACGCCGAAATAACCAAATCATTGAATTAGGATATATTTTTGTTATGCTCTATTGTGATTCCTTCTTGTTAATTCTTGGGTATTATTTTTCATCTACATTTCTGTAGGAGTATTTTTGATTGTATGATCCTTGAGGACAAGGATCTTCTTAAGAAGGTGGCACTGTTATGTGGTTAGTCTATAGGGTATTTCAGTAATTGTTTTTAGTTCTTAAAGGATATTACAGTCTTTTAGTCAGTGTTGTTTAGGCTTGTTAAATACGCAGGGAGTCTGTATAATGGGTATCAGAAAATTAATCAATTTCTTTCTTCAATTCTACTTTCTCTCTCTAGCTCTTCTTCTATTATAAGACGGGTAAAATGCAAATGTGGCCACTGAACTTTAGGGGTTTTTGGGTATTGAGCCCTTTTCTTTTGGTCAACGCATTCTGAGCCCTTTTCTTTTAAAAAATTTGGACTTCGAGCCCCTGTTGGCAGATATGCGTTGACTTGCTCACGTGGCGCCTACGTGGCACACGTGGCATATCTGACGTGTGTAATTTTATTTTTATTTAAATGTGGCATATATGACTTGGCGAAACTACACATAATCCACCAAGGGGAAAGACAAGTACTGCACATAAGGGGACAAAATTGATGGCTGGAGCTATGAGGGGGGCAGCTGCACTTGATGGAGAAATTGAAACAGAGGATCGTTTGATGGCGAAAGCCTTGTATATGACTTTCAAGGAGACTAGAGGGTAAGAAGACCAGGAGGCGAGGCCGGTCAGTGGAGTGACAAATAAGTTGAACAAGACTGGTGGAACTCAAGAAAGTGTGCACAAGGATTAGAAAATGAAGATCTAGTCATTTATATCACCCTTTTGTATTTGACTTTTTATGGTATTTTGGTGTTTGTATTATCGCAAACACAAAACTGATATTTTGGGTGTTTGTAAACCCACTAAGAAGGTTTTTTTGGTGTTTGGTTTCAATGTAAATAGTTGTTCTGGGGATGCTTGTAATTATGTTAATTTAAATGTTTAGATGCATCAACTCATTTTGTGGAAGGGAATATAATCATAAATATGATTGTGTAATATGATTTTATGTGTTGTATCCTAGGTGTTTGGAAATTATGTCCTGTTGTTGCTTGCTATATAACTGTAATTATATCCTAGGTGTTTAGTATCTTAGGTGTAATTGTTGTATGGTGTTTTGTGTGTCGTGTGTTGTATTATTGATAGCAGTGTGTGGTGGCAAACACTTTGCACCCTTTTTATGGTAAATCTCAGAATAGTGGGAGGAAATGGAATGGATTAGGAGCAAACAAATATTCCGACTCCAATACACCAAACAAAATAGAACATAGCTTTCTCCAAACATCATTAGTGTATATTACACAAACAGAGCTTTCTCCATACATCATTAGTCTATATATATCTATCAATTTTTCCAGACATCAAAACAATTTGAACAGAGATTCCTCCAATTACACAAATTACTAAAACAGAGTTTTTAACATGCTCAAACACAAAACAAAAAGAACAGAGATTACAAGTATCAACCACTTCTCCCTAGTTTGTAAATTTCTTGTTTCTTCTTTTGAACACTTCAAATCATTCTTCAATTTGATTTTCTTTTTTTCCATTTTCGATACTTTCACTTCCAAGTCATGAGCTTTCTCCTTCATCATCTGTAGGTCAATTTCAACGCTCCTCAAATTTAATAGACCCGAAGAATTCTCAGCATCTTCTAACATGTGGATGGAGTCAATCCATTGAAAAAAGCCACAAAATATTGTCATCTAGACAATATCCACACTCAATGGAGTCCTCATTATATTTATTATCACACTATTCCACAGAATAGTGAGGACTACTAATGCTATCATCTGGACTGTCACTCTGTTCCCCGACTAGTCACAGCTACGTTCTCATTTCCTGAAGAGAACAGTGAAAGAAAGGGTGAGCTCAACTAGGCCAGTAAGAAATATTATGACTAAGATAATGCAGAATAAAGTATCATTAGCCTTCAACAATGTTAAACAACTGATACAATATAACAAACATCAAGTTTAACTGCAGTGGAATAAGCAATCCATTAGAAGAGTCAAGTAGAACATAATATCTACTATCTCTTTTAGATTAAAAGTCCATCGTTGATATTTTACTCATGTACTACTCATCAAAAGTTCTTTATTATACTCAAGATAAATAGAACTTTCATCACTTGTCTTCACCTGAACCACCAAAGATGTTAGTTAAATTCACAATTCATATTTATAATAATGTGAATTAACAGTTCCTTCTAGCCACAAAGGCTTAATAGAATGTTTACTCAATATCCTTACCCCAAAGGCTGAAGATATTCAAATGTAATAATAATGATCATACCAATCAGTTTTCTATCTTTGCACTACGGGCCAAAAATATTCAACTATAAAACCAATGGTCATGATCATACCAATCAATTACTGTCACATTGCACTTTCTGACCAAAGACATTCAACTGTTAACCAATGGTCATGATCATGCCAATCACATCATTGAATTATTCATGCACTACGGCCAAGGATATTCGTTAGTATCACTAGTGGTCATCATCATGTCATACACCTGTTCATCTTCGCACTACGGGTCAAAGCTATCAAACAACAGATCATCTTTGCACTACAGGCCAAAGATATTCAACAACATATCATCTTTGCACTACAGGCCAAAGACATACAACTGTAAAACCAATAACCAACAGTATAATAAAGAATGGAATAATTAAAATATTTCACCATGTATGCAGTACTTCGCATAGACAGGTTATTCCAACATAATAATAAAGAATGGAATAACAGAAGAATTTCACCATCGTCGTGCGTAATTCATGCATGAAAGTTATTCAAATGAATAATAAATAATGGAACCAGATCCGGCATAAACTCACAGATAGGATATTCCGAAAGAATAATAATTAATTGAACCAGGTCTGGCGTAAACGCACAGACATGATATTCCGACAGAATAATAAAGAATGAAATATTAGAAGAATTTCACAATGTATGCGGTGCTTGCATGATGCGGAGTTTATTCAACATAATGATAAAGAATGGAATAATGAAGAATTTCACCAAGTATAGGGTATCCGCATATATCTGAGTTATTCCAATGTAATAATAAATAATGGAATAACAAAAGTTCTCTTCATAAATAAGAAAGAAAGAATACCCCTTACGAGTACAACAAATAATATCCCTTACGAGTACAACAAATAATATCCCTTACGAGTACAACAAATAATATCCTTTACGAGTACAACCAATAATATCCCTTACCTTTGAAAGAAGAGTATTCCGACTGGTAGGGCGATGATATACTCAAAGAAAACTTGTACTACGCTCAAAGCTTTCTTAAACTCTAAAGAAATACGCTCAAGATTATAGAAGAAGAACTCTCTCTATAGTTTCTCTCTCTAGCGTTTGAAAGGAATTCGTAAAAATAATGAAGGAATGAGCTTCTATTTATAGAAAAATGGACCGCATAGTAACTAATTCATGAACGATCCAGATTGATTTACTTTTAAATCTGACGGTCCATATTTAAAGCAAAATCTTTTAAATAAAATATAATATATTCTATTTATAATCTAATAAAACGAATAACTTTATAAAAGTATTACATTTTTTATAAAAAAAAAATTACTATCAGTAATATACAACACTATGCATAATAGAATATAATATATTCTATTTATAGAATAACTTTATAAAAGTATTTTGTTTTATATAAAAAGATTTTACTATAAAAAAATACTATGCATAATAAAATATAATATATTCTATTTATAGAATAACTTTATAAAAGTATTACATTTTATATAAAAAGCTTTTACTGTTTTATTACATTAATAATACTAATAAAACAAAACTTATCACCTTTATTATAATTTCAACAAAACTATTCAAAAATTAGCACATCTCCTCATGAAATAATATTGTACCAAAAATGATTTGGATGAAAAAAGAAATATATTTTTTGGGTGAATAATACCCGTGAATAATACTTGAGAATAGTACCACAATGAATAGTACCCACACAAAAAGTGTCCCAAATACCCGAGTGAACAATACTAGAATGAATAGTAATCGGTGAATAGTAACTCGTGAATAGTAACTTGTGAATAGTACTCCGACACGAAAAATACTCCAAATACTCGGAGTGAATAATATTCGGGTGAATAGTAATTTTGGTGAATAATAACCCGTGAATAGTAACTCGTGAATAGTACTACGACACACAAAAAAATGCCAAATACTCGAGGTGAACAATACTAGAGGTGAATAGTAGCAGAGTATTTTATAACAACTTGTCTACTTTGAAAATTTTTCACATATCACCTTAATTTTAACCTTTTATCAATTTAACTATTTACCAAAATAGAAAAATTGAATATTTTATTTCATAAAATTCGGTCTCACAATCTCCCTCCTTATGAAATTTACGCCTCGAAATTTACGTATATATCGATATTCAAGAGATGAGAATACCTTGCTTTTTTTTCTAGGATTGTACCTTCCTAGTTATTTCCTCTCTATCATGATTTTCTATTTCCCATCTCCTGTATTTCAAATATCATTCTAGAATATAGTTTTAAAATAAGGGTTAATTGACATACCACATAATACCCATATATTACATCGACTAATTAAATAATAAATAAACTTAGGTAGGTCATACTAGCGAAGAATTCCCGTCTCTCCTCCTAGTTCTTGTCTCACATCTCACCCGTGGATCATATCCCTAAGCTCTGATACCAACTGTGATGCCCCCAAAAATAGGTATACATCACCCATCTTGGGTCGCTAGATACATGGTACAAAATACAAATACAAACTTAATTATACAAACATCGTGTAAAAATATGACAAAACATAGCTGAGAGTTTTAATAAGAATATTGTCATCTAGACAATGTCCACACTCAATGGAGTCCTCATTATATTTATTATCACACTATTCCACAGAATAGTGAGGACTACTAATGTTATCATCTGGACTGCCACTCTGTTCCCCGACTAGTCCCAGCTACGTTCTCATTTCCTGAAGAGAACAGTGAAAGAAAGGGTGAGCTCAACTAGCCCAGTAAGAAATATTATGACTAAGATAATGCAGAATAAAGTATCATTAGCCTTCAACAATGTTAAACAACTGATACAATATAACAAACATCAAGTTTAACTGCAGCGAAATAAGCAATCCATTAGAAGAGTCAAGTAGAACATAATATCTACTATCTCTTTTAGATTAAAAGTCCATCGTTGATATTTTATTCATGTACTACTCATCAAAAGTTCTTTATTATACTTAAGACAAATAGAACTTTCATCACTTGTCTTCACCTGAACCACCAAAGATGTTAGATAAATTCATAATTCATATTTATAATAATGTGAATTAACAGTTCCTTCTTGCCACAAAGGCTTAATAGAACGTTTACTCAATATCCTTACCCCAAAGGCTGAAGATATTCAAATGTAATAACAATGATCATACCAATCAAATGTCTATCTTTGCACTATGGGCCAAAAATATTCAACTATAAAACCAATGGTCATGATCATACCAATCAATTGCCTGTCAGTGCACTACGTGTGACAACCCCAAAATAGGTCCATTCCATCCAACCTATTCTAAGTCGCCAAATACATGGTACAAAAAATAACTACAACTTTATTACAACAATTGTCGTGCAAAATACAACAACACATATGCTGTGAGTTTTGATACAAATATATACCAAATGTGACTCATGTTTCAACCGTGGAAAGCACCTCACAATGACACCTTACATAAAGGTATAGTCAAAAACTGTTTTAGAAATTAGAATCTTTAGGAAGTGCTCAAGGAAACCTTCGTACATGGGAGGTCATGCTTCTAGGTTATGATAGATATCATATGGCCACATAATTATCCTTGGTTAACCCAATAGACCCCAAAGAAAAAAGAGAAGATTACTATCTAAGACCCCAAATTATTAATAAATTCACCAAATATAACTTTCTGTTTATTATTTATATCTGAAATAGAGACCACCGTTCTAGGGTTGATTTGATTAACACTTTTATTACACGTTAGGAATCAGTGAAGGGTAAAACTAGCGAAGCATAAAAAGATATTTTAAATAAGTTTTCATCAATAATAAATCGTGGTTATAAAATATTCATTGTCCATTAGTTTGGAATATTTTATTCGCATTAATCAACAGTTCGGAATATTCTCATAATCATAATTGTAGTTCTAAATATTCGCACGAATTTTATCACATGCTTTTACAAACATCAAAGATCATGGTGGGACCCCATAAATGAAAAAATTTCCTCTATTTATAAAAGAAAATTGATTAAGTATAAGTTGTTTATAAATAAAATATTCATTGTTGTCAGAATTCATTTGTTACTATTCTAATATTCCGTTGGGCTCCATAATACCCAAGTATAAGTTGTTTATAAATAACGTTAAAATACCCGGTGGTTAAAACACGAATACGCTGCTGTCAGACAAGAAGACACTGTATTGCACCAATTATTGATTCTTACGTAAGAAGGCACTACTCAATAATTGTTACAAGAGTTATCGCTCAAAGATTTTATTTTATCGATTCAATAATTGTCATATTGATATTTTATATTATCGTTGTTTCAATAATTGTCACTACACAAGATTTTCCATTATCGAAGCAATAATTCATATTATCCTAATAATATTATTAGAAAACATTATTGGCAATGTCTAGAAAGTTCGCTCTAAGGAGAGGTTTGGTCACCTAATCATGCGCTACCAGAAGGAGAAATTTTATCGAAAGCCCTCTTTCCTCGAACTACCGTCACAAGATCATCGTGATTCTCGTAATATTATTTGTGAATAATTAATTATTGATTTATATGATGAGGAAAATATTCATTTTATGTGGATATAGATGGAGAAAATTTTAAAGTGACAATTGTTGAAAATCGATATTTTATCTTTTCTCGATAAAATAATATTTTATTATATTATTATAATATAATAATGGGATATTTTTACAATGAATGTGGGATATATGAGTATATGAGGATGAGGAGTATTTTTGTTGTAAAAGTTGTTTAAAACATGTTAAACATGTCCAGGGGGCCATTTCTCGATCGAATTTGATTATAAATTTAAAATCGCCTGCTTATGGATTTCATCAATTTTTCTGCTTGAATTTGGAAAACTTTCTTCTACAAAGTTGTAGAGAATTGAATTTCCTATAAAAAGTAAGTAGATTCAAATTTTCTAATAAAAGGGCTATTTATTATGAATTATCAAGTTCAAAGTTCAAATAATTGATTTTTGAAGTTTTAATTATTTTAAATAATAAAAAACGTTTTTTTTTTGTTTGGTAGACTTATTTGTTGTCAAGCATGGCTGAATTCAAATCATAGATTAGATTATGTATGAGAATATTTTTATATAATATATATTAATATTATATTAAATTTTCTCTTTGGTGTTCTAAGCATTTTCCTATAAATAGGTGCTTAGGTTAGAATTGAAAATCACACCGTAAACTAAGATTTCTCTCTCTCTCTATAATATCGAGCGATTTTGTGAGTATTTTAGTACTTTGAGTATTGCTATACTAAAGTTCTTTCAAAGACTATATCTAGTATTCCAATCGTAAGTACTATTCTTTCCGAGGTAAGGGATAGATGTTTATTTTCTTCAAAAATGATATTATTTATTCAATATCATTATGCCAAAATATTATTTGAATTTTTTATCAAATTTGGAACTTTTTCATGTCGGGGTTACTATTCATGATTAAATTCATAAGTTACTATTCACGAGTTACTATTCATGAGTTACTATTCACGAGTTACTATTCACTAGTACTATTCACGAAGCATGATGATCTTTTTTGTGAAATTTCTATCTTTTAGTGTTTGAGTTACTATTCACGATACGATACTATTCACGTATACTTAGACACTATTCACAAATACTAAGACTATTCACCAAAAAATGAAATTTTCTTCTTTTCATCCAAAATATCTATTCGGATACTAGCTTTGATTGATCCATGTTTTGATCATTCTTGAATTTTACTCCACTATGATTATTTATGAAGTATTTTTTAGACATGGAATAGTTTAAATACTGAATCCTTAATATTTATTCTTTTGTTTCACCGGATTCGCTTTTCTTTAAAATATTTTTCATCATCCTCACCCTAAATGATGATATAACTGAATATCTTTGGCCAGTAGTGCAAAGATGAATGATTTTTGATGAATATCTTTGGCCCAGAAAGTAAAAAGATGAATGTGTTTAGATTTAACACGACCAATCGATGAATATCTTTGGCCTCAGAGTGCAAAGATGAATATTTGATTCCATATATATATCGATTGATGTTACAGGGATAAAAGATAGATTTATGAACTTTTATATTCATATATGTAAGATAGTAGATTTCATTCTCTACTTAACTCTTCTAATGAATTATTATTTTCACCATGAATATTGATTTAAAACTTGTCATCTATTATATTCTATTAGATTTTTCCTCGTCAAGACTAACGATAATTTGTTCTCATATTATCTTAGTCATAATGTTCTTTACCGGGCTAGTTGAGCTCACCCTTTTCCTTTTTGTTCCATTTTTCTTCTCGTGAGGCGAGAATGTAGCGTACTACTAATCTGGGTATGGAATGATGGTTCTAGAAGTTATTTTAGTAGTCCTCACCATTTTTGTAAAATAATGTATCAATAATTGAAATGAGGACTTATTTGAGTGTGATATTGTCTAGATGACAATATTTGTATTTAAACTCACAATTTTTATGTCAGATTAATAAAGTTGTAGTTGTTTCGCATTCATGTATTTTGGGCGACTCGTAATGGGTGTCAGATACCTATTTTGGGGGCGCCACAGCTTGGTATCGAGCTTAGGATATGGTCTCCGCTGAGATCTGGAATAGAACTAGAGAGGGAGACGAGTAATCCTTCGCTAAGTGTGTGTCATACCTAAGCTTAATTGTTGGTCATCTAAGCATATGGTTAATATTATGTGATATGTTAATTTGTTTAATTAACCCTTGTTTTATGGCAAGATTTAAGAATGGCAAATGAGAATATTAATCTGTGGAGTTAATGAGACCGTGGAAACACCTTTTAATCACCACCTGTGAACGTGCAACAGAAGGCAATATTCCCCGTAAAACAACACCACCGAAAGCGCATTTATGAACGACGGATGTTTAGAGCTTTTTTGCAGCTCATGCAAAACCGCACGAGGAGACTCGTGTACGTATTACGGTGGAAATGATAAGAACGCGCGGCTTGTCACTAAGCCAAGCAGCTTCAAAGAGTCAGACCACCGTAATTTAAGGGAAAGCCGATCCGATCACGGCGAAACGTGGGTCAAGCAAATTACCAAGATATTCGATGTCTTGGGATGCACGGAGGAACAGAAGGTTCCATTCGCCACCTTTATGTTCCGTGGCGAGGCAGACATCGGTGGGAGTCTCTGAAACGACTCACCGCCAGACTCAGCATGTCTTGGGAAACGCTTTCAAAACTTTTCAACAAAAAATACTTTCCCGAAAGTATTCGCCATATGAAAGGAGGTAGAGTTTATTAGACTAGAACAAAACAACACGACGGTGTCCCAATACGAGGCGTAAGTTCGCAGAGTTATCCAGTTTTTCACCTCATTTGCAGAGAATGAGGAACGAATGACGAGGATGTTTCGAGAGGTTTAAAACCCGAGATTCTAAGAATATCTTATCTCTCATAAATTTGCTTTATATTCAGATGTTGTCAATGTGGCTCAATTATTAGAGCGAGATAATGAAAGTACGCTCAACCAAGGACCCGCAACTGTGGTCATACCCTATGGCGCAAATACCATCTGAGCAATGAAAACCAAATGGGAGGAAAACATTCGTATAAAAGCCAGAACCACTCCGTGGTAATCGTGGCCATGAAAATAAAAGAAGCCACCCTGGGGAGATTTTAAAAAGAGGAGATTCAACAATGACAATGTGAAGACGCCAAAGACCAAAGAAGAATCGGTTTTTAAGGGAGGAGAACGACCACCGGCCAGATGCTATAAATGTGGAAAAGAGGGACATATCACCCCAAACCGCCCACAACAGCTTCAAGGTATGCTATAATTGTGGAAAGGAAGGATATCGCGCCGAGATCAGACCAGAAAGTAAACCAAGTCCAATGGGGATGGTGACTCAAAAGGTCATCCCCGTAAAAAGTCAAATCAACTGCCTCTCGAAGAGCATTTTGTCGTGACTAGTCAATATGCGAGGAACCCAAACGAGGTGATCACGGTAAGTTAATCATAAATTCATGCCAAGTTTATACCTTATTAGATACCGGCATACCCATTCATTTATCTCTCTCCGCTTGTGCTCAACGCTTAAACTCGACTCGAGAAATTAGACTTTGACCTATCTCGTGGAAACTCCGTTAGAGAAACTTTCATCACATCCACTCGCTTATAAATCTTTTTGATCCAAGTTGGCACCATCACATTACCCGTCGACTTTATCTCTTTAAAGATACTTGCTTTTGATGTGATTTTAGGATTGATTGTTAACTACTCATCATGCCAAAATTGATTGTTTTCGTAAGGTCAGTTTTTCATATTCCTAATCAACCTCATTGTATGCGAATTCAAGCAACTAAACCATTAAAATCAATCACCGCCATATCAAGTCATAAAGCTATTCGCTTATTGAAAAATGGATGTCAAGCTTTTCTAGCCCATGTTATGGATTTGAATAAAGACACGCCGATTTGAATAATATTCTTGTTGTTATCGACTTTCCTCGACGATTTCAAGAACTTCCTGCCTACCCCGTAACGTGAAGTTGAATTTTTATCGACCTTGAACCCGCACAAAGCCCATTTCTAAAACCCCATATCGAATGGCTCCTATTGAACTTCGTGAGTTAAAGGTCCAACTACAGAGTTATTGGACATCGATTTCATTCGGCCCTAGTACATCTCCTCGGGGTGCTCCTGCTTTTATTTGTAAAGAAGAAAGACGGAGTATGCGACTTTGTATCGACTATCGGAATTAAACCATGTCACTATCAAGAATAGGTATCCGCTACCTCGTATTGATGACCGCGTTGACCACCAATTGCAAGGAGCACAATTCTTTTCAAAGATCGATCTTCGCTTCGATATCATCACCGAAGGTTAGAACCGAGGATATTCCAAAGACCGCTTTCAAAACTCCTGCAGACGGCATTATGAATTCTTAGTCATGTCTTTTGATCGACTAATGCTCCTTCGCGCCGCTTTCATGGATATGATGAACCGAGTATTCAAGGAATATTTGATCGGGCCATTGTTGTCTTTATATCGATGACATCCTCATCTATTCCAAAAGCCGTGAAGATCATGAGCGCCATTTGAAGTCGGTAATCGCAAAGGCTTCGTGATAACAAGCTATATGCCAAGTCAAGAAATGCGAGTTTCGCTTGAGGAAGTAGCATTCCTCGGGGCACATGGTGTCAAAACATGGAGTGTCTGTTGACCCTCACAAAGATCAAGCAATACAAAGTTGGGAACAACCAAAGACGGTGATCAAGTACGAGCTTTTTGGCTTAATAGTTATTATCAAGATTTGTGGAAGGATTTTCTAAATCGCTACTCCATTAACTCACCGACTCAGAAGATACAAAATTGTATGGAGCGAGGAATGCGAGAAGAGTTTCCAAGATCTCAAGAGGAGACTCATTTCGGCACTGCTTTGACAATACCATCCGGTTCTTGATGGATTTGTTATCTACAAAGATGATGCTTCAGCAAAGGGTTAGGATGTGTTCTCATGCAACGGGGAAAAGTCATAGCCTATGCCTCGCGACAACTTAAAGAATATGAGAGGAATTATCCTACTCATGATCTAGAGTCATGCAAATGCTATTTTCGCTAAAAAGATCCGGAGGCACTATCTATATGGGGAGAAAGTGGAGATATATTCGCACCATAAAAGCCTCAAATATTTCTTCACTCAAAAAGAACTCAACACGCAACAACGACGCTGGGCTCGAAATCGCTGAAAGATTACGACCACACTATTCAATACCATCCCGAAAAAGCAAACGTGGTAGCCGACGCATTGAGTAGAAGATCATATGCAGAACGAAAAGGCGATGATGTCAAATATACGACATAGAACCAACTTTAATCGAAAAAGTTAAAGTTGCTCAAGCCACGTAATCTTGAAATGATGCGTATGCGAAGAAGAAAAAGCAAGAAGGTGCTATTCCGTAAGCAAGAATCGATGAAGAAGGAATACTTTGAGTCCACTCCAGCACTTTCAGGTTCCTAACGATTCTCGACTTGAAGTATAGAATCATGATGGAGGCACACAACACACCGCTTGCAATCCATCTCGGGAGTACCAAAATGTATCGTGATCTTCGACATACATTTTGGTGGAACAATATGAAGAGAGAGATTGCAAAGTTTATCTCGAGGTGTTTAACTTGTCAACGTAAAGGCGAGCATCAAGTGCCAAAGGGTCCATCAGCAACCACTTGAGATTCAAATGGAAGTGGGAACACATTACCATGGATTTCAAGCATACGGTCTTCCCACGCTTTCAAGGCATAAATGCTATTTGGGTTATTGTTGATAGATTAACCAAGTCTCGCTTCATTTCTTGCCGATACGGAGACTTATTCCTCGAACGCCTTGCTCAGATATACGTAGATGAGATTGTGAGATTGCATGGCATGCCAAGATCCATAGTTTCGGATCGTGACCCAAGATTCACTTCAAGATTTTGGGTTAGCTTGCAAAAAGCTATGGGGACGATTTACGATTTAGTTCAAATACCATCCTCAAACGGACGGACAATCGAGAGAGACTATTCAAACTCTTGAAGATCTATTAAGACTCGTGTCCTAGACTTCAAAGGGAGTTGGATAAGTATTTACCATCAGTGGAATTCTCCTACAACAACAAATTATCGTGCAAGTATATAGGTGTGGGCTCCATTCAAGCATTGTATGGACGAAAGTGTCGCTTCCAATATGTTGGGATGAGGTGGGAGAAGCAACGTTGTTGGGACCCAGAGTTGGTACGAATGACTACAGAGAAGATCCAAACGATTCGACAACGATACAAACCAAGACAGATCGATAAAAAGAGTTATGCGATCTTCATCGAAAGGACGGAATTTAGTATCGGGGATCATGTATTGTCATGCGTGTGGCTCCATGGAAGGGAGTTACAAGATTTGGGAAGAGAGGAAAGCTCAATCCATGATTTATCGGTCCATTTCGATTCTTGAACGAGTAGGAAATGTGGCCTATAGACTCGCTACTACTCCAAGTATGTCTCGTGTTCATAATGTTTTTCATATATCGTGCTTCATAAATATGTGAAAGACCCAAACACATTATCGAAGTTAGAACCGGATGAGATAGTCAAGACTTAACGTATTTAAGAGGTACCGCACAAGATCTTGGATAGAAAGAGCATGTCCACGACGAAGGTCATACCACAAGTTAAGGTTTTGTGGAGAAACCATGCTATCGAAGAAATGACCGGAGTTGGAAACGAAATGAAAGCGAGGTATCCTCATCTTTTCAAACACTGTGTACGTGACGCCAATTTCGAGGACGAAATTTCATAAGTAGGGGAGGTCAGAAGACCCCAAATTATTAATAAATGAAATTTAATTTCTCTATTATTATTTTGAAATAGTAAGGGTTGAATTGATTAATGTGGTTAGTTATGGGTAAAATGCGCAAATATTTTAAATAAGCAAGTGGTTATAAAATATTCATTGTTGTTTGAAATATTCGTTTGTCGTGGAATATTCTTTGCGCTCGGGAATATTCGCATACGACGGTAGCCTTTTTAGGGGCCCCATAACGAAAAAGCGATTGATAAAGAAAACGACAAGTATAAGTTGTTTATAAATAACTACAGAAGTTGTTATCAAGTAATAATCGTTGAAATACCCGGTGGTTAAAACACAAGAATACGCTGTTGTTAGACAAGAAGACACACCTGATTGCACCAATTATTGATTCTTACGTAAGAAGGCACTACTCAATAATTGTTACAAGAGTTACCGCTCAAAGATTTTATTTTATCGATTCAATAATTGTCATATTGATATTTTATATTATCGTTGTTTCAATAATTGTCACTACACAAGATTTTCCATTATCGGCTAATAATTCATATTATCCTCAATATTATTAGAAAACATTATTGGGCAATGTCTAGAAAGTTCTGCTCTAAGGAGAGGTTTGTCACCTAATCATGCTACCAAGAAGAGAGAAATTCTTATCGAAAGCCCCTCTTTCCTCGAACTACCGGGTCACAAGATCGTGATTCTCAGAATATTATTTGTGAATAATTAATTATTGATTTATATGATGAGGAAAATATTCATTTTATGTGGATATAGATGGAGAAAATTTTAAAGTGACAATTGTTGAAAATCGATATTTTATCTTTTCCGATAAAATAATATTTTATTATATTATTATAATATAATAATGGGGATATTTTTACAATGAATGTGGGATATATGAGTATATGAGGAGGAGAGGAGTATTTTTGTTGCAAAAGTTGTTTAAAACATGTTAAACATGTCCGTGGGGCCCATTTCTCGATCGAAATTTGATTATAAATTTTGTAAAATCGTCTGCTTATGGATTTCTACCAATTTCTGCTTGGAATTTGGAAAACTTTCTTCTCAAAGTTGTAGAGAATTGAATTTCCTATAAAAATTCATGAGATTCAAATTTTTCTGATAAAAGGGCTATTTATTATGAATTATTGAAGTTCAAGTTCCAAATAATTAATTTTTGGAAGTTTTAATTATTTTAAATAATAAAAACGTTTTTTTTTTGTTTGGTAGACTTATTTGTTGTGTAAGCATGGTCAATTCAGATCATAGATTGTGTATAGAGGAATTTATATATAATATATTAATATTATATTAAATTTTCTACTTTGTTCTAAGCATTTTCCTATAAATAGGTGCTTAGGTTAGAATTGAAAATCACACCGTAAACTACAGATTTCTCTCTTTCTCTATAATATCGAGCGATTTTGTGAGTATTTTAGTACTTTGAGTATTGCTATACTATGCAAGTTCTTTCAAAGACTATATCCAAAGATCCAAATCAAGTACTATTCTTTTCGAGGTAAGTGATGTTATTTTATTCAAAATGATATTATTTATTCAATATCATTATGCCAAAATATCGGTGGGAACTTTTTATCAAATTTGAAACTTTTCATGCTCTGGATTATTATTCATGAGTTACTATTCATGAGTTACTATTCACGAGTTACTATTCACGAAGTTACTATTCACGAGTTACTATTCACGAAGCATGATGATGATGATTTTTTGTGAAATTTCTATCTTTTAGTGCATGAGTTACTATTCACGATACTAAGACTATTCACAAATACTTTACTATTCACAAATACTATAAAATTCATTAAAAAATTTTTTCTTTTGTCCAAAATATCTATTCGGATACTAGCTTTTTGATCAGATCCATGTTTTGATCATTCTTGAATTTTACTCCACTATGATTATTTATGAGGTATTTTTGAACTTGGAATAGTTAAATACGAATCCTTAATATTTATTCTTTTGTTTCATCGGATTCGCTTTTCTTTAAAATATTTTTCATCATCCTCACCCTAAATGATGATATAACTGAATATCTTTGGCCCAGTAGTGCAAAGATGAATGATTTTGATGAATATCTTTTGCCCATAGTGCAAAGATGAACAGTGTTTAGATGAACACGACTAATCGATGAATATCTTTGGCCTCAGAGTGCAAAGATGAATATTTGATTCCGTATATATATCGATTGATGTTACAGGATAAAAGATAGATGATGAACTTTTATATTCATATATAAGATATAGTAGATTTCATTCTCTACTTAACTCTTCTAATGAATTATTATTTCACCATAATATTGATTTAAAACTTGTTGTCTATCAGATTCTATTAGATTTTTCCCTCGTCAAGACTAACGATAATTTGTTCTATATTATCTTAGTCATAATGTTCTTTATCGGGCTAGTTGAGCTCACCCTTTTCCTTTTTGTTCCATTTTTCTTCTCGTGAGGCGAGAATGTAGAAGTAGTACTAGCTCTGGGGTATGGAATGATGGTTCTAGAAGTTATTTTAGTAGTCCTCACCATTTTTGTAAAATAATGTATCAATAATTGAATGAGGACTTATTTGAGTGTGAATATTGTCTAGATGACAATATTTGTATTTAAACTCATAGTTTTATGTTGTATTAATAAAATTGTAGTTATTCTAATGGGTGTTGTATACCTATTTTGAGGGCGCCATGGTTGGTATCGTAGCTTAGGGATATGGTCTCTGTAGATCGGGAAATAGAACTAAGAGAATCACCACCTGTGGGAACGCAACAGAAGGCAATATTCCTCCCGTAAATAACACCACCGAAAGAGCGACGATGAACGATGGGATGTTTAGAGCTTTTTGTAGTTCATGCAAAACCGCACGAGGGAGACTCGTGTGGTACGTATTACTGTGTGAAAATGATAAGAACGCTGCCATTGTCACGCACCAAGGCTTCAAAGAGTTGGGACCACCAGAATTTAAGGGAAAGCCGGATCCGATCATGGCGGAAACGTGGGTCAAGCAAATTTCTAAGATATTCGATGTCTTGGGATGCACGGACGAACAGAAGTTTCCAATCGCCACCTTTATGTTCCGTGGCGAAGTGACATCGTGGGAGTTTGTGAACGCACTCACCGCCGCCACTCCCCATGTCTTGGAAAACGTTTCAGAAACTTTTCCACGAAAAATACTTTCCTGAAAGTATTCGCCATATGAAGGAGGTAGAGTTTATTAGACTAGAACAAAACAACATGACGGTGTCCCAATACGATGTCCCAATACTAGAACAAAACAGCAGAATTATCCAGGTTAGCACCTCATTTGGTAAAGAATGAGGAATGAATGACGAGGATGTTTCTGAGAGGTTTAAAACCCGAGATTCGACAATATCTTATCTCTCATAAATTTTCTTTATATTCGAGATGTTGTCAATGTGGCTCAATTACTAGAGCGAGATAATGAGTATCGCTCAACCAAGGGACCGCGACTGTGGTCATATCGGGTGGCGGCGAAGTAGCTATCGAGCAATTAAAACTAGCGGGGGGAAAAACATTCGACAAAAGCAAGAACTACTCCGGTGGTAATCATGGCCATGAAAATAAAAGAAGCAACCCGGGGGGAGATTTTAAAAAGAGGTGATTCAACAATGACAATGTGAAGACGTCCAAGACTAAAGAAGAATGTTTTGGTGGAGGAGAACGACCACCGGTCAGATGCTATAAATGTGGAAAAGAGGACATATCATTAAACTGTCCACAACAGTTCAAGGTATGCTATAATTATTGAAAGGAAGGACATATCACTCGAGATTGCACTGTAGCGAAACCAAGTCCAGCGGGGATGGTGACTCAAAAGGCTGTCCCAGAAAAGTTAAAATCAACGGTTCCTGGAAAAGCATTTGTCGTGACTAGTCAATATGCGAGGAACCCAAACGAGGTGATCACGGGTAAGTTAATCATAAATTCATGCGAAGTTTATACCTTATTAGATACCGGTGCTACCCATTCATTTATCTCTCCTGCTTGTGCTCAACGTTTAAACTTGACTACGAGAAATTAGACTTTGACCTATCTTGTGGAAACTCCGTTAGGAGAAACTTTCATCACATCCACTGTTTATAAATCTTGTTTGATCCAAGTTGGCACTATCACATTACCTGTTAACCTTATCTCTTTAAAGATACTTGCTTTTGATGTGATTTTAGGGATTGATTGGTTAACTACTCATCATGCCAAAATTGATTATTTTCGTAAGGTTGTTAGTTTTTATATTCCTAATCAACCTGTTGTGCGAATTCAAGCAACTATAATGTTGGGTTCGCCTCACCCTATATGATTCACCAAATATAACTACTAAAAGATGTATACAACACACTTGTCTATACTATTTAGGGAGAACTCCACAGCTAGAGACCACCGTTCTTTTCTCTTGTTACCCCCGCTCGACCCAGCTACACTTTTATTACCTGAAAGGAATTATGAAGCAAAAGGGTGAGCACAACTAGCTCAGTAAAGAATATCATAACTAAAGATAATTAAATTATCAATAGCCTTCATCAATAATAAATCGAGATTTAGAACATATGGTAGATGATAAAAAATTCAAACCATAGTTGCAAATGAACGAGCAATCCATTAGAAGAGTCAAATAGACCGTATAAAGTCTATTATCTTCTCCATGTTAAAAGTCCACCAACAATGTTTTATCCTCGTAACATCAATCAATAGTTCCTATCCACAATCATGTGAATAACTCATAATCATAATTGTAGTTCTAAATTCCTCTTCTCAATCCAGACAAAGATAATTTTATCACCGCCTTTACTCAAACATCAAAGATCATGGTTATACCAAATCACGCTTAATGTTCATAATCATACTAATAAATTCATCTTTTCACTACGGGCCAAAGATATTCATTAACAGCTCATCCTTGCACTTTACAATGTCAAAGATATTCAACAACAGTCATCTTTTACTGTGCCAAATATATTATTATCTCAAAGAAATATATAATCATTTCGTAATTTATATAAACAATAATTATAACCATGTTGATCAATTCACCTTTGCACTTAAGCTAAAGATATTCAATTATAAATTCAATGGTCATGATCATACCAAATAACAATTCCACTTTGCACCATCGGCCAAAGAGAACCCATAGTAATGATCCACCAATAATCTATCCATCTTTACACTCAAGTCAAAGAGAAATTAATATCATCATCGAGGTTATAAAAAATGTTATATATGATAATAAAATAATATAATCAACATATAGATTTAATCTCAAGAGTAATATTCATAACTCAACTATAATTTGGTTATAAAAACCAATTTTGTCATTAATAAGTAATTCGTGAATAAGAACCCATGAATAAGAACTTCGTGAATAGTAACTCATGAATAAGAAACCCGACACAAATAGGTAAAAATTCCACAATAAAATTCATACTAATATTTCTAGATAATGATATTGAAATAATATTTCTTAAACTTATAAACAATTTATTTTAATTGTTTACACTTTACTAAATAATGCATTTAATCATCCTAAAATTTCAAACTTATAAGATTTCATCACCAATAACCAAAACTCTCATCAAAAATCTGTATATACCTCATATAGGATTCTCAAGCCATAAAATCCTATTTTCCAATTTTCTTACTTCACATAACACATTTAATTCATTTACTCATAACTAGTCCATTTTCATAAAAAATACCAAATCAGTTCCAAAAATATTTCTTTTCTGGGATTTAGCAGAATATAGTCCCATATTAAACATATATTTTTCTCAGAATTTTTAAAATTCATTTACTATTTTTCATATGGCCAAAATCGCCGAATATTTAGACATTTATCATAAAATTGTACTTTTATCCAAATATTCTGAAATTCACAGAGTATACTGATATTATATAGATATACTTCCAATACAAACTTCATCAATTTTGGAGTTAACCACAAGGAGTTATAAGCGGTTACTTTTAAAATAGTCTTTTCTCGTATAATTCATAACTCTTAATCTATACATCCAAAAATCGCCATTTTTGGACACAATCAATAAAACTCATCAAAATATCATTTCAAATTTTTCCAAAATTTTCTGAAGGACGGAAGAAGTACGAACTGAAAAACATAATAACCCTTAAAATCCCTTACCTCAAAAGAGCAGTACTTCTGACTGGAATATCGGATGAAAAACCGAAGGAAACTTCTACTAAATAGCAACTCTCAAAGTATCTAAATATTCTCAAAAATATGCTTGATAATATAGAGAGAAAGAAAACTTGTTTCTAGTGTGATTTTCAATTCTAACTTAGCCGTCTATTTATAGGAAAATGTTAGCACGCCAAAGCAGACTTAACTTGCAACCTGATGGCTTTACCTGCTACTATTCCCACCCACCATATTTGAATAAAAATCTCAGCACATTTCTTCACCAACCAAAAGTGGGGCCCACCAATTCTAGAATTTTCCACCAAAATCATTTATAACCTAATTTCCAAATCAGTCACCTCTTAAAATTCATAACAAATCATACGTTCATTTTTAACGGTTCAAAATTTGTGGACATATACTCAACTTATATATGTATAGCATATCCAAAAATGACAACGATCCAACGGTCGGATTAAAAATTATAACTCCTGCAATATATCTCAAAAACCACTGATTTGATTTTTAATACCTCAAATCCGACAAAATACTAATAAAACCCCTCAACATTAATTCCTTCATTTATAACCACATAAATAAATCCATCATTTATATCTACATAAAATAAATATTTCCTTATCATATGAATCAATGATTAATTATTCACAAATAATATTACAAAATCACATTTATGACAACCAGGCTGTTCCTAAGAAAGAGGGGGCTTTCCAATAAGGATTTCTCCTTACTGGCGCGCAATTAGGTGACCAAACCTCTCCTTGACAGAACTTTCTAGACATTGCCAACAATGTTATCTAATAATATTATTCCAAATAATCTGAATTACTGATCTGATAAAGGAGATACTGTGCAGTGATGATAATTGAAACTACAATAATATAAAATATCAATGCAAAGAATTATCAGATAAATAAAATAAAATATTAAATAAGAATTATCTGTGACAATTATTGAGTAGTGCCTTCTTACGTAAGGATCAATAATTCAACAATACTGCAGTAATACTGATGCTATCTCGTCAGCAACAACAGCCAGTATTACATTTTACTTTAACCAAGGGTATTCCAACAAGTTAATTGTAATAACTACGCCGTTATTCAATTTTGTCATTTTCTTTATTCTACCATTATCCGTTATGGGGCCCATAATTGGTCAAGCTGCTGTCCGCATTTAATATTCCCCGACAAAAAGAATATTCCACGACCAAACGAATATTCCCCGACAATTGAATATTTTATAACCACTTGCATATTTTGAAAATTCATATCTCACCCTTAACTTTAAACTTTTATCAATTTAACCATTTACTGAATAGTTATTATAAGAAAAATTGAATACTTTTATTTCATAAAATTCGAGGTCTTACAATCTCCTCCTTATGAAATTTCGTCCTCGAAATTTACATACCTGGTATTTCGAAAAGTTGAGAATACCTTGCTTTCATTTCAGATTTTATTTCCCGAGTCATCATGATTTCTCCATTGCTCATCTCCCGTGATGACTTCATTTGGGTTCCTCATTTGTTGGGAAGTCATGATAACCGCCATCCCTCGAACTACCCAACTTTGACTTATCCTGGGGCAAAGATTTGGCGCCATCACTACCAATATAATATACTTTTCTATAGGCATATTCCTCCTCAATCGCTTCTTCAGATTCTCGATTCACGATCCGAATCATCAATCTTTGATCCATATCGAATTCAGTTGACCACTCAGCATGTGGTAATTCAAAACTCGATGTTGGGTTCTCCCAATTGCTTTCCAAAAGAGAAATTCATATCATCTATTTTAGCCTTCTAAGATCGGACATCTCTTTCCACAATATCCACGTAAATGCGGCTTTTGCCTCGTGCATCACTTATTCTCACTCGTTCGCTTTTTTCTTCTTTCAAATTTCGATTCCATCTTTATCATCTTATACTCGCCAAAGAATGCTTCGCTTCAAGCATCACATATCGGTAACACAAGCTTGAATTGTTACATCCTTTTGTTCCACGCACCACCGCTCGTTCTTCCTCACTCGTTCTTCTAACTCATGAATACTATTTTGAAATTCTATATTTTGATCATATAATACCTCCAATAAATTCTCCTCAAGTACCTCTCCTTCCTCTTCTCCTCACTCTCAACTGTTATGTAAAACCCCAAACTTTTTGAATAAAGATGAATTTTCTATAAATATTATTTTTGAATATTATGGAGTGAAATTGATATAATAGTTGTGGGTAATATTTATAAATTTTGCAAAAGTACGCAAGTTGTTATATAATATTCGATTGGTCGGGGAATATTCATTTTAATAGGGAATATTAGTACAACGGCACAATCATTGGTGGACCCCACAACGGAATTATTTTCGATTGAGAAAACGACAAAAATACTTTATGAAAATAACGGTGGAAGTTTTACCGTAAACTATTGAAACACCCGTTGTTAAAAGTACAGTAATACGCGTGGTTGCATAGTAGCATACGGTATTGATTATTGATGTTTACGTGATAAGTCACTCAGTTTTGTTGGTATTATTAATGTAATAATACAGAAAATCTTTTTATATAAAACAGAATACTTTTATAAAGCTATCTGTTTTATTTGACAATAATTAGAATATATTATATTTTATTATGCATAGTGTTTGCATAAAGTGCACGTAAGTGTTTGCATATAGTAAAATCTTTTATAAAGTTATTCGCTTTTATTAGATTATAAATAGAATATATTATATTTTATTTAAAAGATTTTGCTTTAAATATGGACCGTCATTAAAGTAAATCAATCTGGATCGCTTCATGAGTTAGTTACTATGCGTATTCCATTTTTCTATAAATAGAAGCTCATTCCTTCATTATTTTCTTAATTCAATTTGAACTCTGTAGAGAGAAAACTATGTAGAGAAAGAAGAAAGTATTCTACTACTTCACTACTTATATATCCAAAGATTTTCTTCTTAAGGTAGGAAATATTATTTATTTTATTCGTAAGGGTGTTATTCTTTCTTATTCATGAAGAGAATTGTTGTTATTCCATTGCTTATTATTCTATTGAATAACTCAGATATACGCTGGCTCTACCCTATACTTGGTGACATTCTTCTATTATTCTGCTTCTTTACTATTCTATTGAATATCCTCGCTCAAGCATTTTACGCCGGACCGATTCCGCCTTTATTATTCTGTTGAATATCCCGTCTGCAATGCGTTTTACGGGACCGGTTCTCTTTTTTATTATTATTATTCGTTGGAATATCACGTCTACATTTTTTACGCCGGATCTTATTCCGCCCTTATTAGTATTCTCGCTGAATAACTCGCCTATGCTGGCACCGCATGCATGGTGATTTCGCTTGTTATTCCATTCTTTATTATTCTATTGGAACATCCCGCTTGTTGTGAATTTCGCCGACCAGTTCCGTTATTTAGTATTCTCATTGGAATAACTCCGCTCTATGCTGAAGTACCGCATGCATGGTGATTTCTTTTGTTATTCCATTCTTTATTATACTCAAATGGTTAAAGTTTTGACTTCTATACTCCATGAAATTAGTAGAATATCCTCGATATTTGCGCTTCATCCAAGATCTTTCATGGAAATATTCTTATGATCATTCTTGAATTTTACTATACAAAGCAAAGATCATGTTGACAATTTGGACATTAGTAGTTCTCGGACAAATTAATTCTTGAGCTTGTTTTATTGAATTCTTATATCATTGTCATCATCCTCATGTTTATATTATATTGAAAGTCATCCGTGGCCCAGTAGTGCATAGATGGACTTGGTATGATTATGACTGTGGATTATTCGGTATAATCATGACCGTAATGTTACAAATGATGTGGTAAAAGTCCTCGTTGGCCCGTAGTGCATCGATGGACAGTTTGTTGGCATGATCATGACCATTAATGAATACAAAAATATTCTCGGCCCAAAGTGCATGGATAATTGTGGTCGGATACTAAAGAATATCCTCGGCGTAGTAGTGCAAGGGTGATTCAATGATGTGGAATATTTATTAAGTCGAGTCTCAAATGATAACTTGATGATGAAAAACCTTTTTAATCATAAAAGATAGTAGATTTTATTTTCTACTTGACTCTTTTAATGGATTGCTTGTTCCGCTGCAGTTAAACTTGATGTCTATTATATTTTATCAGTTTAACATTGTTGGAGACTAATGATAATTTATTCTGCATTATCTTAGTCATAATATTTCTTACTGGGCTAGTTGAGCTCACCCTTTCTTTCACTGTTCTCTTCAGGAAATGAGAATATAGCTGGGACGAGTCGGGGAACGGAGTGATGGTCCAGAGGATAGCATTAGTAGTCATCACTATTCTGTGAAATAGTGTGATAATAATTATAATGAGGACTCCTTTTGAGTTTGTATAATCTCTAGTAGATAATATTTGTATTCAAACTCACAGTTTATGTTTTGTCGTATTGTACACGACAGTTGTATTAGTAAGTTGTATTTGAATTCTGCATCATGTCCCGCGCACCCAAGATGGGTGATGTATACCTAATTTTGGGGCGCCACAACAGTATCAAAGCTTAGGGATATGATCCTGCTAAGATGTGAGACTAGAACTAGTAGGGAGAGACGGGAATTCCTTCGCTAGTATGACCTACTTAAAATTTATTTTGTATTTAAATTGGTTGGTCGAGTTTAGAGATATTATGTTACATGTCAATTAACCTTTGTTTTGTGGCAAGATCTCAAATGACATCCAAAATGTTGAGAATAGCAATGGAGCACAAGAGACCGCTGAGTCTCCACATATCAATAATCGAGAATGTGTATCGAAGACGCACAATCCTCATACAAACAACAACACCGACTCAAATAATGAATGATGGATTGTTCGTGAGGCTTTATGCAATTCATGCAACAAAGAAAGAGAGAGCGGCTCCTCGCCCAAAATGTAGGTGGAAACACTAGAAACTCTCAAGCACACCGCTAAATGCTTCAAGGAGCCGGGACCACCGAGTTTAAGGGAGAGCCAAAACCACTTATGGCGGAAGCATGGATAAAGCAGATCACCAAGATATTTGATGTCTTGGGATGCTCGAGGAGCAAAGGTTCCCTTTGCCGCCTTTATGTTATGCGGAGTGGCGACATCTTGGTGGGAATCAAGAAATGTACTCAACCCGCCAGAGATCAAGATGTCTTGGGAGAAGTTCCAAGAGTCGTTTCAACGACAAATACTTTCCCGAAAGTATTCATCACACGAAGGAGGTGGAGTTTATCAAATTGGAGCAAAACAATATGACCGTGTCGCAATACGAGGCAAAATTTGCGAGTTATCCTGGTTCGTCCCCACTGGGTGGATAATGAAGAGAGAATGGCGCGAATGTTTTTAAGAGGTTTGAAGCCGAGATACGCCAAGATCTTATTTCTCATAAACCGTGTTTGTATTCGGATGTTGTAAATAGGGCTCAATTGGTGGAGCGCGATAACGAGTCAACGTAACCAAAAGAGAGAGCAATTGCAAAATGATAATACCAAAGGAGCAACATCGAGCGGTGACAACAAGCGTGGAGGGAATCAACATTTCAGAAATGGTAACCACTTCGGTGGTAATCAGGGCCAAAACAATAAGAATGGACATTTCAAGAAGAGGAGATTCAACAATGATGGAAAGACGTCAACACCAGCACCCGTTGTTAAGGAATGAGAAAGACCACCTATCATATGCTTCAAATGCGGAGGGGAGGGACACATCAGTCCAAATTGCGCGATGCCGTCCAAAGCATGTTATAATTATGGAAGAGAAGGTCACTTAGCCCGATTATGTCATTCATCGAAGATAAATTCAGTTAGGATGGAGGCACCAAAGGTTGTCCCAGAAAAGTCAAAGCCAGAGTAGTCTGGGAGAGCGTTTGTTGTGACCTCCCAAAAAGCAAGGAACCCTAAATGAGGTCATCACGGGTAAGCTTATCATAAACTCTAGTGAAGTCTACACTTTATTTGATACCGGTGCCTCTACCCATTCTTTATTTCTCCTACTTGCGCTCAACGATTAAATTTGACTCAAGAAATTAGACTTTGACTTATCTGTGGAAACTCCGTTGGAGAAACCTTCATTACATCCACTATTTATAAGTCTTGTTTGGTTCAAGTTGGTACCCACACATTACCCGTCGATCTTATTGCATTAAAATACTTGCATTTGATGTAATTCTAGGATTGATTAGTTAACTACTCATTATGCAAAATTGATTGTTTTCGTAAGGTTGTTAGCTTTCATATTCCTAATCGACCTATTATGTGAATTCAAGCAACCAAACCATTAAAATCAATCACCGTAATCTCAAGCCATAAAGTTATTCGCTTATTAAAAACGGATGTCAAGCTTTCTTAGCTCATGTCACGATCTAAACAAAATACGCCGGTTTTGAATAATATTTCTATTGTTAATGAATTTCCTGACGTATTCCATGAAGAACTTCCTCGCCTACCCCCAGAGCGTGAAATTGAATTTTGTATCGACCTTGAACCCGACAAAACCCATTTCTAAATCCCTATATCGAATGGCTCTCTGCTGAACTTCGTGGAGTTAAAAACTCAACTCGCAGGAATTGTTAGACATTGGCTTTATTCGTCCCTAGCACTTCTCCTCGGGGTGCTCCTCTGCTCTATTCATGAAGAAGAAAGATGGGAGTATGCGACTTTGTATTGATTATCCTGGAGTCAATCATGTCACCATCAAAAATAGTACTCATTGCCACGTATTGATGACCTGTTTGACCAATTCAAAGGAGCCAAATTCTTTTCAAAGATCGATCTTCGTTTGGATATCACCAATTGAAGATTAGAACCGATGACATTCCAAAGATGGCTTTAACTCCCCAGACGGGCATTATGAATTCCTAGTCATGTCCTTTGGATTGACTAATGCTCCGCCGCCTTCATGGATATGATGAACCGAGTATTCAAGGAATATTTGATCACTTTGTGGTCGCCTTTTATCGATGACATCCTCATATATTCCAAAACCCGTGAAGATCATGAGCAACACTTGAGGTCGATACTCCAAAAGCTTCGTGAATATAAGCTTTATGCCAAGTTGAAGAAATGCGAGTTCGCTTGAGGAAGTAGCATTCCTCGGGCACGTGGTATCAAGTCATGGAATATCCGCTGACCAAAGAAAGATCAAGCTATTCAAAGCTGGGACCAACCTAAATCGATGATCAAAATCGTAGCTTTCTCGACTTTAGTGGGTTATTATCGGAGATTCGTAGAAGGGTTTTCTCGAATCGCTACTCCACTAACTCACCGACTTTGGAAGATACAAAGTTCTATTGGAGCGAGGAATGTGAGAAGAGTTTTCAAGAACTCAAGAGAGACTCATTTCAAAGACTGCTCGACAATACCATCCGGTTCGAGGATTTGTCATCTACAAGTGATGCTTCGCAAAGGGTTAGGATGTGTTCTTATGCAACATGGGAAAGTCATAGCCTATGCCTCACGACAACTCAAAGAATATGAGAGGAATTATCCTACTCATGATCTAGAGTTAGCAATTTGTTGTCTTCGCACTAAAGATTTGGAGGCATTACTTGTATGGGGAGAAAGTGGAGATCTTTACGGATCATAAAAGCCTCAAATATTTCTTCACTCAAAAGGAACTCAACACGCGACAACGACGTTGGCTTGAATCTGTTGAAAGATTATGATCATACTATCCAATACCATCCCGAAAAAGCGAACGTGGTAGCCGACGCATTGAGTAGAAGATCATATGCGCACGAGTGCAATATTGTCAACGTAAAGGCCCATTTTATATGACTTGCAAAGGATGGAGATAGAGATAAAGACTCTGTGGACCCACGTGATGATGGCAAATATACGAGTAGAACCAAATTTAATTGATAAAATTAAAGTCGCTTGGTTACAAAATCCGGAGTGATGCGTATGAGGAAGAAAGTGCAAGAAGGTGTGATGCCTAAGCAAGAATCGATGAAGAAGGAATACTTTGAGTCAACTCCGCACTTTGTGTTCCTAACGACCTTGATTTAAAGTATAAAATCATGATGGAGGCGCACAACACACCGCTTTATAATCCATCACGGAGTACCAAAATGTATCATGATCTTCGACATATATATTTTGGTGGGGCAATATGAAGAGAGAGATAACGCTTTATTTATCTCAAGGTGTCTAACGTGTCAACGAAGTCAAGTGAGAGCATCAAGTACCAAAAGGTCCATTGCAACCACTTGAAATTCCATAATGGAAGTGGGAACACATTACCATGGATTTCAAGCATCGGTCTTCCCAAAGTTTCTCAAGGCATAGATGCGATTTGGGTCATTGTTGATAGATTGACCAAGTCCGCTCATTTCTTACCGATACGAAAACTTATACACTTGAACGCCTCTTGCTCAGATGTACATAAACGAGGTTGTAAGATTGCATGATATGCCAAGATCCATAGTTTACGATCGAGACCCAAGATTCACTTCACGATTTTGGGTTAGTTTGCAAAAGCTATGGGCACAGATTTACGATTTAGCTCAGATATCATCCTCGCACGACCGGACAATGGAGAGGACTATTCAAACTCTTGAAGATCTATTAAGACTCGTGTCCTTGATTTCAAGGAAGTTGGGACAAGTTCTTACCATTGGTGGAGTTTTCCTAACAAACAGCTTATCAAGCAAGTATTGGCATGGCTCCATTCGAGCGCGTTGTATGGAAGAAAGTGTCGTTCACCAAGATCTTTGGGATGAGGTGGGTGAAGCAACGTTGTTGGGACCAGAGTTGGTACGTATGACTCTGAAAAAAGATTCAAACGATCCGTGAACGATAAAAAACCTCACAAGATCGACAAAAGAGTTATCTTGATCTTCATCGAAAGGACGTGGAATTCGATATAGGAGATCATGTGTTGTTACGTGTTGCTCCATGGAAAGGAGTTACGAGATTTGGAAAGAGAGGAAAGCTCAATCCTCGATTCATCGGCCCATTTTTAATCCTTGATCGAGTAGGAACTGTGGCCTATAGACTCGCTTTACTGCCAAGTATGTCTCATGTTCATAACATTTTTCACATATCCATGTTACGTAAATATGTGGAAGACCCGAACCAAATTATTGAGTTGGAACCGGACGAAATAGAGGAAGATTTGACGTATGAAGAGGTTCCTGTTCAAATCTTGGATAAGAAGGAACATATTCTACGCACCAAGGTTATACCTCAAGTCAAAGTTTTGTGGAGAAACCACGATGTTGAGGAAATGACTTGGGAGTTAGAATCAAATAAAATCAAGGTATCCTTTACCTCTTCGACATACCGGTATGCGCACCCTAATTTCGAGGGCAAAATTTCATAAGAAGGGGAGATTGTAAAACCCCAAACTTTTTGAATAAAGATGAATTTTCTATAAATATTATTTTTGAATATTATAGAGTGAAATTGATATAATAGTTGTGGGTAATATTTATAAATTTTTCAAAGTACGCAAGTTGTTATATAATATTCGATTGGTCGGGGAATATTCGTTTTAACAGGGAATATTAGTACAACGGCACAATCATTGGTGGACCCACAAATGAAATTATTGTTTGATTGAGAAAACGACAAAAAATACTTTTATGAAAATAACAACGAAAAGTTTCACCGTTAACTATTGAAACACCCGGTGTTAAAAATACAAGAATACGCTGTGGTTGTATAGTAGCACCTGTATTGATTATTGATGCTTACGTGATAAGTCACTCAGCTTTTGTTGGTATTATTAATGTAATAATACGTAAAAATCTTTTTATATAAAATGTAATACTTTTATAAAGCTATCTGCTTTATTAGACAATAATTAGAATATATTATATTTTATTATGCATAGTGTTTGCATAGTGCACAGATAATGTTTGCATAGTAGTAAAATCTTTTATAAAGTTATTCGCTTTATTAGATTATAAATAGAATATATTATATTTTATTTAAAAGATTTTGCTTTTAAATATGGACCGTCGATTAAAAGTAAATCAATCTGACCGCTCATGAGTTAGTTACTTATGCAGTATCCATTTTCTATAAATAGAAGCTCATTCCTTCATTATTTTCTTACGAATTCAATTGAACTCTAGAGATAAACTATAGAGAGAAAGAAGAAAGTATTCTCGCTACTTCACTACTTATATATCTAGTACTCTTTCTTCTTAAGGTAGGGAATATTATTTGTTGTATTCGTAAGGGGTGTTATTCTTTCTTATTCATGAAGAGAACTGTTGTTATTCCATTGCTTATTATTCTTTGTAATAACTCAGATACGCTGGCCTACCCTATACTTGGTGACATTCTTATATTATTCTGCCTTTTACTATTCTGCTTGAATATCCTCGTCTCACATGCGCTTTTACGCCGGACTTGATTTCGCTCTTTATTATTCTGTTAGAATATCCCGTCTGCAGGTGCTTTCACGGCTGGACTGGTTCCGCCTTTATTATTATTACATTGGAATATCCTCGTGTTCGTGCGCTTTGTTACCGATTCCGTCTTCCTTATTAGTATTCTCATTGAATAACCTATTTATGTGAAGTACCGCATGCATGGTGATTTCATTTGTTATTCCATTCTTTATTATTCTCGCTGAACATCATAATGGCATGAATTTCGCCGATCCGTTCCGTTATTTAGTATTCTCTTGAATAACTCTTTGTCTGTCGCAAGTACCGCATACACGGTGATTTCTTTTGTTATTCCATTCTTTATTATACTCGGTTAGTTAAAGTTTTGACTTCTATACTCCATGAAATTAGTAGAATATCCTTGATATTTGCGCTTTATCCAAAGATCTTTCATGGAAATATTCTTATGATCATTCTTGAATTTTACTATACAAAGCAAAGATCATGTTAACAATTTGGACATTAGTAGTTCTTGGACAAATTAATTCTTGAGCTTGTTTTATTGAATTCTTATATCATTGTCATCATCCTCATGTTTATATTATGTTGAAAGTCATCTGTGGCCATGAAGTGCATAGATGGACTTGGTATGATTATGACCGTGGATTATTCGGTATAATCATGGCCGTAATGTTACAAATGATGTGGTAAAGTCCTCGTTGGCCTGTAGTGCATTGATGGATGCTTGTTAGCATGATCATGACCATTAATGAATACACAAATATTCTTGGCCCGTGGTGCATGGATAATTGTGGTTGTGATACTAAAGAATATCCTCGGCCGTAGTAAGTGAGGGTGATTCGATGATGTGGAATATTTATTAAGTTTGAGTCTCAAATGATAACAAATGATGAAAACCTTTTTAATCATAAAAGATAGTAGATTTTATTTTCTACTTGACTCTTTTAATGGATTGCTTGTTCCGCGCTGCTTAAACTTGATGTCTATTATATTTTATCAGTTTAACATTGTTGGAGACTAATGATAATTTATTCTGCATTATCTTAGTCATAATATTTCTTATTGGGCTAGTTGAGCTCACCCTTTCTTTCACTGTTCTCTTCAGGAAATGAGAATATAGCTGGGACGAGTCGGGGAACGGAGTGATGGTCCAGAGGATAGCATTAGTAGTCCTCACTATTCTGTGAAATAGTGTGATAATAGCTATAATGAGGACTCCTTTTGAGTTTGTATAATCTCTAGTAGATAATATTTGTATTCAAACTCACAGTTTATGTGTAATACCGTATGCTACTGTGCAACAACGCGTATTACTTTACTTTAACCACCGGGTATTCCAACAGTGTTAATGGTAACAACTACGCCGTTATTCAATTTTGTCGTTTTCTTCATTCGACCGTTATCCGTTATGGGGCCCACAATTGGTTGTGCCATCGTACGAATATTCCCCACAAAAAGAATATTCCCCGACCAAACGAATATTCCCCGATAATTGAATATTTTATAACCACTTGCGTATTTTGAAAATTCATATCTCACCCTTAACTTCAAACTTTTATCAATTTAACCATTTACTGAATAGTTATTATAAGAAAAATTGAATACTTTTATTTCATAAATTCGGGATCTTACAATCTCCCCTCCTTATGAAATTTTGTCCTCGAAATTTACGTACCTGGTATTTCGAATAGTTGAGAATACCTTGCTTTCATTTTAGATTTTATTTCCCGGGTCATCATGATTTCTCCATTGCTCATCTCCCGTGATGACTTCATTTGGGTTCCTCATTTGTTAGGAAGTCATGACAACCGCCATCCCTCGAACTACCCGGCTTTGACTTATCTAGGCGAAGATTTGGCGTCCATCACTACCATTGGAATATACTTTTCTATAGGGCATATTCCTCCTCAATCGCCTCGTCGTATTCTCGATTCATGATCCGAATCATCAATCTTCAATCCATATCGAATTCAGGTTGACCACTCATGCATGTGGTAATTCAAACTTGATGTTGGGTTCTCCCAATTGCTTTCCAAAAAGAGAAATTCATATCATCTATTTTAGCCTTCTTAGATCGGACATCTCTTTCCATAATATCCACGTGTCGTGTGACTTTTGCCCATGCATCACTTATTCTCACTCGTTCAGTTTTTTCTTCTTTCACTTCGATTCCATCTTTATCATCTTATACTCGCCAAAGAATGCTTCGCTCAAGCATCACATATCGGGTAACACAAGCTTGAATTGTTGCATCCTTTTGTTCCACGCCACCGCTGTTCTTCTTCACTTTCGTTCTTCTAACTCATGAATACGATTTTGAAATTCTACATTTTGATCATATAATACCTCTAATAAATTCTCTCGGTACCTCTCCTTCCTCTTCTTCCTCACTCTCAAATTGTTACCTCCGTGAACTATCTCTAAAAGTGCAACTATCAATTCTTCACTCACCACATGGATTTCTCTAATTCCTTCTTCGCCTGATATCACATTATCCTAGTTGGTGATTAGAGGTATCCCCACGGTCTCATTCACTCCATTGTTAACATTCTCAGCAGCCATTCTCAAATACTGCCATAAAATAAGGGTTAATTTAAACAAATTAACATATCACATAATATCCCGATATTATGACTAACCAACAAATAAGCTTAGGTAGGACATACTAGCGAAGGATTTACTCATCTCTCCCCTCCTAGTTATATTCCCCGCTCTCCGCCAAAGACCATATCCCTAAGCTCTGATACCAACTTTGACAACCCCAAAATAGGTCCATTCCATCCAACCTATTCTGAGTCGCCAAATACATGGTACAAAAAACAACTACAACTTTATTACAACAATTGTCGTGCAAAATACAACAACACATATGTTGTGAGTTTGGATACAAATATATACCAAATGTGACTCATGTTCCAACCGTGGACAGCACCTCACAATGACACCTTACATAAAGTTATAGTCAAAAACTGTTTTAGAAATTAGAATCTTTGAGAAGTGCTCAAGGAAACCTTCGTATACGGGAGGCCATGCTTCAGGTTATGATAGATATCATATGGCCACGTAATTATCCTTGGTTGATCCAATAGACCCCAATGAAAAATGAAAAGATTACTATCATATTCTTCCCAATGGTGAGTTCTTCTCGACTTATCATTATCTCTACTGCCTCTAATTGAGAATTATACTTCAAACAAACACCAAGATTATATAGGTAGTGCTCAGTAAATATACTCAAAGAAGTGGATGAGCACAACCCATCTTATGATGACACGAGGTCAGATGTCATTGTACATCTTGTATGATAATGGAAAAACACCCTTCCAACGCTTGGGTTCGCTTTCACCCTATATGATTCACCAAATATAACTACTAAAAGATGTATACAACACACTTGTTTATACTTTGTTTAGGGAGAACTCCACGACTATAGACCACCGCTTTTATTCCCTTGTTACCCCCGGCCGACCCAAATACACTTTTATTACCCGAAAAGGAATTGTGAAGCAAAAGGGTGAAACACAACTAGCTTCAAGAAAGAATATCATGACTAAAGATAATTAAATTATAAATAGCCTTCATCAATAATAAATCGAGATTTAGAACATATGGTAGATGATAAAAATTTCAACCATAGTTGCAGCGAACGAAGCAATCTATTTGAAGAGTCAAATAGACCATAAAGTCTATTATCTTCTCCATGTTAAAAGTCCACCAACAATGTTTTATCCTCAGTAACATCAATCAACAGCCTCATCCACAATCATGTGAATAACTCATAATCATAATTGTAGTTCTAAATTCCACTTCTCATCTAGGACAAAGATAATTTTATCACCTGTCTTTACCTGAAACATCAAAGATCATGGTTATACCAAATCATAGTTCCTGTTCATAATCATACTAATAAATTCATCTTTGCACTACGGGCCAAAGATATTCATTAACAGTTCATCCTTGCACTACAGGCCAAAGATATTCAACAACAGGTCATCTTTGCACTACAAGCCAAATATATTATTATCTCAAAGAAA
This sequence comes from Panax quinquefolius, assembly GCA_020205615.1. Classification (NCBI taxonomy): domain Eukaryota; kingdom Viridiplantae; phylum Streptophyta; class Magnoliopsida; order Apiales; family Araliaceae; genus Panax; species Panax quinquefolius. Next base: position 31,890,720 of record CM035165.1, read on the forward strand.
TATATAATCATTTCAGAATTTATATAAACAATAATTATAACCATGTTGATCAATTCACCTTTGCACTTAAGCTAAAGATATTCAATTATAAATTCAATGGTCATGATCATACCAGTCAACAATTCCACTTTGCACTACTGGCCAAAGAGAACCCATAGTCATGATCATACCAATAATCTACCCATCTTTACACTCAAGTCAAAAAGAAATTAATATCATCATCAGGGTTATAAAAAATGTTATATATGATAATTAAAATAATATAATCAACATATAGATTTAATCTCAAGAGTAATATTCATAACTCAACTATAATTTGGTTATAAAAAGAAACCAATTTTGTCGTGAATAGTAACCCATGAATAGTAACTTCGTGAATAGTAACTCATGAATAGTAAACCCGACACAAAAAGGTAGAAATTCTACAATAAAATTCATACTAATATTTCGGTATAATGATATTGAAATAACATTTCTTAAACTTATAAACAATTTATTTTAATTGTTTACACTTTTACTAAATAATGCATTTAATCATCCTAAAATTTTAAACTCATAAGATTTCATCACTAATAACCAAAACAATCATCAAAAATCTGCATATACCTCATATAGGATTCTCAAGCCATAAAATTCTATTTTCCAATTTTCTTTCTTCACATAACACATTTAATTCATTTACTCATAACTAGTTCATTTTCATGAAAAATACCAAATCAGTTCCAAAATATTTCTTTTCCGAGATTTAGCGAATATAGTCCCATATTGAACTTATATTTTCTCAAAATTTTTAAAATTCATTTACTATTTTTCATATGGCCAAAACCGCTAATATTTAGACATTTATCATAAATTGTACTTTTATCCAAAAATTCAAAATTCACGAGAATATACGATATTATATAGATATACTTCCAATAAAAATTACATCAATTTTGGAGTTAACCACAAGGAATTATAAGCGGTTACTTTTAAAATAGTCTTTTCTCGTAAAATTCATAACTCTTAATCTATACGTCCAAAAATCGCCATTTTTGGACACAATCAATAAAACTCATCAAAATATCATTTCAAATTTTTCCAGAATTTTCTGAAGGATGGAAGAAGTACAAACTGAAAAATATAATAACCCTTAAAATCCATTACCTCAAAAGAGCAGTACTTCTGACTGGAATATCGGATGAAAAACCGAAGGAAACTTCTACTAAATAGCAACTCTCAAAGTATCTAAATACTCTCAAAAATATGCTTGATAATATAGAGAAAAAAACTTGTTTCGTGTGATTTTCAATTCTAACTTAGCTTGCCTATTTATAGGAAAATGTTAAGACGCCAAGCAGACTTAACTTGCAACTCATGGCTTTACTCGCTACTATTCCCACCCACCACATTTGAATAAAATCTCAAAGACATTTCTTCACCAACCAAAAGTGGGGCCCACCAATTCTAGAATTTTCCACCAAAATCATTTATAACCTAATTTCCGAATCACCACCTCTTAAAATTCATAACAAATCATACATTCATTTTTAACGGTTCAAAATTTGTGGACATATACTCAACTTATATATGTATAACATATCCAAAAATGACAACAATCCAACAGTCGGATTAAAAATTATAACTCCTGCAATATATCTCAAAAACCACTGATTTGATTTTTAATACCTCCAATCTGACAAAATACTAATAAAACACCTCAACATTAATTCCTTCATTTATAACCACATAAATAAATCCATCATTTATATCCACATAAAATAAATATTTCCTTATTATATGAATCAATGATTAATTATTCACAAATAATATTACGTAATCACATTTATGACAACCACATTCCTCGAAAGGGAGGGCTTTCCAATAAGGATTTCTCCTTCATCGGGCGCCAAGCAATTAGAGAGACCAAACCTCTCCTCGATGTAAGTTTCTAGACATTGCCAATAATGTTATCTAATAATATTATTCCAAATAATCTGAATTATCGATCCGATAAAGGAGATATCGTGTGCGTTGATGATAATTGAATCAACAATAATATAAAATATCAATGCAAAGAATTATTGAATCAATAAAATAAAATATTAAACAAGAATTCATCGTGACAATTATTGAGTAGTGCCTTCTTACGTAAGGATCAATAATTCAACAATCTTTAATACCAGATGCCATCGCTTTGGCAACAACGCCAGACATTTTTACTTTAACCAATGGGTATTCCAACAAGAAAGCATGGTAACAACTACGCCGTTATTCAATTTTGTCATTTTCTTCATTCGACCGTTATCCGTTATGGGGCCCACAATTGGCTGCGCCATCGTACGAATATTCCCCGATAAAAAGAATATTCCACGACCAAACGAATATTCCCCGACAATTGAATATTTTATAACCACTTGCGTATTTTGAAAATTCATATCTCACCCTTAACTTTAAACTTTTATCAATTTAACCATTTACTGAATAGTTATTATAAGAAAAATTGAATACTTTTATTTAATAAAATTCAGGGTCTTACACTACGGCCAAAGACATTCAACTGTTAACCAATGGTCACATCATTGAATTATCTATGCACTACGGCCAAGGATATTCGTTAGTATCACTAGTGGTCATGATCATGTCATACACCTGCTCATCTTCGCACTACTTCTGGTCAAAGCTATCAAACAATGATCATCTTTGCACTACGTGCCAAAGATATTCAACAACATATCATCTTTGCACTACAGCCAAAAGACATACAATTGTAAAACCAATAACCAACAAAGATAATAAAGAATGGAATAATAAAAAATTTCACCATGTATGCAGAATCCGCATGCATACGAAGTTATTCTCAATGTAATAATAAATAATGGAACCCGAGTCCAGTAAATGCACGCATGTGATATTCTACGAATAATATTTAATTGAACCAGGTCCGGCGTAAACTCACAGACATGATATTTCGACAGAATAATAAAGAAAGAAATATTAGAAGAATTTCACCATGTATGTGGTACTTTGCATAGACAGGTTAGTCCAACATAATGATAAATAATGGAATAACAGGAGAATTTCACCAAGTATAGGGTATCCCGCGTATACAGGTTATTCCAACAGAATAATAAATAATGGAATAACAGAAGTTCTCTTCACGAATAAGAAAGAAAGAATACCCCTTACGAGTACAACAAATAATATCCCTTACGAGTACAACAAATAATATCCCTTACGAGTACAACAAATAAACTCCCTTACGAGTACAACAAATAATATCTCTTACCTTTGAAAGAAGAGTATTCCGACTGGTAGGGCGAGGATATACTCGAAGAAAACTTGTACTACGCTCAAAGCTTTCTTAAACTCTAAAGAAATACGCTCAAGATTATAGAAGAAGAACTCTCTCTATAGTTTCTCTCTCTAGCATTTCAATTGAATTAAGTAAATAATGAAGGAATGAGCTTCATTTATAGAAGAATGGATCGTGCATAGTAACTAATTCATGAATGATCCGTATTTATTTACTTTTAATCGGACGATCCATATTTAAAGCAAAAATCTTTTAAATAAAATATAATATATTCTATTTATAATCTAATAAAACGAATAACTTTATAAAAGTATTCTGCTTTTTATATAAAAAGATTTTACTATGCAAAATACTATGCAGAACAATGCAACACTATGCATAATAGAATATAATATATTCTATTTATAGAATAACTTTATAAAAAATTACATTTTATATAAAAAGATTTTACTATGCAAAACACTATGCATAATAAAATATAATATATTCTATTTATAGAATAACTTTATAAAAGTATTCTGTTTTATATAAAAAGCTTTTTTGTTTTATTACATTAATAATACTAATAAAACAAAACTTATCACCTTTATTATAATTTCAACCAACGGTCTGAAAAATTAGCACATCTCCTCATGAAATAATATTGTACCCAAAAATGATTTGGACCAAAAAGAAATATATTTTTTGGGTGAATAGTACCCCGTGAATAGTACTTCGGGAATAGTATTCTGTGAATAGTACTCCGACACAAAAAGTGTCCTAAATACCCGAGTGAACAATACTAGAGTGAATAGTAATCGGGTGAATAGTAACCCGTGAATAGTAACTCGTGAATTGTACTCCAACACGAAAAATACCCCAAATACCCGAGTGTAATAATATTCGGTGAATAGTAATTTAGGTGAATTGTAACCCGTGAATAGTAACTCGTGAATAATAACTCGTGAATAGTACTCTTCACACAAAAAAGTGCCCCAAATACTGAAAGTGAACAATACTAGAGTGAATAGTAACCTAGTATTTTATGACAACTTGTCTACTTTGAAAATTTTTCACATATCACCCTTAATCAGTAAACTTTTATCAATTTAACTATTTACCAAAATAAAAAATTAAATACTTTTATTTCATAAAATTCGGGGTCTCACACAATTAGTTCCATAATATTAATGGTTCAACATATCATACAAATACATTTATATTTAATCACAATTATCCACATAGCATATTTTGTAAAAAATTTTTATTTCATTTACAAAATATATACAGTTCAATATTCTCGGATGTTACATTCTTCACCCCTTATAAAGATTCCGTCCTCAGAATCGCACAGTACAACTTAATAAAAAAGATGGGGGTAATAATTTCTCATTCATTTTCTCTTCAAGTTCCCAGGTTGCATCTTCTACATCGTGATTTCTCCATAACACTTTTATTGATGGAATTACTTTATTTCTCAAAATTTGTTTTTTTCTATCGATTATCTAGACGAGAACTTCCTCATAAGTCAAATCCTTTTATACTTGAATAGGTTCATATGTGATTACGTGCTTATAATCAGGTTTGTACAGTCGCAACAATGACATATGAAATATGTTGTGAATGTTTTACATCTCTAGAGGTAGAGGTACCTCTTACACCACTTCTCTAATTTTCTTCAAAACTTCGAATGATCCTATAAATCTGGGACTCAACTTTCTGTTCTTTCTAAACCTAATTTTACCCTTCCAAAGAGACACTTTCAAAAACACATAACTACCTACTTCGAAATCCCTACCATGCCTATGTAAATCGATATGTCAGTCTTTTACAGCTAATAATCGAGCCTTTATGATTTTGATAATTTCTGTCATTTGTTGAACTAACTCCAGTCCCAAATGTTTACGTTCGCCTATTTCATCCCAGCAAAATGTCTTTCGACATTTTACAAAGCTTTATAAGGCGACATGCCAATACTTGCTTGATAGCTATTGTTGTACGCAAATTCCACCAATGGAAAATGATCGTCCCAATTTTCTTTGAAGTCCATTACTTAGGCTCTTAGCATGTCCTCTAACATTTGAATGGTTCTTTCATTTTGCCCATCTGTTTGAGGATGTTATAATGTACTTAATCTAAAATGCGTCCCCATTCTTTCTTGAAGACTTTTCCAAAAATTCGATGTGAATCGTGAATCTCGATATGATACAATCAATACCGGCACTCCACGCCTTGAAACAATTTTTTTGATGTATAATTTCGCCAATTGATCTAAATTAAATCTAATCTTAATTGGCAAGAAATGTGTTGATTTTGTCAATCAATCCACAATTACCCATATCACATCGTAATATTTCTGAGAAGTTGGAAGACCTACCACGAAATCCATCGTAATATGCTCCCACTTCCATTTTGGTATCTCCAAAGGTTGTAACAGCCACTTTATCTTTGATGTTCCAGTACTTTAATCTTCTGACAGGTTAAGCAGTTCGCAACACATTATGTAACTTCTTATTTCATATTCTGTCATCAAAAATGTTGTTGAAGATATTGATACATCTTTGTACTTCTGGGATGAATCGAATATCTTGTATTATGGGCCTCCTGTAATATTTCTTGGAGAACTGATGGTACCCACACTCAGTGGCGAAGCCATATAGAGTTCTATGGGGTCAATTGCCCCCACTGAAAAAAAAAATTGTTTTATAATGTAAGGTAAATTTTAAAATTTTTAAGTGTTATATATAAATTGACCCCACTAAAATTTTATAAATTTTCTATTATACGGGGTCAAATTGAAAATTTATAACTTTGTCAATCAAATTTTAATCACATATGACTCATATCCTCTTAATATATGTATCTCTCTATAATATTTTAAACTAAATATTAATCTAATTTATATTATTTTTAAAAATAAATAATGAATTATTTACTTATGAACAATTGTGATTAAAAAAGTCTAGTATGAGTCAATATAGTGTATATATACCATATATTATCATTCATTATATTTTCATTATAATATAATATATATATACTCGAAAGTATAAAGTATTAAAAAAAATTGGCTGGCGCTGCCCCCCAACCCCCGCCAAATTATTTGTAACTCAGTAATAATTTCGACCCCACCGACAAAAATTCCTGGCTTTGCCATTGCCCACACTCATTACTCATATCTCAGGATTCCATTCTTGTCCAGTTTGAATTTTATTAATGGTATTTTTGTCTTTTCATCATTTTCATTATGACAATATAGACATTTCACTATTTTATAATGAAATATTGTGTCGTTTTCATGATATATAGTCAGGTATATTCTTTTTGTTCCTTATTATATTACCATATCACTATTATTATCATATTTTATTCTTATTCTTTCTATATTTCGTAACGTCTAGTTTTGTTTTCTAAATTTTCTAACACGTATTTTTTTCTTTTTCAAATTTTGTAACGTCTACTTTTCTTTTCTTTTTCAGTTTTTTTAACGGCTAGTATATTTGTTATTTTTTTAACGGATAATATCTTCTTTTTTCAAATTTATAACGGCTAGTATCCTTCTTTCTTTCAATTTCTAACGGCTAGTTTTTATCAACTATCCATATAAATAGACATCAAATTGTAACAATTAGGATATGAATGAGTAGCAATTCTTAGCATGTAAGGGTACTAGTAATTCAGTTTCTCAAACATATGTAGGAGTACAATGTTTTTCAATTGTTCGAAGAATCTGTATCAAATTTGGATGAACGTTGTTCATAACATTTCAAATATCAAATATTACGGTGCATTCTTCTACACCACATAGGGTACTCAATTCTTCAACTTTCTTAAGAAAACCCTTCCTTTTTTGTAGCATGCTTTTCTGGTTCTGGCCGAGTCATTATTGATGAAAGCAAGCTCCACCTTCTTCCTAGTCATGTCTAAATTAAAGTAAGATCAAAGAGGCACACAACAACTTGTGGGTGATCTTGCTTTATATAGAAGTGCAGAAGAATAAAATATCAACGGAAAGATTTGCACATTTATGACGTCGGAGATATGGATGAATTTAATACTTACCCGCTCACTTTTTATTTGAGATTTTTGTTCTTTTTTATTTGTATGTATAGAGAACCTCGAACTTGATTTGTTAGTTGTTCAACGAGGTTAAGATTTGGAGATTCTATTTTCTCAGTACTCATGTACCAATTGTGTGTTTATATATCGTATATGAATGAGTTAGTACGTAGTCTTTCTCTCTTTTTTTAATTTTTAATTTTTAATTTTTTATGTCCTTTTTTTTCCTATACTTTGTAAAGATGGCTTATTATATTACCATATCACTTTCTATATTTTGTAACGTCTAATTTTGTTTTCTAGATTTTCTAACACGTATTTTTTTTTTCAAATTTTGTAACGTCTAGTTTTCTTTTCTTTTCCGAATTTTCTAACGGCTAGTATCTTTTTTTTGTGAGGAATAATATATTTCTCTTTTTTTAAAAAAATTTCTAACAGCTAGTATATATCTTTCTTTCTTTTGAATTTCTAACGGCTAGTTTTCACCAACTATATATATAAAAAGACATCAAATTGTAACAATTAGGATATGAATGAGTAGCAATTCTTAGCATGTAAGGGTACTAGTAATTCAATTTCTCCAACATATGTAGGAGTAATGTTTTTCAATTGTTTGAAGAATCTATATCAAATTTGGATGAACAACTGTTCGTGACATTTCAAATATTAAATATTATGGTACTAAATTCTTCAACATTCTTGAGAAAACCCTTCCTTTTTTTGTAGCATGCTTTTCTGGCCAAGTCATTACTGACGAAAGAAAGCTCCACCTTCTTCCTAGTCATGTCTAAATTAAACCAAGATCAAAGAGGCACACAACAACTTGTGGATGATCTTGCTTTATATAGAAGTGCAGAAGAATAAAATATCAACGAGAATATTTGCACATTTATGATGTCGGAGTATGAATGAGTTGGTAGTCTTTCACTCTCTTTTTTTTTCTTTTTTTCTCTCATCTTATTTTTGTTTTTTTTATTTGTTTTTTATAAATTAATTCCTTGGGGATTCTGTTTTCTCAGTACTCATGTACCAATTGTGTGTTTTTATATCCTATATGAATGAGTTAGTAGTCTTTTTCTCTTCTTTTTAAAATTTAAAATTTTATTTTTTTATATCCTGTTTTTTTTCGGGCTAATTACACTTCTATTACATGAAGTACCATCAAATTTATAATTTCACCCCCAAAGAATTTGAGCTTACAATTTACTATATCAAGTACCTAATTTGATACAATTTGTTAAAATTTCTAAATTTGAAGGAACAAAAAAATTTGAAGGATTAGGGAAGAGGGAGAGAGGAGAGAGAGCAAATGAGTCATTTTTTTTTTTTTTCTTTTTCAATTTATATAATCTAAAATTATAAATATTTATAAATAAAATTATAAATACAATTTGTAAAATTTAAGTTGTGATATAATTTGTAAAATTTGAGACATAAAATTTATAATTTATGATATAATTTATAATTTGCAAGATTTAAGTTGTAAAATTTATACATACAATTTTTAAATTTAAGACGTAAAATTTATAATTTACAAGATTTAAGTTGTAAAATTTGTACATATAATTTGTAAAATGTAAGACGTAAAATTTATAATTTATGATATAATTTATAATTTACAAGATTTATGTTGTAAATTTATACATACAATTTGTTAAAATTTCTAAATTTGAAGGAAAAAATCAATTTGAAGGATTAGGGAAGACGGAGAGAAAAGAGAGAGCATGAGTCATTTTTTTCTTTTTCAATTTTTTCCTCCTTTTGTATGCTCTTCCAATATAAAAAGGGTATTATTTAATTAATTAAATTTTGGGCACTTTTGTCAATTGTTTAAAAGTTTAATGTTATTCGTGTTAAAAATATAATTTGTATGTTTAAAAGTTTATCGATTTTTTTTGGTAATTAAGTCTTTTTAAAATTTTAAAATTAAAAAAATTATATTGGTTAATCTTTGTATTAATATTTAATTTTAATAATTTAATATTTAAAAATTATTTATAAGGATTTATACAGATTTAATACGTCAAAATATGTATTTATACAAATTTTATACGAATGAGGTACTTGATGTTGTAAATTGTGAATTTGGTGGTACTTGATGTAACATAAGTGTTATTAGCCCGTATTGTATAATGTATCTGGCCGGAAAATTAGGTATTCCAGACAGTTGGGGGCTAAATTGTATCAAATTAGACACTTGATATATGTAGTAAAGTGTAAGTTCAAATTCTTTAGGGGCATAATCATGAATATGATGGTACTTCATGTAATAAACTGTATTTAGCCATTTTTTCCCTATACTTGGTAAACATGGCTTATGGGATTATTACGAATCAATGGGAGCAACTACTAGCAAATGGATTCTCAGATCCAATTCTTTCACTTGACCAAGTATTAAATATAACCTAGATCATATTACAAGATAAGGGAGAAAAGTAAAATAAATAAATATTTAATTTAAAAATGAATATTTAAGAATGTAAAAAAATCCAAATTAGAGGAGCTGGGAAAAATTTAAAATACATTTTTCCTAATAAATGAGTTAAATAAAATCTGTAAAACTCTGTTAACGGTAAAAATATATTTAATTTGACAAATTAAATCACGAAAATAGTATAAGGTTATTAAATTATATTTGTGATTCTTGATAACTTTTGAATTTAGAATTCGGGTAATCACCACTCACCAGTTTTCTTTTCGAATGTGGTTTTTATCAGTGTTCCTCGGATCCAAGTATGTTCAAGTTTATGATGGCAAAAACAAAAATTTTCTCTTGTTATATGTTGATGACATTGTTATTACGGGCTCATCTTTTGGGTGTTGCGCCTGACTTTATTTCACTTATTATATTACCATATCACTTTCTATATTTTGTAACGTCTAGTTTTGTTTTCTAGATTTTCTAACATGTATTTTTTTCTTTTTTCAAATTTTGTAACGTCTAGTTTTTTTTTTCTTTAACCTTTTTACAGATTTTCTAACGGCTAGTAGTATCTTTGTTTTTTTTTAAACCAATAATATCTTCTTTTTTTCAAATTTCTAACGGCTAGTATCTTTCTTTCTTTAGAATTTCTAAAGGCTAGTTTTCACCAACTATCCATATAAATAGACAACAAATTGTAACAATTAGGATATGAATGAGTAGCAATTGTTAGCATGTAAGGGTACTAGTAATTCAGGTTTCTCCAACATATGTGTAGGAGTACAATGTTTTTCAATTGTTCAAAGAATCTGTATTAAATTTGGATGAACGTTGTTCATGACATTTCAAATATTAAATATTATGGCGCATGCGTCTACACCACATAGGGTACTCAATTCTTCAACATTCTTGAGAAAACCCTTCCTTTTTTGTAGCATGCTTTTACTTTATGGCCGAGTCATTATTACAAAAAGCAAGCTCCACCTTCTTCCTAGTCATGTCTAAATTAGAGTAAGATCAAAGAGGCACACAACAACTTTTGGGTGATCTTGCTTTATATAAGTCTGAGAAGAATAAAAAATATCAACGGAAAGATTTGCACATTTATGACGTTTGAGAGATAAGGATGAATTTAATACTCATTACTACTCACTTTTTATTTGAGATTTTTGTTCTTTTTAATTGTATGTATAGAGAACCCCGAACTTTGTTTGTTAGTTCTTCAACGAGGTTAGGATTTGGGGATTCTGTTTTCTCAGTACTCATATTTTCTCAATACCCATGTACCAATTGTGTGTTTTTATATCCTATATGAATGAGTTAGTAGTCTTTCTCTCTTCTTTTTTAATTTTTTATTTTTTATATCATTTTTTTCCCTATACTTGGTAAAGATGGCTTATGGGGAATATTACGAATCAGTGGGAGCAAGTATAGAAATACTAGCAAATGGATTCGCAGATCCAATTCTTTCGCTTTACCAAGTATTAAATATAACCTAAATATTACCAAGTATATATGCAAATGGATTCTCAGATCCAATTCTTTGTGTAGGTTTCACGAATGCAAAAACTATATAGTTTTTAAAAAAGCTAAGAAATAATATTATTGTTTTCATTTGCAGATAGATTTAGATACAATATATATGTCTCTCGAATTACAAGTTTCAGGAATATAGACCAAAAATTTTCAATTTCTCTTTCCTAATGTTTGGTTGGGCATATATTTAATGCATACTAATTATTGTAATAGGAATTATTTTCTTTCTTAATTTCAAAACATGATATTTTTCTCGATCTTTCAAAATAAGCTTTTTTCTTTTCAAATTTCGTAAACGTTATGTTTTGTTTATAATATTTAATCTTTTCTTCTCATCGAACTTAAAAGCGGCTAGGCATCCCATATTTTATATATAAATAGACATCCAATTATGATAAAGCACAATTTTTATTAGTGTAAAATATATTGGATTTTTATAAATATCATCTCGCAATCGCATGTATAAGGGTACTACTAATTAAGTTTTTGTATACTAATTAGGAAGCAATGCTTCTTATTCTTTAAAGTTTGTTGTGTTCAAGTATATATATGAACTGATTTTTGGCTTAATTTAGGAATTAACATGCTGGAATTTGGGTTTAATATGTTTTGTTATGAAAATGATGAATCTTGGATGAATTAGTGTTCAATTTGGGTTTTGATATTTAATTTAGGGTTTAATTTGTTATTAATTGAAGCTGAATAATGTTAAATTTGGATTTGATATGCCAGAAATTTTGGTTTAATATTTATTGTATTGTATGCTACAATTATTGTTTGATTTGTGCAAATACATACATATGATGCAACTAGGGCATTTTTTAGCATTTCCATTTCTTCTAACCGATTTGAATATAATCCGATCCATTTTGACCAGACCCGACCCGACCCAGTTTGAACCAACCCCAATTTTTATTATTTTAAAATAAAATAATTATTTAGAAATAGTTATTTTAATATTTTAAAAGAAAATATTACTTTTAAAATAATAATTATATTTAATATTTTAAAATAAAATATTTTTTAAATAATTAATATTTTTCATATTTTAGAATAAAAGTTTATTTAAAAAAATAAATAAAATTTAAAATAAAATATTTTCTTAAAATAATTTAAAAATAATAATAATTTTAATATTTTAAAATGAAATATTATTTTAAAATAATTCATATTTTTATATTTAAAATAAAATGTTATTTTCAAAAAGTTTTAAAAATAATTATTATTTTAAGGAAAAATATTAGAAACCTATTTTTTTCAAAAATTAGTAAAGTTTCATAAAGTATAGATTCAAATAAAGCAAAGTTAAACTTTTTTAAATCCTTATTATTTTTATGAAAATATACAAATCTTTAAAAATAATTAATTTTGTTTAATGAAAATAAAGTTTTATTTTTTGAATATATATTTTATAAAACTTTACCCATTTTTGAAAACAATGAAAAAAATTTCAAATTTTTTTCCTGAAAAACAATATTTATTTTAAAACAATATTTTGTTTTCTAGATTTTCTAATACGTATTTTTTTTTTTTTGGGTGTTGCGCTTGACTTTATTTCACTTATTATATTACCATATCACTTTCTATATTTTGTAACGTCTAGTTTTGTTTTCTAGATTTTCTAACATGTATTTTTTTCTTTTCAAATTTTGTAACGTCTAGTTTTTTTTTCTTTAACCTTTCAGATTTTCTAACGGCTAGTATCTTTGTTTTTTTTTTTTGTAACCAATAATATCTTCTTTTTTTCAAATTTCTAACGGCTAGTATCTTTTTCTTTCTTTAAATTTCTAACTAGTTTTTCACCAACTATCCATATAAATAGACAACAAATTGTAACAATTAGGATATGAATGAGTAGCAATTCTTAGCATGTAAGGGTACTTAGTAATTCAATTTCTCCAACATATGTAGGAGTACAATGTTTTTCAATTGTTCGAATTATTTGGATGTACGTTGTTCATCACATTTCAAATATTAAATATTATGGCTCATGCGTCTACACCACATAGGGTACTCAATTCTTCAACATTCTTGAGAAAACCCTTCCATTTTTTGGTAGCATGCTTTTATGGCCGAGTCATTACTGACGAAAGCAAGCTCCACATTCTTCCTAGTCATGTCTAAATTAAACTAAGATCAAAGAGGCACACAACAACTTTTGGGTGATCTTGCTTTATATAGAAGTGAAAGAATAAAATATCAACTAAAGATTTGCACATTTATGACGTCGGAGATAAGGATGAATTTAATACTACTTCAGCTCACTTTTTTTATTTGAGATTTTTGTTCTTTTTTAATTGTATGTATAGAGAACCCCAACTTTGTTTGTTAGTTCTTCAACGAGGTTAGGATTTGGGGATTCTGCTTTTCTCAAGACTCATATTTTCTCAATACCCATGTACCAATTGTGTGTTTTTATATCCTATATGAATGAGTTAGTAGTCTTTCTCTCTTTTTTTTTATTTTTAATTTTTATATCATTTTTTTCCCTATACTTGGTAAAGATGGCTTATGGGGAATATTACGAATCAATTGGGAGCAAGTATAGAAATACTAGCAAATGGATTCACAGATCCAATTCTTTCGCTTTACCAAGTATTAAATATAACCTAAATATTACCAAGTATATATGCAAATGGATTCTCGTGATCCAATTCTTTGTGTAGGTTTCACGAATGCAAAAACTATATAGTTTTTAAAAAGCTAAGAAATAATATTATTGTTTTCATTTGCGAGATAGATTTAGATACAATATATCTCTCTCTCAATTACAAGTTTCAGAATATAGACCAAAAATTTTCAATTTCTCTTTCCTAATGTTTGGTTGGGCATATATTTAATGCATACTAATTATTGTAATAGGAATTATTTTCTTTCTTAATTTCAAAACATGATATTTTTCTCGATCTTTCAAAATAAGCTTTTTTCTTTTCAAATTTCGTAAACGTTATGTTTTGTTTATAATATTTAATCTTTCTTCTTATTCGAACTTAAAACGGCTAGGCATCCCATATTTTATATATAAATAGACATCCAATTATGATAAAGCACAATTTTTATTAGTGTAAAATATATTGGATTTTTATAAATATCATCTCATGATCGCATGTATAAAGGGTACTACTAATTAAGTTTTTGTATACTAATTAGGGAAGCAATGCTTCTTATTCTTTAAAGTTTGTTGTGTTCAAGTATATATATGAACTGATTTTTGGCTTAATTTAGGAATTAACATGCTGGAATTTGGGTTTAATATGTTTTGTTATGAAAATGATGAATCTTGGATGAATTAGTGTTCAATTTGGGTTTTGATATTTAATTTAGGGTTTAATTTGTTATTAATTGAGGCTGAATAATGTTAAATTTGGATTTGATATGCCGGAAATTTTGGTTTAATATTTATTGTATTGTATGCTACAATTATTGTTTGATTTGTGCAAATACATACATATGATGCAACTAGGGCATTTTTTAGCATTTCCATTTCTCCTAACCGATTTGAATATAATCCGATCCATTTTGACCAGACCCGACCCAGTTTGAACCAACCCCAATTTTTAATATTTTAAAATAAAATAATTATTTAAAAATAGTTATTTTAATATTTTAAAAGAAAATATTACTTTTAAAATAATAATTATATTTAATATTTTAAAATAAAATATTTTTTAAATAATTAATATTTTTCATATTTTAGAATAAAAGTTTATTTAAAAAAATAAATAAAATTTTAAAATAAAATATTTTCTTAAAATAATTTAAAATAATAATAATTTTAATATTTTAAAATGAAATATTATTTTTAAAATAATTCATATTTTTTATATTTAAAATAAAATGTTATTTTCAAAAAGTTTTAAAATAATTATTATTTTAAGGAAAATATTAGAAACCTATTTTTTTCAAAAATTAGTAAAGTTTCATAAAGTATAGATTCAAATAAAGCAAAGTTAAACTTTTTTAAATCCTTATTATTTTTATGAAAATATACAAATCTTTAAAAATAATTAATTTTGTTTAATGAAAATAAAGTTTTATTTTTTTGAATATATATTTTATAAAACTTTACCCATTTTTGAAAACAATGAAAAAAATTTCAAATTTTTCCTGAAAAACAATATTTATTTTAAAACAATATTTTGTTTTCTAGATTTTCTAATACGTATTTTTTTTTTTTTGGGTGTTGCGCCTGACTTTATTTAACTTATTATATTACCATATCACTTTCTATATTTTGTAACGTCTAGTTTTGTTTTCTAGATTTTCTAACATGTATTTTTTTCTTTTCAAATTTTGTAACGTCTAGTTTTTTTTTCTTTAACCTTTCAGATTTTCTAACGGCTAGTATCTTTGTTTTTTTTTTTGTAACCAATAATATCTTCTTTTTTTTCAAATTTCTAACGGCTAGTATCTTTCTTTCTTTAGAATTTCTAACGGCTAGTTTTCACCAACTATCCATATAAATAGACAACAAATTGTAACAATTAGGATATGAATGAGTAGCAATTGTTAGCATGTAAGGGTACTAGTAATTCAGTTTCTCCAACATATGTAGGAGTACAATGTTTTTCAATTGTTCAAAGAATCTGTATCAAATTTGGATGAACGTTGTTCATGACATTTCAAATATTAAATATTATGGCGCATGCGTCTACACCACATAGGGTACTCAATTCTTCAACATTATTGAGAAAACCCTTCCTTTTTTTGTAGCATGCTTTTCTGGTTCTGGCCGAGTCATTATTGACAAAAGCAAGCTCCACCTTCTTCCTAGTCATGTCTAAATTAGAGTACGATCAAAGAGGCACACAACAACTTTTGGGTGATCTTGCTTTATATATGTTGTGCGTAAGAATAAAATATCAACGGAAAGATTTGCACATTTATGACGCTTGAGAGATAAGGATGAATTTAATACTCGCCTACTCACTTTTTTTATTTGAGATTTTTGTTCTTTTTAATTGTATGTATAGAGAACCCCGAACTTTGTTTGTTAGTTCTTCAACGAGGTTAGGATTTGGGGATTCTGCTTTTCTCGAGACTCATATTTTCTCAATACCCATGTACCAATTGTGTGTTTTTATATCCTATATGAATGAGTTAGTAGTCTTTCTCTCTTCTTTTTTAATTTTTATTTTTTATATCATTTTTTCCCTATACTTGGTAAAGATGGCTTATGGGGAATATTACGAATCGGTGGGAGCAAGTATAGAAATACTAGCAAATGGATCGCATGAGATCCAATTCTTTCGCTTTACCAAGTATTAAATATAACCTAAATATTACCAAGTATATATGCAAATGGATTCTCGGATCCAATTCTTTGTGTAGGTTTCACGAATGCAAAAACTATATAGTTTTTAAAAAGCTAAGAAATAATATTATTGTTTTCATTTGCGAGATAGATTTAGATACAATATATCTATCTCTCAAATTACAAGTTTCAGAATATAGACCAAAAATTTTCAATTTCTCTTTCCTAATGTTTGGTTGGGCATATATTTAATGCATACTAATTATTGTAATAGGAATTATTTTCTTTCTTAATTTCAAAACATGATATTTTTCTCGATCTTTCAAAATAAGCTTTTTCTTTTCAAATTTCGTAAACGTTATGTTTTGTTTATAATATTTAATCTTTTCTTCTGTCGAACTTAAAACGGCTAGGCATCCCATATTTTATATATAAATAGACATCCAATTATGATAAAGCACAATTTTTTATTAGTGTAAAATATATTGGATTTTTATAAATATCATCTCGCAATCGCATGTATAAAGGGTACTACTAATTAAGTTTTTGTATACTAATTAGGAAGCAATGCTTCTTATTCTTTAAAGTTTGTTGTGTTCAAGTATATATATGAACTGATTTTTGGCTTAATTTAGGAATTAACATGCTGGAATTTGGGTTTAATATGTTTTGTTATGAAAATGATGAATCTTGGATGAATTAGTGTTCAATTTGGGTTTTGATATTTAATTTAGGGTTTAATTTGTTATTAATTGAGGCTGAATAATGTTAAATTTGGATTTGATATGCCAGAAATTTTGGTTTAATATTTATTGTATTGTATGCTACAATTATTGTTTGATTTGTGCAAATACATACATATGATGCAACTAGGGCATTTTTTAGCATTTCCATTTCTTCTAACCGATTTGAATATAATCCCAATCCATTTTGACCAGACAGGACCACCCAGGTTTTTGAACCAACCCCAATTTTTATATTTTAAAATAAAATAATTATTTAAAAATAGTTATTTTAATATTTTAAAAGAAAATATTACTTTTAAAATAATAATTATATTTAATATTTTAAAATAAAATATTTTTAAATAATTAATATTTTTCATATTTTAGAATAAAAGTTTATTTAAAAAAAAAATAAAATTTTAAAATAAAATATTTTCTTAAAATAATTTAAAAATAATAATAATTTTAATATTTTAAAATGAAATATTATTTTTAAAATAATTCATATTTTTATATTTAAAATAAAATGTTATTTTCAAAAGTTTTAAAATAATTATTATTTTAAGGAAAATATTAGAAACCTATTTTTTTTTCAAAAATTAGTAAAGTTTCATAAAGTATAGATTCAAATAAAGCAAAGTTAAACTTTTTTAAATCCTTATTATTTTTATGAAAATATACAAATCTTTAAAAATAATTAATTTTGTTTAATGAAAATAAAGTTTTATTTTTTTGAATATATTTTATAAAACTTTACCCATTTTTGAAAAAACAATGAAAAAAATTTCAAATTTTTCCTGAAAAACAATATTTATTTTAAAACAATATTTTGTTTTCTAGATTTTCTAATACGTATTTTTTTTTTTTTGGGTGTTGCTTTGACTTTTATTTCACTTATTATATTACCATATCACTTTCTATATTTTGTAACGTCTAGTTTTGTTTTCTAGATTTTCTAACATGTATTTTTTTTCTTTTCAAATTTTGTAACGTTAGTTTTTTTTCTTTAACCTTTCAGATTTTCTAACGGCTAGTATCTTTTTTTTTGTAACCAATAATATCTTTTTTTTTCAAATTTCTAACGGCTAATCTTTCTTTCTTTAAATTTCTAACTATTTTTCTTATAAATAGATCTTTAACAAATTTTAAAGTAGTTTTTCCAACTATCCATATAAATAGACAACAAATTTAACAATTAGGATATGAATTAGCTTTTTTTTGATTGACCGAATAGAGAGAGAACGATAGGGCCATTATCCCATTGTTTCCTGAAACCGTGTTAGGGTTATTGGGATTCTTCAGCTTTCTTCGAGTCGAGAGAGTGTTCAAATCTTTTTAGTGCTTTTGTGGAATATCCAAGCCTTAAGCTACTCCTCTGATCTTCCAAGAGTCCAAGTCTTGAGTCCAAGAGAAGTCCCCTCTCCTTCATGGAACTGAAGGGGTATTTATAGAGTTTTTTTTTTAAGTAGTCACCAAAATTCCAATACCTTTTTTTTTAATGCCCAATTTCTAAAATTACTAATCCAATCCTCAATCAATTTCTAAAGGCTAGTTTTCACCAACTATCTTCATATAAATAGACAACAAATTGTAAATTTAATTAGGATATGAATGAGTAGCAATTGTTAGCATGTAAGGGTACTAGTAATTCAGTTTCTCCAACATATGTAGGAGTACAATGTTTTTCAATTGTTCAAAGAATCTGTATCAAATTTGGATGAACGTTGTTCATGACATTTCAAATATTAAATATTATGGCGCATGCGTCTACACCACATAGGGTACTCAATTCTTCAACATTCTTGAGAAAACCCTTCCTTTTTTTGTAGCATGCTTTTCTGGTTCTAGCCGAGTCATTATTGACAAAAGCAAGCTCCACCTTCTTCCTAGTCATGTCTAAATTAGAGTAAGATCAAAGAGGCACACAACAACTTTTGGGTGATCTTGCTTTATATAAGAAGTGCGTAAGAATAAAATATCAACGGAAAGATTTGCACATTTATGACGCTTCTGAGATAAGGATGAATTTAATACTCGCCTACTCACTTTTTATTTGAGATTTTTGTTCTTTTTTAATTGTATGTATAGAGAACCCCGAACTTTGTTTGTTAGTTCTTCAACGAGGTTGGGATTTGGGGATTCTGTTTTCTCAGTACTCATATTTTCTCAATACCCATATATGTACCAATTGTGTGTTTTTATATCCTATATGAATGAGTTAGTAGTCTTTCTCTCTTCTTTTTTAATTTTTAATTTATTATATCATTTTTTCCCCTATACTTGGTAAAGATGGCTTATGGGGAATATTACGAATCAGTGGGAGCAAGTATAGAAATACTAGCAAATGGATTCGCAGATCCAATTCTTTCGTTTTACCAAGTATTAAATATAACCTAAATATTACCAAGTATATATGCAAATGGATTCTCAGATCCAATTCTTTGTGTAGGTTTCACGAATGCAAAAACTATATAGTTTTTAAAAAAGCTAAGAAATAATATTATTGTTTTCATTTGCAGATAGATTTAGATACAATATATCTGTCTCGAATTACAAGTTTCAGGAATATAGACCAAAAATTTTCAATTTCTCTTTCCTAATGTTTGGTTGGGCATATATTTAATGCATACTAATTATTGTAATAGGAATTATTTTCTTTCTTAATTTCAAAACATGATATTTTTCTCGATCTTTCAAAATAAGCTTTTTTCTTTTCAAATTTCGTAAACGTTATGTTTTGTTTATAATATTTAATCTTTTCTTCTGTCGAACTTAAAACGGCTAGGCATCCCATATTTTATATATAAATAGACATCCAATTATGATAAAGCACAATTTTTATTAGTGTAAAATATATTGGATTTTTATAAATACCATCTCGCAATCGCATGTATAAGGGTACTACTAATTAAGTTTTTGTATACTAATTAGGGAAGGAATGCTTCTTATTCTTTAAAGTTTGTTGTGTTCAAGTATATATATGAACTGATTTTTGGCTTAATTTAGGAATTAACATGTTTGGAATTTGGGTTTAATATGTTTTGTTATGAAAATGATGAATCTTGGATGAATTAGTGTTCAATTTGGGTTTTGATATTTTGATTGATTGTAGAGGGGAGAACGGCAATGGGCGATTACTCCAACGACGCGTGGCGAACCCCTAGAATCCGAAACAGTGTTAGGGTTATTGGGATTCCAAGAGCCTTCTTCAGTTCTTCGAGTTGAGAGAGTGTTCGAATCTTGTTAGTGCTTTTAGGTGGAATATCCAAGCCTTAAGCTACCAAAAGAGTCATCCTCCTTCCTAGAATGGAAGGGGTATTTATAGAGTTCCTGGACTTAAGTTATCACATCTTTGAGGCACATGTTCTCAATGAAATTCTAGAAATACCCTTCAGTCATTAAAGTAATGCCCATATTGCCCTGTCCTTCTAGCCACCAATCCAATCCCTCAATCAATTCCCAAAATGAGCCGCCTCCACGAGTCTTCCGCCTCGGGACACGTGGAGGCTTCTCCCGGTCTGGCACATTTATTTCTGACTTTTCCATCTTCATTCCATTAGGTTATGCGAACCCTAAATTGCACATTTAATGAGGTCATGGAACCCTAATTGTGCATTTAATTTAATTAGGTCATGTGAACCCTAATTTTGCACATGGGCCCACATTTGCCCCCTGCGCGAGAGTCGCATTTCCAAATAGACGATCGTGCAAGAATACTTCAAACTTCTGAACTATTTTTGTGCGTGACTTCACTTTACTAGGTCTTGAAGACCATGGTCTAGTAAATGGAACTCTGAGGAGCCAAACCCTTGGATTTGTTTCTTTATTTTTCACGAAAATTGAAAACAAGAAAAATAATCAAATAACATTTAAATAAAAAGAAATCTTTATTTTGGGTGGTACACAAAATCTTTCTTTTCATCATCAAATCAAAATAAAATAAAATAAAATCATAATTTTATTTTTGAAATAAAATAAAATCTTAATTTTAGTTTTGAAATCAAATCTCTTAATTTTATTTTGGAAATAAAAAAATCTTTCTTTAAAAATAAAATCTTTCTTTATTTGGGAAATAAACCAAATCTATCTTTATTTTGGAAGTAAAATAAAATCTAAATTTATTTTGGAAATAAAATAAAATCTATCTTTATTTGATATATATATATATATATATATATATATATATATATAGCTATTTATATTATTTTTAAAAACTACCCTTTATTGGGAATAAAATCAACTTAAATTTTATTATTTTTTGAAAATAAGCTATTCTCTCTATATGGTTTTTACTTATCTTTATTTTGGAGAAGTAAGAAGTCCATATTCATAATCCATTGTCATGCCTTCTTACGATTGAGTAGGTGCTACTTGCGTGCATATTTCTTAGGATTGTCTCAATATCGCTAGGAGCCAAAGAACACACGTGTGTTCCTCACCATTGCAGCCATATTAGC
Organism: Panax quinquefolius; assembly: GCA_020205615.1. Taxonomy (NCBI): domain Eukaryota; kingdom Viridiplantae; phylum Streptophyta; class Magnoliopsida; order Apiales; family Araliaceae; genus Panax; species Panax quinquefolius. The sequence continues at coordinate 31,912,447 of CM035165.1, forward strand.
AAGTCTCACCATCAAGGACATCCTTGCGGTATCCAACACCAGGTAATTGTAAACCATTAGGGGTGCAACCTTTATTGGAGTCTTCATTTAGCCAATTTCTCATAATTGTTTCCTCTATATATATATATATATATATATATATATATATATATTCTTCAGGGAATTGTAGACTTTCATCAATTTTTCGAGTCCCATCACCATATCTTGACCTTTTCCCTCGGAATTCCTCAGAAAAAGGCTATAATTTTCACGGTGAAGGAGCATTTGTCGTCCCAAACCGTGGATTAAGAAAGCAACAGGACCTTAAAGGTATGCGTGGGAACAAACCCCTAGGTGGTGGCCGAAACCTATAGGGCGCCGAACCTTTTTTTTTTTTTTGAAAGAGACAGCCCGCCCCTAGGTGGTGGCCGAACCCTATAGGAGCCGAACCCTATAAGGCGCCGAACCCTAGGGGGGCCGAACCTTATCAATTTTAATTTATTTTTTTTTTTGAAGGAGAGATTCCGCCCCTAGGTGGTGGCCGAACCATATAGGGCCTGACCACCATAAATGGGGCCGAACCTTATCAATTTTTTTTTTTTCTCGCCTAGGTGGTGGCCGAACCCATAGGGCCGAACCCATATAGTGGCCAACCTGAGGGGGGTCGAACCTTATCAATTTTTTTTTTTTTTTTTGAAGGAGAGATCCCGCCCTAGGTGGTGGCCGAACCCTATAGAAGCCGAACCCCCTAGGAGTAGACCCTAAGGGTAATCTTTTTTTTATCAATTTTTTTTGAAGGAGATAGCCTTACTGGGTGGTGGCCGAACCTATAGAGCCGAACCCCATAGGGCCGCAACCTTATCAATTTTTTTTCAAAAATTTCAAACTTTTTTTTGTCTTCCGAGCCCCAATACCTTGAGTACATCTTGGTTTTTTCCCTCGGATAATGAAGAAAGATTTAACATTTTTTCTTGACGAAAACGCGAAAGGAGAAAAACTGATATGCTTGCATGCGACGAAACCACTCCAGATGACCAAACCCCTAGGGGGAAACCCTAGGAGGCCGAACCCTAGGGGCTAAACCTAGGGGGTAGAACCTAGGGGCTGAACCTATAAAGTAACTCTGAGCGTAAATTCATGTTTTGGGCGAAAAAATGAAGTTCGGGATGACGAGCCTCTACTATTAGGAGCGTCATTTGGATTTTTTGGGCCTATAATATATCAAAATGATCGTATCGACGAGCCCTTCAAAAGTCATGGCTTTGCCATGATATATGCCGTTATAAGTCCAAAAAAGGCTCCAAAGGATGGATTTTGGCCATCCGAAGTTTTTTTCAAAATTTTCGAAATTTTTCTTGCATAAATGTACTCCTCAATCTTTCGACATTGTTTCTTCTTTTTTCAGTGTTTTGAAGCTTAACTCTCTGACGTTCGTTCCTTTTTTTTGCATGGTGAGTACTTCATGCTCATATACTTTACTTGACATTCTTGATATACTTTCTCTAGAATTGTTATAATAATCTCCCCCTTGTCTGTAGGCCCTTTCTCCTAAATGCTCTGCAGAACTAAGGACTACTAAGGAGTCCCCATTCATCACTGATTGGGGAAGAGCTCCCTTCTTTGGTCCTTCTGACCTCTTTTGAGATAGAGTTAGAGACTATGACCGTACAACTTTTCCTCCCCCAGAGAAAGAAGGCTTGTTTCTGTATGCCCCAGCTTTTGGAGGTTGGGATGACTTTCCTCATACCGATTGCATTCACCGCCTATGCATAGAGAAGCAAGAGTACCCATTCAGTCCCCTTCACTTCCTGTCAGATTCATCTGGTCGCATTCAAGGATGGCAAGATTGGACTGACGAGATCCTTGACAATGCTGAATATGTGGAAATACTCAAGAATGCGAGTATCTTTCGCTGTGTTCAACTGTGTAGAGACCTACGGATTTACCAAGACCATAACGCACTTACTGTGTTGATCTCACGATGGTGTTCCTCTACTTGCATATTTGTCACTGTCTGGGGGGAATTCACCCCTACTCTAGAAGATGTTTATGCCCTCTATCAGTAAGTTTTCTTCTTTTATTCCTTTCATTCATTCTCTTTTTTTTTTGAAATATATATATTTATTTTGAATCTCATCTTGTAGCCTTCCCATTGTTGCTTCGAACTCCTGCGACCCTTCTAACATGTCCACTAGAGATAACGAATGTGTTGCCTACTTGATGGAAGCCTTTAGGCAATCTTCCCACTTCACCTCCCGCTTGAGGCGTCGCTCCTTCCGGACTTCGAGAGCTCAAGTCGGCAAAAGAATTCTTGGTTATCCAAGTGCGCTATTTCTTCCATGATTACAAGACCAACCAATTGAAACTCTGCTCACGATAAGTCTGTTCTTGCCTTCCGTGAAAAAAACTTGTCCCTTTCTCTGGCGGCTTATCCGGTTATGTGGTTGTCCCTTTCATCTTCCCCGGTCTCTCCCATGATTTCGGTCCTTCTTGCCTGTATGTTCAGTTTAGCGGACATTGTTATCCCGAGGCTCGAGATTCCCTTGCTTCTCTCTTCCTAGGGACCTTATATCGTCGCTTAGACGAAACCACCCTTGCCGTGAAAAAGAATCCGTTGGGAGGTAATCACTTTCATATTTTATATTTAATTGTCTTTCAAATCGCTTTCTTTTTTCTTTAACCTTTTCTATAATATATTTTTTTTTATTTACTCAGGTATGATGTCAGTTGCTTCATTCCATGCTCCTTCCTTCAGATCTTTCTTTTCGAGCGCTTTTCAGAGCTATTCCAATCTTGAGCATCTTTCTACGAAGAAGAAAGAAGTCTCATTCTCTCCCACCACGCAACATCATTCCTCGCGATGCTTTACGTTGGATTGATCACCGCTCTAGTCTCGACGATGGGTTTGCGACATTTCCTTGATGATTATTCATGCTTCACTTTGCTTTCGTCCCTATACCATTGTTTTGGGGGTTGCGGTCATCTACCTCATTTTCTACAAGCACAAATTTTGTACCTTCTCCAACCTCAACAGAAATAGCTTGAGTGGCTTCACCTTTGCTCTTGGTTCATTTTCCTTCTGTCTACGTGAGCTTCCTATTTCCTTGAGAATAATAGTTTTGCATTGCATCAGTCTTGTATTCTCCTCACAGGGTCATGAGACAATTCGGATATGACCAGGAACGCCCTTTCGGTCACACTTGCTTGGGGAATTATGAGGATGCTTTCTTCTCAATTTCGTCTCTACCTCCCCCTCTTTTACATGGGCATTTCCGAGGCTATCAAGTGATCCTATAGATCCCTTCCTTTTGTCATACCGAGATGACTCCGAGCGAGGCGATATACTCTTCTAGAGAACGTAATTACTGGCAAGTCAATCTTAAAAGATGGGAGGATGATACCTTGATTTGTTCATTGCCAGTCTCTATTCCACAACGTCTTCAATGGGGCCGGCTGCTATGCTCTCCCAAGCCCAATGTTCGCTCAGCACTTTGGCGACCAAGAATGGCCATTGGTGGTGGCGTGACATTTGATGCCTAAGTCGTCTCCCCTAAGCGAGATCATTCCATCACAGTTCCCACTACTTCTTGAGTCTTCCACCACCACTGGCTCCGTTTGGTGTCCTCTCTAGCTCTTCCCTCCCGGGGTCCTCTCGATGCCGAGGAGATGAGAGTTACTCGTTTCTAAAACGAGAGCGACTACTACTACCGATTACGAGATAGCTCCTCCTATTGCTTCTTCGTGGTTCTAATCGGTCGTCCTCCTCCTATCGACTTATCATAAAAGCCATTAACAAAACACCCCTTGATAATGTTGATCCTAGTATCCCGACGGTAGAGGATCCGATCAAAGAAGCCAGTAGAAATTTGGTAATTTGTCGTACTATTCTCATTTTTCTTTCATCCCTTGTATTACTGCTTTCACATATCATTGAGTAATTATTTCCTTTATTTTTTTTTTTTAGGTTACCGTGGTCGATGAAGATGATGATGATGATGTTCCTCTTGGGTTAATGTATAGTACTACAAATGAGGCTTCCGCGGTGGCTTCCACTAGTCGTGAGCCCGTCCAACCTATCCTTGTTGATATTGAGTCCTCTACTCCTCGCGACGATTGTGTTAGTCTGGATGCTAAGGATACTTTGTCTGATGTGAGCTCGAGTCTTGCTGTGGGTGATACAGCAATTTCTTCAAACCTTCCTATGCCTGCTCCTCATGATGAGTCTGAAGATGTTGATGAGACTCTTACTTCCCCGAGGGAGAATCATTCTGAAACTATTGGTGATGTTCATCCTCCCCGAAAGGATTCTACCGAGTTGGTGATTGCTCGGGAGGGCATTGTTGATAGTACTTTGGGTGGGTTGGATGACATTCCCCTTTCTGTGGCATCTCCTGACTCCTTTTCCATTGACTATATTGTGAGTATCCTTCTTTAATCCACAAATGATTTATCTTGAATTTCCTTTCTTCTTTTTCTTTATAATATATTGTGCTTTGACATCTTGTTTTCAGAGCGAGAGGATGAAAGATTTGCCTTTGCCCGTTGAGGCACTCGCGTTATTTGTTGTTCTCCATCCGGATGTTGCCCACTCGCCATATAGTGACCTTGGTTATCCTCCAGGTGACCAAGGCTTCGAGGAATCTTTAGCCGTACAACATCTTTCTGCTCCTCCATCCCTGGTCTCGACAGATTCTATGGTGGCCTCTAAAGTAGCTCCTGCCAGAGCTTCCTTCAATCCAAGTGGGGATCTTGTTTCTTGGAGGGTTTCAGATATCGTCTTCTAGTCAGGAAAAAGTCCGGGCGTCTCTAGCTCGGTTCCATGATTCTTGACCGGCTGATTATTAAGACAACTTCCACCCAAACCCTCTTCCTAGATCAGCTCGCAGGCCTTGTTCTTGGGTTGCATACTCTTTCTTTATATTCCTTGCGAGTTGAGGACTTGAAGAAGTTTAGCGATGATGTAGATGACCTTGCAGCCGTAGGTGTTGACATGTCTCCTTTTCGTGATAGGTTGGATCTTCTCAAGTCGAGTTTTAATCTTGTTTCACTACGTTCAGAGGTTGCTGTACGTAAGTGTGAAGATGAATCATTTTCAGTGCAGCTTTCTGAGCTTGATGAAGCCGCAAACAAATTGAAGATCCAGTCTCAAGATTTAGAGGGCCAGCGCCGGGATCTAGAGGCAAAACTTCAGGAGGTAGAGTGTCAGCACCGGGACTTAGAGTCGACTACTCAATAGGTTAGGGAGCTGAAAGCTGCAAATCTTAAGATTCGAGATGCTGTCATTGCTGACTTGGAAGCTTTAGTTGTGCCTCCTCTTCATTTTGATATGTCTTGGCCTTTAGATCATAACTTATTGTAGTAGTTTTTTTTTTTTGATTTCCTGTTTTAGAAACTCATTTACACATATTTCATTTATCAGAACGTGGTTTCTTTAACCTTGTTGATTGCCTTTAATTTGAATGATTCCTTAAAACTCAATATTTATCATTGAATCTCAAGTTATTCAAATTAATATTCCAAGACAACAATAGGTATTATAAGAAAACATGAATTTTGTCAAATATATATATATATATATATATATTATTCAAAACCAACACTTGAATTTATACTTTTTTTTTTAGAAAATTAAAACATTCAAGTATAAGTGAAAGTTTGTCAATTTATTGATAAAAAATTGCTTTTAACGAAAAGCATAACGTTTCACATAATAAATCTTGCTTTTATCGAAGAAAGCATAACGTTTGCCACTTTTAGAGATAAAGTGTAACTTTTTTGCTTTTGTCGAATAAAGCATAACGTTCTCCACTTTTAAAGTTAAAGTGTAACTTTCGGGTTTGAGGGCTTATACTCAGGTGCCTCAGTCACTTTTGAAGTTGAAAGTGTAACTTTCGAGGACTGTTAGTCAGGTACCTCGATCACTTTTGAAGTTGAAAGTGTAACTTCCGAGGGCTGTAATTTAGGTGCCTCGATTACTTTTGAAGTTGAAAGTATAACTTTTGTGATGCTCTTCTCATGTGTAATATTTCTTTACCCATTTCAAGTTTAATGGGCTGAGATAAATCCCGATCCCACACGAGATATCTTACAATACCCGCTTTTGGAGATCTCTCGTACCCTATACGGGCCTTCCCATTTGGGGTAAAATTTGGTGGTTGGGGTCCCCCTCATAACTTGAGTTGCCATTTTGAGCACCAGGTCTCCCACCAGAATTTGTCGTGGTACCACCGCGATATTGTATTGTCGTCGCAATCTTTCATGGTACCTTTTAAGCTTTTCTTTAGCCTTGTCTCGGAAGTCGCCTAAGGCCTCTAGGACGGCTGGTCGGCTCTCTTCCTCGACTAAGCTTTGAAGTCTCATTCGAGTGAAAAGGTATTTCTATTTCGGCGGGTAAGATAACTTCTTCACCATAAACCAAAGCGTATGGGGTTTAGCCTGTAGGCTTTCTTTTTGAAGTTCGATATGCCCATAACGCTATTGGTAGTTGTTCTGCCCATTTCTTCGGATGATCGTCTAAGGTTTTTGATAAGATTTTTATCAAAGCTTTGTTTGTCGCTTCTGCTTGTCCCATTGCTTTTCGGGTAGTAGGGTGATGATTTGTAATGTTTCACCCTATATCTTTCCATCAGACTTTTGATGTCCCTATTGATGAAGGGGGTTCCATTGTCCAACAAAATGATCTTCGGGATCCCGAAACGGCAAATGATGTGCTCCTTGATAAAATTTGCCACTGCTGGTCCCGTGGCCTTCTTCAAGGGTATGGCTTCCACCCACTTTGTGTACATCTCGGTGGCAATTAAAATCCATATGTTGCCCTTAGAATTAGGGTGTACAGGACCTATAAGATCCATTCCCCATGTATGAAAGGGCCATGGTGTTGCTAAGGTGCGCAAATCCACGGCGGGAGCATGTATCAAGTTTCCATGTATTTGACAAATATGGCACTTTTTGACAAATTCTATACAATCTCCTTCCATCTTTGGCCAATAGTAACCATGATCGATAAGTTGTTTGTACAACTTGGCTCCCCCTTGATGTTCATCCTTGTGCATTTGATAAACCAAATCTTTGGCCTCGCCTAGTTCTAGACACCGTAGGGGCTTGCCATTGAAACCTCTTCTGAATAATTCTCCATTTTGTAAGAAGAATCGTTGCGACTTCCTCTTTATTATAATTGCATCCTTCTTTTCGGTCGGAAGAGTCCCGCTTTGTAAGAAGTCCACATAAGGAATTCGCCAATCCGCTATGTCATCAATGAAAACGCATTCATCCTCCCCAGGGTATTCTTGGCATGAAACACAGTGGCGTTGTAGGGCATCTGCTTCCTTCTTCATTTCAGGCCAATAATACCCTTGGCGTTGCAAACTCTACGATCTGACTCCTATGTCTGCAAAACCCGCAGTTCTCTTCATGCACTGATGATGTAAGACTTTACTTGCTTCTTGCCTCCCCAAGCATCGTGTCAATACACCATCTGCTTCTTTGTGATACAAGACACCTTTGATGATGTTGTACTTCTGTAGCTCCACGATTGGTATTGTTCCTTCCTTTGTTTATAATTGATGGGAGATGTCATATCTCCAATCGTCTATCATGTCTTTGGGGAACAAGTCTAGCACCGTGGTTGGGTGGGTTCTCTTCATTACCTTCACATCCAAATCTTCCCTTGGACATAGACTTGAGATGCTACTGTTGCTAGTGCATCAGGTTGTTTATTTTGTCCTCTTGGCACATATTCAATCACCACCTTCTTGTAAGCTTCCATCACCTTTTGTGCTACAGTTCGATACGGCGCCAAGATAGGTTCCTTCACTCCGAATTGGCCTCTTATCTGCTGCACTATAAGGTTTGAATCTCCCTTTACTTTAAGATATTTGGCTCCCAACTCTTGAGCCGCCAACAATCCTAGTATGAACGCTTCGTATTCTGCTTCATTATTTGTGCAAGGGAAGTTCAATTTGTATGACAAGGATATTTCATTTCCTTCTTTGGTGGTCAACACCACTCCTGCTCTCCGCCTTTACCTTCTGCAGATGATCCATCAAAAGCCAAACTCCACCATTCTGGGTCCTCATCCATCAAGTCGATTGATTCTACTTCTCCACCCGGAAGATCCTCAGAAGGGGGTTCATATTCTCCATTTGGAAATTGAGCTAGCAGGTCTGCCAAGGCTTGACATCGGATTGCCTTTGGTGTTACACACTTGATATCGTATTCTGAAAGAATCATCATCCATCTAGCAGGTCTCCCTACTAATGCTGGCCTAGTCAATAGGTATCCGATTGGATCAGTTTTTGTTGCAATCTTTACTTCATGTGCTAGAAAATAATGCCGCATTTTCTGCACAATGAACACCAATGCTAGGCAATGCCTCTCCACTTGTGAATACCTGGTTTCCGGTCCTCTGATTATCCGGCTAATGTAATACACAGGTTTCTCTTCTCCATCCACCTCTTGCGTGATCAATCCTCCTATAGACTTCTTGGTAGATGTGATGTACAATTGTAATGGCATTCCTCTTTGTGGCACTACCATCGTTTGTGTTGAAGACAAAATTCTTTTTACCTTCTCGAAGGCCTGTTGTTGGTCTTGCCCCCAGTCCCATTGTGCCTTTCCTTTTAGCAATTTGCCGAAAGGTTCTGTGACTTCGGCTAATGCTGGCATGAATCTTCTCATGTACGAGACCTTCCCTAAAAAGCTCTTCAACTGCTTTTGCGTCTTTGGTGGGGGCATCTCTATAACTGCTTTTTGCCTTGCTTGGGTCCACCTCTAAACCTCTGTTGTGCACCAAGAAGCCCAAGAATTTTCCATCCGTCATTCCAAAGGCGCACTTCTTCCGGATTCATCCTCAACTTATACCTTCTAAGATCGCGCTCAAACACTTTCCTCAAGTCCTCCATACGAGTTATCGCCTTTTGGATTTCACCACTATGTCGTCCACATAGTCCTCCACTATATCATGAATCATGTCATGAAATATGGCATGCATTGCCCTTTGATAAGTTGCCCCCGCATTCTTCAACCCGAATGGCATTACTACATAGTAGAAATTCCCAAACGGGGTACGAAAGGCTGTCAATTCTGCATCTTCTATGGACATCTTTATCTGATTGTAACCCACAAACCCGTCCATGAATGACATCATCTCATGATTAGCCGTTGCATCTACCAAAGTGTCTATGTTGGGTAATGGATACATGTCCTTCAGGCATGCCTTGTTCAAGTCTCTGAAATCCACACATATTCGTAGCTGTCCATTTGATTTCTTTATCGGTACGATGCTGGAAAGCCATGTTGGATGTTGGAACGGTTTGATGAACCCTACTTCCAGTAACTTTTTGATTTCTTCCTTTATTTGGGTTTCGACTTCGGGTGTATAGTTGTGAGGTGCTTGCTTCATTGGCTTCATTCCCGGGCTTATGTTTAGATTGTGCTCCACAAGATCTTTGTCAATTCCGGGCATCTCGTCATAATTCCAAGCAAAGACGTCCCTATACTCTCGCAATAGTTGTATGAGCTCCTCTTTCTGGTTAGCCTCAAGCTCCTTGTTGACATAAGTCGGTCTTGGCGTTCCTCCATCTGTTGCCAAATCAACTTCTTCTAATTCATTTTGTTGAGGTTTTGTCCTATCCTCAAAACATTCTGGAGCTGGTTCTAGCTTTTGTTGTACAACTTCTTCTTCTTCATTATTGCTGGAGTGGGGAACACCTCCTGAGCCGTTGGGTTTGCATGCTTCTTTGGCTTTCCCTCAGACCGCCACAATCGAAACACTACCTTTCCATCGGGTTTTACAACCCTCTCCCATTTTGCCTTTTGGCCATCCTCAGACTGTGTACTATCCGCTTGGCATTTATTATATTTCTGGCATCTTCAGGATCTACTGGCCTTTTCTTCTCTTTTCTTCCTTCCTTCTCCAAGTCCACTACTCTCGGCTTTCATATTTTTTGGAACATTCTCCATGTTCCGAGGGTCTTCTTCTTCACTTTTTACGGGTACAAACTTATCTTCCTGCACTTCCTTCCAAATTGCTAGTCTTAAAGAATCGGGCCTCTCGATCTGGTTCTCTCCCTCTTCAAATGACATCATCGAAGAAAGTTGCTTCATGATGATGTGCCTCCTCCGTCCAAAGGGATTCCGAGTTCTTTGGTACCTTCACTTCTTTCCCTTTCCGATAGCTTTGAGCACCATCGATGAAAGACCGAGGGTACCACCCCATAGTCATTTTGCCAAGCCCTTCCCAAAGAAGACTTGGTATGTTGCATCTACCTCGCAACATGGAACATTACAGCCCTCGAATCTTTCCAACTTGCATGTCTGCCTTGATGTGTCCCATGGTTCTTGTGGTTGCGGTTGGCGAATCCTGTAATGTTTGTTTGTTCCTTCCTTCATCTTCTTCTTATCCGGCGAGCCTAACCGTTTTGAACATGGTGTAGGGCATAATATTTACAGATGCTCCATTGTCAATGAACGCCTCCGCACTTTATGCCATTGATTACATTGATTCACATACATACGGCCATATTCTTGGTATCTTATCTCTCTATCGCCTTTAGAAAAGATATCTTATTTGCTTCTTCCTCCATCGCCTTCACAAATCCTTTGCTTATGGCCATGCAAGTCTCCTGTGTCTCGGCCACCTTAATAATTGCCTCGGTTTGCCTCAATCCTTGCTTCTTTCGGCAATCCTATCTAATCGAAAAATTTTCGAACTTGGCCCCATTCATCAACGCCATCACCGCAGTTCGGTCACACTCTCCTCCTTTTCTTCCATCATCATCTCCACTTCGGGATTGTGTTGTGGATAACAGTGTTGCATGTTTCTTTCCCCTTGTGATTTGGCAGTGGCTTGTCATGAACACTGCTTTCCTTTCCAAGTTCAATCTCCCCATTTGCCAGCTTCTCGTGGAATATCCTACGCAGGCTATAGCAATCTATAGTTGATTGTCCCGCGTATTGGTGGAATACATGTAAGTCCGCCTTCTTCATCTTCTCACACATCAAATCTAGGGCCTTGGGGTTTCACCACCCCATGTTCAATCCATTGCTCAGATAGACCCTCAATGCTTTCTCACTGCATGTGATAGCCTCCGGGACCGACTTTCTTGCATATTTGTCTCCAGGCCTTCCTTTGCTTCGATCAAATTTTTTCTCATGCTTCTCCCTCTTGCCCCCTTGTGGTTTTAACTGAGAGTCAGCCAAAGCCATAGTTGCTGTCCTCTTGCCCCTCCATGTAACCGCAGTCATGGCTAGCTGGCAAAGGTCATGATTCCTCCCAAGTCTTGTGCAAAAGCTGAGAGGGTCGCGAAGGAATCACAAGCCTTGGTAATGAGGTGGGGCTTGAAGGAATCTAAGGCACCATTGTTGCAAATGCTGACCAGGTTCTTTTCTTCAATCGGCTCTGCACACTTCTGTGCCTGGGCCCTGAACCTGTCAACGTAATCTGATAGCTCCTCATTCGACTTCTGTTTGAACCGCATGAGTTCTACAATGGTTACTGCTTTCGCACATAGAAAAAATTTCTTAAAAATTGTAATTTTAGGTCATCCCAATCATGGACTGACCCCTTCTCCAAATTGTAGTACCAACTGAAGGCACTATCCGTCAAAGTTTTGTTAAATTCCCGCATCAACAAGTTATGGTTGTTCACTTCATCATATCCCAGCAATGGAGACATCGACTCTACAAACCTGGCAATATGTTCCCTCGCGTTTCCTTTCTCCCCGTTATATTTTAGAAACTGCGGGGGATGCTCAATATACCCTATCGGGTAAGGTTGCCTCCGAATGTGTGCCGGGTAAGGCGGAGTAAAGTTTAACTCCGAGGGTCGGGATGTCTGCCTACGAAGTTGATTGATCACATCGATCATATCATCCTTCGTCACATACTGGGTCGTGGCGTGGACTCTTTGGGGTGTTTTGATATACTGCTGTATCGGCGGTGTGTATGGTAGAGAGATTGGTTGATGCACACTTGCATCATGCAAAGCTAGCACTGGCGGCAGTTGCTGGCTCACTCGCTGGACATTGCCTGGAATGGTTGGCATTTGCAGCTGTGAAATTGATGGGAGAGCAGTTGGGATGATGTTTGTCTGAGGTTGGCTTACTTCCAACCTAAGTTGTGGCACGTCGCCACTGTGCTGGGCCTCCAAGTTGATTATTGGAATCGATTGACTTTCCGTCGATGGAGGTACAATCTGGTTCTCTTTGTTGTTGCTGCCATTGTTGTTGTCTTCCACTCCTACCGCTCCCCTGCGAACTTCCCGGAACATGGCCTTAAAAGTGGGAATCAGATCAACTAACGGGCGGAAATTCCCCATCTCCTCTTGCTTCCTTTTTCAGATTTCCAAAGATCATGGCCATCATCATCCCTTGCCCTTCTCGTGCTTCCTTCAATGCCTTGAGCATTTCCAGTTCCACAATATTCGTCTGGTCTCCGCCTGCATCCTCGCCTTGCCTTCCTGCGTTGGTTTGTTGTTGATTAGCCATATGTGGTGATGTCGAACTCCCTTTTGAAGCGTCTTCAACAAGTGGTTGGTCAAAATCCAGGTTTGTGCCTTGGAATGCTTGAGTTACTTGTCTAAAAACTGGATCCGGTGAGGTAATGTTATTTGTTGGTGAAGCAGCTCTTCCTGTGTTCTCCCACTTCGAGTAGTGGGCAAGGAAATCACGCATTGCTAGGGTTAGGATTTCGTGTTGGCTGAGGAGGAGAGAAATCCACGAAGAATACGGAATTGATTGATTGATTGTAGAGGGGAGAATGGCAGGTGAGCGATTACTCCAACGACGCGTGGCAGAACCCCTAGAATCCGGAAACCGTGTTAGGGTTATTGGGATTCCAAGAGCCTTCTTCAGTTCTTCGAGTTCCGAGAGTGTTCGAATCTTGTTAGTGCTTTTAGGTGGAATATCCAAGCCTTATTAAGCTACCAAAAGAGTCCTCCCCCTTCCTAGAATGGAAGGGGTATTTATAGAGTTTCCTGGACTTAAGTCATCACATGCTAGGCACATGTTTTCAATGAAATTCTAGAAATACCCTTCAGTCATTAAAGTAATGCCCATATTGCCCTGTCCTTCTAGCCACCAATCCAATCCCTCAATCAATTCCCAAAATGAGCCGCCTCCACGAGTCTTCCGCCTCGGGACACGTGGAGACTTCTCCCGATCTAGCACATTTATTTCTGACTTTTCCATCCTCATTCCATTTGGTTATGCGAACCCTAAATTGCACATTTAATGAGGTCGTGGAACCCTAATTGTGCATTTAATTTAATTAGGTCATGTGAACCCTAATTTTGCACATGGGCCCACAATAGAATACTGCAATGATAAAACGTGGGGTGAAGGAGTATTATTACCCGTCGAATTCTGATTGCAAATGGAGCGATCCGATTGCTGATTAGGCAGATGAGTTAGAAATGAAGCAACGCCCCATATTTGACGCGTTAGGGTTTCTCTAAATTCTAATAAATCTTCCTTCACCCCACGTTGTTGTTATCCAATCGATCGTGTTCCTCTTCTTCTTCATCTTGTCCCTATTCTTCTGTCTGTTCATCTCCGTCGGCGGAGGTTGTTGGGGATAAAATCTGATAATTTTATCATTGCGCGCAGTAGAGTTTTGAAGGCTTTTCATAAATGTATTCTTGGAAATCAATGAATAGAATTTGAACTGTTTTTTGAAAACAGAGAAAATAGCCATTAATGGTGGTGCAGAAGGAATGGTAGAGAAGGAAAACAAATAGGTAAAATAGTCTTGGTTTTGTAGAACGACAAATATTTTGAGAAGAAAAAAACACTCTAGAATGTCAGATATAATAGGATGAACGAAGTACTAGCTGGCATTCCAACAAGTCAAGTGTACTAAATTATGATACTCAAAAGTCAAGACTTGTTTTATTGTAAAAGGTCACAAGTCTGAATTTACTCAACAAAAGTCATAATTTACATATTGAAAATAAATACTATAGCTATTTATACACAACCACCTTCTAAATGTTGTTATCCTTGCATTATATATATTTAATGATAGTTTATTTTCAAGCTTTTTATACACAAGCACCTTTTAAGATCAATGCTAGCTAGTTCTTAATTTGCTCATTGGTATACATATGGAGATTGGGAATCTCTCTTTCCTTGCTAAGAACCTTGTAAGGGATTGTTGTTTCTGTGTTACTAGTATATCTTGGTATGTCTCTCCCTCCCTTTTTAGAAAGTGATTATTGTTTTTTTTTATTTGTCGATTGTAGATTTCGAGGAAACTTAATTTCTCATACTATCTTTTATGATTAAAGATTAATTTATTTCTTTCTCATCTTTTAAATTAATTTTAAAATATTAATATTGAAATTTTATACTTATATTTATCACGATCGAGATTTAATTAAGTTATTTTTCGTTGTTACCATAATATACATATATAATGAAATTTATGTGTAAAATTTTATTGTACTAGCAATTTTTTCTCTTCTTTACTTTAATCATTCATTAACTTATCATATATAAATATATACTATGGTTGAATAAATAGAATATATAAATAAAATAAGATGGATTTTTTTTACAAAACTGCTTTTCCTTTTAATTTAGAGGTACGGAGGTAAGAAGAGCTTGTTGCCTGAGTTATCATTTTACAAATTAATTTATTACTACCTCAATCTCAATATTTAAAACCATGTATTTTAGGGAAATGCGGTTGATAATGTAAGAATAATATTTATGTTGCGAGAACAAATAAACATTTATCGATACTTTTATATTTATTTTAATAACACTTTGTATTTTCAGAGAAACTTATTATTCTGACAGCATACTCTGTTATTTTTTAACGTCAATTAAAAAAGTTGTGAAATTCTCATTTAATGAATCAACCAAAATTGAATAACAATGTGTTGGAAAAATACGAATAAATATTCAACTATCAAATAAAAGAAGGGCGGAAATAAAACTTATCGATGTAGAGCAAATTAATTATGTTGAGCAGAGGCGTGCAGTGCATTGTCCTTAAGTAGAAATTTCGTCCCTTGGAGATCTTTTCTCGGTGCTAAGGTCACTGACGAAATCATACTCCATGATTCAACGACTCTTCACCCAACTAACCAGCACTTGAAATAGTTGAATGACCCAGGAACAACTTCTAATTTTCCTTACTCAAACTCGAAAATTATCATATATATATATATATATATATATATATATATATATATATATATATATATAAGATGAGCTCCTTTATATAAGAATAGAATATGCATGACAACGGTAATAAAAATAACTCTTCAACGGTAATAAACTTTAATATATAGCAACGGTACTATATTAATGCAACGATAATATAAAATTAATATCCCAATAATTAAGTAATTAATATTTATTTAATGAGTTATAAATCTTCATAAAATAATATGTATATTTTATTTAAGTTTGTAATATTATATAACTAAAAATTCAACAATCCCCCACATATTTTTAAAGTAAAAAAAAATAAATTGAGTAAGAAAAATAAGAATACAGTGCGTTAACACTGGTGTCTTTTGGACTATGAACTAATGTATGGAGTGAATAAGACTTGATTCACAGAAAATTGGTGAAATAAAAATTTCTATGAACCTTCTTCTTTATTATGAATCAGTAATCATATTACTCACACTACAAACTTTAATTAGAAGTTGTTCTACGCGATTTGACACATTTTGGCCTCATACATACACCTGAATTCATGAGGCGCCTAGAAAACCTGTCTTGTTTTCATAAGAGACGGCCCCACCTCTACACTCATATAGGTGTTTTCATCAAATGTGTTCTACAGTTAAACACATCACCCAATAGGACTATGGAAAACATTAAGAGTATATAACTCAATCTCTAACACTGTAGAATTACATTATCCTACACCATAGGGATGAACTCAAATATGTATAAAATGGATAGTGTCTCAACCAATCAACCAATTACTTTTTGTTACCCATATGAACCTACTGCCTGGGATTACCATTCATATAGGTTGGGTTACCATCACTGTTGATTTCTGTAATAGACAGTAGTCCCATCCCCCTCGATGTATTGCTCACTAGCCTCTTGCTTAGTGGCTTTGTGAGAGGATCCATAAGATTTAACTCTGACCTAAAAAAATTAAGGGATATAATCCCGTCACATAAAAGCTGTCTCACAATATTATGTCTTAGGCGATATCTCAAGAACTGCATGATTATCGAAGTTGTAAACCCCAACTTTTTTTGAATAAAGATGAATTTTCTATAAATATTAATTTTGAATATTATGGAGTAAATTGATATAATGTTATAAATGGGTAATATTTATAAATTTTGCAAAGTACGCAAGTTGTTATATAATATTCGATTGGTCGGGAATATTCGCTTTTAACAGAAATATTCGTATAACGCAGAGCAATCATCGGTGGACCCCACAATGTAATTATTGCCTGATTGAGAAAACGACAAAAATATTTTATTAAAATAACTACGAAGTTTTACCGCTGATACTATTGAACTACTCTAGAGTAAAAGTACAAGAATACGCGTGGTTGCATAAGAGCACACCTATTGATTATCGATGCTTACGTGAGAAGTCATTCAGCTTTTGTTCAATTATTGCTATATAAGAATTGTTGCATAATATCTCACGTTATTTGATTCAATTATTGTCGATATTTTATATATTGTTAAAATCAATAATTGAGACGACAAAGTTATTAATATTATTATTTGCAATATTAACGATGTCTAGAAGTTCTGTCAAGGAGAGGTTTGGTCACCTAATTGCGCGCCAATAGAGAGAAATCCTTATTAGAAAACCCCCTCTTTCCTAGGAACGACCTGGTCGATTAATATTGTGAATTGTAATAAAGATGATAAATGTTGTTAAAAATATTGAGGATATTTTATGAAGTATTTGTTATAAATTGGCTTATTATTTGGATTTCCACTTACCCATTTTTTTTAAAAAAATCGGTAGAAAATTATTTTTATAATGGCGGGGACCCACATGTGGGGCCCACTAGTGAAAAATGACATCGGGGTAGGGAAGATATGTTTGTCACTTAATTTAGGAAATTGCGTAAGATGTATTATTTTTATTATATAGGATATATATATATATATATAGGATGGAAAAAGGAGTATTATATATATATATATATATATATATATATATATATATATATAAAGTTTGACAAAAATTGGCATGAAAAGTCTTGGGTGGGGAGAATTGGATGAATTGGTCTGAGAGGGAGTGATTATTAGTATTATTATATATATATAGGTAATCGATGGTTTATATATATATATATATATATATATATATATATATATATATTATATTTTATATTTTATTTAAAAAAAAAATTAAATATGGACCGCCGATTAAAGTAAATCAATCTGGACCGCTCATGGATTAGTTACTATGCATTCCATTTTCCTATAAATAGAAGTTCATTCCTTCATTATTTTCTTACTTAATTCAATTTAACTCTGTAGAGAGAAACTATAGAGAGACTATAGAGAGAGAAGAAAAGTATTCTCGCTACTTAACTACTTTTATATTCAGCTTTTTTTTACTAGAAGGGTGTTATTCTTTCTTATTCATGAAGAGAATCTGTTGTTATTCCATTTCTTATTATTCTGTTGAATAACTTCAGATACGCTATTTCCTACCCTATACTTGGTGACATTCTTCTATTATTCTTTTAATATTCGCTTGAACATCCTCGTCATGTGTTTTACACCGGACCGGGTTCCGCTTTTTTATTATTATTCCGTTGAACATCCTCGTCTTTGTGTTTTACACCGACCGATTCCATCTTATTATTATTCTTCGTTGGAACATCCTTTCGCGCATGTTTTACACTGGACCTAGTTCCGCTTTTTATTATTCTCGTTGAACATCCCGCTTGCAAATTTTGCCTCGACCGGTTCCGTTATTATTATTCGTTGAATAACTCGCTCTATGCAAGCACCGCATGCACGGTGATTTCTTTTGTTATTCCATTCTTTATTATACTCAACCGGTTAAAGTTTTGACTTCTATACTCCATGAAATTAGTAGAATATCCTTGATATTTCAAGCGCTTCATCCAAAGATCTTTTCATGGAAATATTCTTCTGATCATTCTTGAATTTTACTCTACAAAACAGTATCATGTTGACAATTTGGACGTTAATAATTCCTGGATAAAATAATTTTTGAACTTGTTTTATTGAATTCTTATATCATTGTCATCATCCTCATGTTTATATTTTGTTGAAAGTCATCTGTGGCCTGTAGTGCATAGATGGACTTGGTATGATTATGACTGTGGATTATTCTTGTAATCATGACCGTAATGTTACAAATGATGTGGTAAAAGTTCTCATCGTCCGTAGTGTATCGATGGACGCTTGTTAGGCATGATCATGACTATTAATGAATACACAAATATTCTTTGCCCGTAGTGCATGGATAATTGTGGTCGTGATACTAAAGAATATCCTTGGCCGTAGTGCAGGGGTGATTCGATGATGTGGAATATTTATTAAGCTGAGTCTCAAATGATAAAAAGGATGAAAAACTTTTTAATCATAAAAGATAGTAGATTTTATTTTCTACTTGACTCTTTTAATGGATTGCTTGTTCACCGCAGCTTAAACTTGATGTCTATTATATTTTATCGCTTTTAACATTGTTGGAGACTAATGATAATTTATTCTCGCATTATCTTAGTCATAATATTTCTTCTTGGGCTAGTTGAGCTCACCCTTTCTTTCACCGTTTCTTCTTCAGAAATGAGAACATAGCAGGGACTAGTCCTGGGAACCTGAGTGACGATTGGTCCAGGATAGCATTAGTAGTCCTCACTATTCTCGTGAAATAGTGTGTTAATAATTGTAATGAGGACTCCTTTTGAGTTTGTATAATCTCTAGTAGACAATAATTGTATTCAAACTCACAGCTATGTTTTGTCGATTGTACACGATATAATTGTATTAGTAAGTTGTATTTGAATTTTGTACCATGTATCCGACGACCCAAGATGGGTGATGTATACCTAATTTTGGGGCGCCACAACTTGGTATCAAAGCTTAGGATATGATCCCAAGCTAAGATGTGAGACTAGAACTAGGAGGGGAGAGACGGGGAATTCCTTCGCTAAGATTTAACCTACTTAAATTTATTTTGTATTTAAATTGGTTGGTCGAAGTTTAGAGATATTATGTTACATGTCAATTAACCTTTGTTTTGTGGCAAGATTCAAAAATGACATCCGAAAATGTTGAGAATAAAGAATGGAGCACAAGAGACCGCTTAAGTCTCCACATATCAATAATCGTGAAAATGTGCATCGTGAAGGCGACAATCCTCATGCAAACAACAACACCGACCAAATGATGAATGATGGATTGTTCGTAGGTTTTATGCAATTCATGCAACAAAGAAAGCGAGAGCGGCTCTCGCCCAAAATGTAGGTGGAAACACTGAAACTCTCTAAGCACCACCGCTAAACAGCTTCAAGGAGCTGGGACCACCGAGTTTAAGGGAGAGCCAAAACCACTTATAGCGAAGCATGGATAAAGCAAATCACCAAGATATTTGATGTCTTGGGATGCTCCGAGGAGCAAAAGGTTCCATTTCACCGCCTTTATATGTCATGCGGAGAGGCAGACATCGGGGGAATCGGTAGAAACGTACTCAACCCGCCAGATCAAGATGTCTTGGGAGAAGTTCCAAGAGTTGTTCAACGACAAATACTTTCCCGAAAGTATTCGCCACACGAAGGAGGTGGAGTTTATCAAATTGAGCAAAATAATATGACCGTGTCGCAATACGAGGCAAAATTTATGGAGTTATCCCGGGCCATGGTCCCACTTGGTGGATAATGAAGAGAGAATGGCGCGAATGTTTTTAAGAGGTTTGAAGTCGAGATACGCCAACATCTTATTTCTCATAAACCTGTGTTTGTATTCGGATGTTGTAAATAGGGCTCATTGGTGGAGCGCGATAACGAGTCAACGCAACCAAAAGAGAGAGCAATGAGAATGAAATGATAATACCAAGTGAGAGCAATCATCGGGCTGTGACAACAAGCGTGGAGGGAATCAACAGCCGAAATGGTAACCACTTCAAAGGTAATCGTGGCCAAAAACAATAAGAATGGACATTTCAAGAAGAGGAGATTCAACAATGATGGAAAGACGCAAAGACCAAAGACCAAGCACCCGTTGTTAAGGAAGGAGAAAGACCACCTATCATATGCTTCAAATGCGGAGGGGAGGGACACATCAAATTCAAATTGCGCGATGCCATCCCAAATCATGTTATAATTGTGGAAGAGAAGGTCACTTAGCCCAATTTTGTCGCTCACCAAGACAAATTCAAATAGGATGGAGGCACCAAAGGTCATCCCGTAAAAAGTCAAAGCCAGTGTAAGTGCAAGGGAGAGCTTTGTCAGACCTCCCAGTAAGCAAGGAACCCGAATGAGGTCATCACGTGTAAGCTTATCATAAACTCTAGCGAAGTCTATACCTTATTTGATACCGGCTTCTACCCATTCTTTTATTTCTCCTACTTGCGCCAACGATTAAATTTGACTCGAGAAATTAGACTTTGAATTATCTCGTGAAAACTCCGCTTGGGAGAAACCTTCATTACATCCACTTGCTTATAAGTCTTGTTTGGTTCAAGTTGGTACCCACACATTACCCATCGATCTTATTGCATTAAAAATACTTGATTTGATGTAATTCTAGGATTGATTGTTAACTACTCATCATGCAAAAATTGATTGTTTTCGTAAGGTTGTTAGCTTTCATATTCCTAATCGACCTATTATGCGAATTCAAGCAACCAAACCATTAAAATCAATCATCGTCATCTCAAGCCATAAAGCTATTCGCTTATTGAAAACGGATGTCAAGCTTTCTTAGCTCATGTCACGATCTAAACAAAAATACGCCGCTTTTGAATAATATTTCTATTGTTAATGAATTTCCGACGATTCCCAAGAACTTCCCCGCCTCCCCCCAGAGCGTGAAATTGAATTTTGTATCGACCTTTCGAACCCTAGAGACAAAACCCATTTCTAAATCCCCATATCGAATGGCTCTATTGAACTTCGTGAGTTAAAAACTCAACCGCAGGAATTGTTAGACATCGGCTTTATTCGTCCCTAGTACTTCTCCTCGGGGTGCTCCTGCTCTATTCGTGAAGAAGAAAGATGGGAGTATGCGACTTTGTATTGATTATCTGGAGTCAATCATGTCACCATCAAAAATAGGTACCCATTGCCACGTATTGATGACCTGTTTAACCAATTGTAAGGAGCCAAATTCTTTTCAAAGATCGATCTTCGCTCCTGGATATCACCAATTGAAGATTAGAACCGGCGACATTCCAAAGACGGCTTTCGTAACTCGAAGACGGCATTATAAATTCCTAGTCATGTCCTTTGATCGACTAATGCTCCCGCCGCCTTCATGGATATGATGAACCGAGTATTCAAGGAATATTTGATCACTTTGTGGTCGCTTTTTATTGATGACATCCTTATTTATTCCAAAAGCCGTGAAGATCATGAGCAACACTTGAGGTCGATACTCCAAAAGCTTCGTGAATACAAGCTTTATGCCAAGTCAAGAAATGTGAGTTCTAGCTTGAGGAAGTAGCATTCCTCGGGCACGTGGTATCAAGTCATGGAATATCTGCTGACCCAAAGAAAGATCAAGCTATTCAAAGTCGGGAGCAACCTAAATCAAATGATCAAGCACGAGCTTTCTTGCTTAGTCGGTTATTTTCGAGAGATTCGTAGAAGGGTTTTCTCGAATCGCTACTCCACTAACTCAAATTGACTTCGGAAGATACAAAGTTCTATTGGAGCGAGGAATGTGAGAAGAGTTTTCAAGAACTCAAGAGGAGACTCATTTCAAAGACTGCTCGACAATACCATCCGTTCGGAGGGATTTGTCATCTACAAAGATGCTTCGCAAAGGGTTAGATGTGTTCTCATGCAACATGGGAAAGTCATAGCCTATGCCTCACGACAACTCAAAGAATATGAGAGGAATTATCCTACTCATGATCTAGAGTTAGCAATATGTTGTCTTCGCACTAAAGATTTGGAGGCATTACTTGTATGGGGAGAAAGTGGAGATCTTTACTTGATCATAAAAGCCTCAAATATTTCTTCACTCAAAAGGAACTCAACATGCGACAACGACGCTGGCTTGAACTGCTGAAAGATTATGATCATACTATCCAATACCATCCTCGAAAAGCGAACGTGGTAGCCGACGATCGAGTAGTAAGATCATATGCGGCACGAAAGTGCAATATTGTCAACGCAAAGGCCCATTTTGTATGACTTGCAAAGGATGGAGATAGAGATAAAGACCTGTGGACCCACGTGATGATGGCAAATATACGAGTAGAACCGACTTTAATTGATAAAATTAAAGTCGCTCAAATTACGATCCGAGTCGATGCGCATGAGAAGAAGAAAGTGCAAGAAGGTGCGATGCCGAAGCAAGAATCGATGAAGAAGGAATACTTCGAGTCAACTCCGCACTTTGTGTTCCTAACGACCCCGATTTAAAGTATAAAATCATGATGGAGGCGCACAACACACCGCTTGCAATCCATCTCGGGAGTACCAAAATGTATCATGATCTTCACATATATTTTGGTGGGGCAATATGAAGAGAGAGATAAGCGTTGTTTATCTCAAGGTGTCTAACGTGTCAACGAGTCAAGGCGAGCATCAAGTACCAAAAGGTCCATTGCAACCACTTGAAATTCCGTAATGGAAGTGGGAGCACATTACCATGGATTTCAAGCATCGGTCTTCCCAAAGTTTCTCAAGGCATAGATGCGATTTGGGTCATTGTTGATAGATCGACCAAGTCTCGCTCATTTCTTACCGATACGAGAAACTTATACACTTGAACGCCTTTCTCAGTATGTATATAAACGAGGTTGTAAGATTGCATGGTATGCCAAGATCCATAGTTTCGATCGAGACCCAAGATTCACTTCACGATTTTGGGTTAGTTTGAAAAAGCTATGGGCACAGATTTACGATTTAGCTTCAAGATATCATCCTCGAATTTGGACGGACAATGGAGAGGACTATTCAAACTCTTTAAGATCTATTAAGACTCTGTGGTCCTCGATTTCAAGGGAAGTTGGGACAAGTTCTTACCATCGGTGGAGTTTTCCTACAACAACAGCTTATCAAGCAAGTATCGGCATGGCTCCATTCGAGCGCCAGATGGAAGAAAGTGTCGCTTCTCCAAAGATACTTGGATGAGGTGGGTGAAGCAACGTTGTTGGGACCGGAGTTGGTACGTATGACTACGGAAAAGATTCAAACGATCCGACAACGTATAAAAACCTCACAAGATCGACAAAAGAGTTATGCTGATCTTCATCGAAAGGACGTGGAATTCGATATAGGAGATCATGTGTTGTTACGTGTTGCTCCATGGAAAGGAGTTACGAGATTTGGAAAGAGAGGAAAGCTCAATCCTCGATTCATCGGCCCATTTTTAATCCTCGATCGAGTAGGAACTGTGGCCTATAGACTTGCTTTACCGCCAAGTATGTCTCGTGTTCATAACGTTTTTCACATATCCATATTACGTAAATATGTGGAAGACCCGAACCACATTATCGAAGTTGGAACCGGATGAAATAGCGGAAGATTTAACGTATAAAGAGGTTCCTGCTCAAATCTTGATAAGAAGGAACATATTCTACGCCCAAGGTTATACCTCAAGTCAAAGTTTTATGAAGAAACCACGATGTCGAGGAAATGACCGGGAGTTAGAATCAAAATGAAGTCAAGGTATCCTTACCTCTTCGATATACCGTGTACGCACTTCTAATTTCGAGGGCAAAATTTCATAAGAAGGGAGATTGTAAACCCCAACTTTTTGAATAAAGATGAATTTTCTATAAATATTATTTTTGAATATTATGGAGTGAAATTGATATAATAATATAGTGGGGTAATATTTATAAATTTTGCAAAGTACGCAAGTTGTTATATAATATTCGATTGGTCGGGAATATTCGCTTTAACAGGAATATTTGTACAACGGAGCAATCATTGGTGGACCCCACAATGTAATTATTGTAGGATTGAGAAAACGACAAAATATTTTATTGAAATAACTACTGAAGTTTTACCGCTGATATCGCTGAACTACTCCTAAGTAGTAAAAAGTACAAAGAATACGCGTGGTCATATAAGAGCACACCTGTATTGATTATCGATGCTTACGTGAGAAGTCATTCGCTTTTTTTCAATTATTGCTATAGTAATTGTTGCATAATATCTCACGTTATTTGATTCAATTATTGTCGATATTTTATATATTGTTAAAATCAATAATCGAGACGACAAAGTTATTAATATTATTATTTGCAATATTAACGATGTCTCAGAAGTTCTCACAAGGAGAGGTTTGGTCACCTAATCATACCGCTAATAGGGAGAAATCCTTATTGAAAGCCCTCCTCTTCCTCGAACGACTTCGGTCGATTAATATTGTGAATTGTAATAAAGATGATAAATGTTGTTAAAAATATTGAGGATATTTTATGAAGTATTTGTTATAAATTGGCTTATTATTTGGATTTTCACTTACCCATTTTTTTTTAAATAATCGGTAGAAAATTATTTTTATAATGGCGGGGACCCACATGTGGGGGCCCACTAGTGAAAAATGACATCGGGTAGTAGGAAGATATGTTTGTCACGGATTTAGGAAATTATTATTGATGTATATTATATATATATATATTATATATATATATATATATATATATATATATATATAGGATGGAAAAAGGGAGTATTATATATATATATATATAAGTTGGACAAAAATTGGCATGAAAAGTCTTGGGTGGGGGAGAATTGGATGAATTGGTCGGGAGGGAGTGATTATTAGTATTATTATATATATATAAAAGTATATATATATATATATATATATATATATATATATATATATATATATATATATATATATATTATATATTATATTTTATTTAAAAGATTTTTCTTTAAATATGGACCGTCAGATTAAAGTAAATCAATCTGACCGCTGCTCATGGATTAGTTACTATGCATTCCATTTTCCTATAAATAAAGCTCATTCCTTCATTATTTTCTTACTTAATTCACTAAACTCTAGAGAGAGAAACTATAGAGAGACTATAGAGAGAAGAAGAAAAGTATTCTCTACTTAACTACTTTTATATTCAGCTTTTACTGTAAGGGGTGTTATTCTTTCTTATTCATGAAGAGAACTCGTTGTTATTCCATTTCTTATTATTCTGCTGAATAACTCAGATATGCTGGCTCACCCTATACTTGGTGACATGGTGACATTCTTCTATTATTTTGTTGGAACATCCTGTCATGCATTTTTTTTACAATCGGACCGGTTCCGCCTTTTATTATTATTATCGTTGGAACATCACCGTTCCGTGTTTTTGGAACACCGCACTTGGTTTTTATTCCTTTTCCGCTTTATTATTCTGTTGAACATCCCGTCGAGCAAAAATTTGCCCGACCGTTTCCGTATTATTATTCTGCTGAATAACTCGCCTATGCGGTACCGCATGCATGGTGATTTCTTTTGTTATTCCATTCTTTATTATACTCAAATTGGTTAAAGTTTTGACTTCTATACTCCATGAAATTAGTAGAATATCCTCGATATTTGCGCTTCATCCAAAGATCTTTTCATGGAAATATTCTTCCGATCATTCTTGAATTTTACTCTACAAAACAAAGATCATGTTGATAATTTGACGTTAATAATTCCCGGATAAAATAATTTTTGAACTTGTTTTATCAATTCTTATATCATTGTCATCATCCTCATGTTTATATTTTGTTGAAAGTCATCTCGTGGGCCTGTAGAGTGCATGATGGACTTGGTATGATTATGACTGTGGATTATTTGGTGTAATCACGACCGTAATGTTACAAATGATGTGGTAAAAGTTCTCATTGGCCCGTAGTGCATCGATGGACGCTTGTTGGCATGATCACGACCATTAATGAATACACAAATATTCTCGCCCGTAGTGCATGGATAATTGTGGTCGTGATACTAAAGAATATCCTCGGGCGTAAGTGCAGGGGTGATTCGATGATGTGGAATATTTATTGTCGAGTCTCAAATATAAAAGTGATAAAAAACCTTTTTAATCATAAAAGATAGTAGATTTTATTTTTACTCGACTCTTTTAATGGATTGCTTATTTCCCCGCAGGTTAAACTTGATGTCTATTATATTTTATTAGTTTAACATTGTTGGAGACTAATGATAATTTATTCTGCATTATCTTAGTCATAATATTTCTTACTGGGCTAGTTGAGCTCACCCTTTCTTTCACTGTTCTCTTCAGGAAATGAGAACATAGCAGGGACTAGTCGGGGAACGGAGTGACGGTCCAGAAGATAGCATTAGTAGTCCTCACTATTTTGTGAAATAGTGTGTTAATAATTGTAATGAGGACTCCTTTTGAGTTTGTATAATCTCTAGTAGACAATAATTGTATTCAAACTCACAGTTATGTTTTATCGTATTGTACACGACAGTTGTATTAGTAAGTTGTATTTGAATTTTGTACCATGTATCTGACAACCCAAGATGGGTGATGTATACCTAATTTTGGGGGCGTCACAGTAGTAATACAAACCAAATCCAATAGTACCTCGCAGATACTTGAGTATTCTATATAAAGCAATCCAATTATCCTTATTAGGAATATGAGCATATCTGCTGATCTATTAACTGCATATTAGCAGTTTTAGAACCAATTTTCCTTCTTTTCTTTTTTTTAGAGTCAGGTAACATTACCTTAGCAAGACACCCCCACACTTTAAGGTATTTGAAGTTAGGTAAATGATTTTTCC
Source organism: Panax quinquefolius (assembly GCA_020205615.1). Classification (NCBI taxonomy): domain Eukaryota; kingdom Viridiplantae; phylum Streptophyta; class Magnoliopsida; order Apiales; family Araliaceae; genus Panax; species Panax quinquefolius. Next base: position 31,939,342 of record CM035165.1, read on the forward strand.
CAAAACTCAAAAGGTGTTTTTCCAGTTTTCACCAACATGTAACTTTATATTCACATTATACACACACGAGTATTCAAACTTGGCTATTCATATTGGGAATTGAAATTTCAAACTTTTTTCTCAGTTTAGCCCACCAATAAAGAGTCACTAAACGTAGATTAAAGAACATAAAGCCAAAAACCTCTAGCAGAAAATAAAGATTACCATTGCCAAACACGTCACAATCTACTTTAAGTAATTTGACATTTCCCCTAACCAACCAACAAAGTTTTCTGCGAGACCCTAAGTGATCAGTTTCATCTTACGAAGACTAGCATAATGCTATAAATAAGAACATCATTTAAAAAAACGGTTCACTGGCCTCTCAAACCTACACTGCTTGAAAATGGAATGGTTATAGTGCTAGTTACTAAACTAACCCTTAGACTTCGTAATAAAGGCCCACACATTTGAGGATTACATGCACTCAATTTTATATGTTTATTAATTTAATAATTCAATAGTCCAAAATGAATACTTCACGAAATCCATCCAACTTTAAGAAATCAGTCTCTCATATTGTGATATTATATATGAGTCATTTTCGTCCATTTTGAGCATATCTCAACACAAGTTATATCATTATGAGCTACTTTCATTAGTCTCGACTTCTACTTTGACATTCATTTTTAGACTATTATTCATAGACCAAGGCTCAACTACAAGAGTTATTTATCAAATCACCCCAGGGCGCACCATCTCTTCCACCCAAAAAAATTGGTCAAAGTGTAGGTATTTATGAGCAAGAAACCATACTTGCATAAAATTGTTCAGATCAATTAATTAATTATATGCATGAATAAAAATCTTTGACAACAAACCTTTAATAAAAGACTCTCATTTTGGGACAGACGAAATTGAGTTTTTATAATTACCTCTACTAAAGAACTCTCATTTTGCCAAATTAGTAAAAATATAGATATTGGTCCTCTCATGTTAATGTGGATTCACTTATTATGTTCCTTTGTTTGTTTCACAAAACTCGTCTCACATGAATAATAAATAAAACATTATTCATGTAAATAAGATCTTGTAAAAGTATTAAGATTTCTACTTAAGATTGTTGGAAAAATACGAATAAATATTCAACTATCAAATAAAAGAAGGACAGAAATAAAACTTATCGATGTAGAGCAAATTATGTTGAGCAGAGGCGTGCAGTGCACTGTCCTTAGGTAGAAATTTCGTCCCTTGGAGAACTTTTCTCGGTGCTAAGGTCATTGACGAAATCCTACTCCAAGATTCAACGGTTCTTCACCCAACAAACCAGCACTTGAAATATGTTTATTAATTTAATGAGCTCCTTTATATAAGAATAGAATATGCATGGCAACGGTAATAAAAATAACTCTTCAACGGTAATAAATTTTAATATATAGCAACGGTACTATATTAATGCAACGGTAATATAAAATTAATATCCCAATAATTAAGCAATTAATATTTATTTAACAGTTACAAATCTTCATAAAATAATATGTATATTTTATTTAACTTTGTTATATTATTTAACAAAAAATACAACACATTAATGTTGATATCACATGAAAGCTAGATTATATTTAAAATATGGGTCATGAGGAAATTCTTTTTTCTTTTTTCTTTTTTCATCAAGGTTATTTATGTTATTTTTTGAAATATGTAATTTTACAGTGAAATGACATAAATAACCTTAACAAAACAAAACAAAAATGGGAGCACTATTGCCACATGTGTTTTTGATATTTTCACATGATTTCTTCTCACATGAAAGTAAGGACCCACTGTATGATCACGTGACGTGAGACAGACCGTGTAAAAATATCAAAAATACACGTGAAAATATCATTTCCCAACAAAAAAAAAGACTGCGTCATAATTTCCGGAATATTAGCAGAAGAGAACTACTTGGTCTTACTTAGCAACCATAAAATATGGTTAATTAGTGTACCACTTGAGACGATTAACAACCACAAGACGCACAAACTCTCTCCTCCTAGTGTCAAAACAGATTCAAGGCCTCACATTTGCCAAAAATTTTAATTAGCTCCAACTGTTTTTTCCTTTGAAAGATTAATAGATATCAACAAATATTATCAGAAAGAAACAAGCAATTAAAGTACTAGTTACGAAGATATGGCAAGCTTGAAACAAATTAGATCAGCAACAAAGCTTTGCAACTCTGTTCCTGCTGGAATGGCAGCAGTGAAAAATGTATGGATCCCTAGGAGTTTTGTCACAACTACAAGGCTTTTGCAAAACGTGAGTTGTACTTTCAATGGTCGGTCTTACTTATTTATATGAGTCCTTCTAGGGAGACATTTTTTAGTGACATTTTTTTGATTTTTTTTTTTTTTTTTTTGGTAGTACCTCCTAAAAAATGTATAGTATTTATTTCAACTGAAATTTTTGTAAAAAATAATGTTTTAGGTGTAATTTGGATACATACAAGAAAACAGTATTTATGCACTATATATACGTATAACTATTTTTTACAAAAATTTCAGTTGAAATAAATACTATATATTTTTTGGGAGGTATTCCAAAAAAAAAACCAAAAAAAAAAATTTAAAAAAATGTCACTAAAAAATGTCCCCCTAGATTTATTGTATTTATATATGTTGAGCATTTTGTAAATTAAGAGAATGTATTTTCCGCTTGGTAGATTTTGTAAATTCTACCCGGTTCCTTTTCACGTGAAGGTGGGATTCACTGATGTGAAAATATCAGTTCTCATGATATATATTGCAAACAATAAATCTACTATCACATAAAAACCGTTCACATACTGCTTATATATACTCACATGCATATTGACATTAGTAGTACATTTTTCATAAGTTATTATAATCATAATCTCTAGGTGTATATCTTGAATATTTTTAAAGATTTATTAATTTTAAAAATAGTCAATTTGACTATAAAAGTTAAACTAAAACGTTTATTATGGGACAGAGGAAGTATATATTTACAATCTAGGACTATGATCCTCTCCATTTCAAATAATTGGAGACTCTCCATTTCATGGTCTAGATTTAAAATCGTCTCTCTCTCATGTCAGCATGATGTCACATTCCAACAAATTTTAAATCTGAATCCTGAAATGGAGAGGATAGGGCTCGTGTTCATGTGATATTTTCCTCATCATCTAAAACACAAACTTTGTCATTTCGATCCAACAAGCATAGACTAAATTCTTACTGAAAATGTTAAACTTATTAAGTTGAGACTTCACAATATTTACTAACTCATCTATTTTTATATCTCAACAAGATGAGCAGAACTTAATGCATTACTTGCACAATGTATATAACTAATTACTAACTGCTTGTTATCAAATTACTAACTACTACAAAAATGAAGGCCAAAACAGATAAAGAAGTTCAAGAAACTTGTGAAGAGGTATCCGAAGCAGCTGGGGTCGTTAAAGAATCCGCCAAAGTTGTGAGCATATATTCTATTCTTTCCCTTACCTTAAAACATCTTTAATTCATTTCAAATGATTGTTTGATATAATGAAACACAAATTAATATCATCAAAGTCAAATGTATATGAATCAAAAATGGGCGAATATTATTATTAGCGTCTAATATAAAAACCAACTATCGACATTATAAACACGACGGATTACGTCTGCTACTAATAGTAGCAGATGACGGACGGGTGTCGTCCGCTACTATTAGTAGCGTAGCGGACGTGAATTTTTCAACTCTAATATCGGTCGTTAGTTTCTATATTCAACGATAGAGATGGTGTATGTCAGTTTTTGATTCATAACAAATACTACATGTTATGTTATGTTATGTTATGTATCATTACCATTAGCACATATAATCTTGACCATTTTTCATACATATATTTATTATTTATGCTTATGCTGAGTTGCTAATTTGTTTCATTCAAAATTGGAACTAATTGAGCAGATAACTAAAGTGACCAAAGAGGTTGGTGGAAAATTATCAAAAAGTGCAGATGAAATTGTGAATGAAGCTAAAGACGCCATCGTCAAACCTGCCAAAGAAAAGATCAAGGACAAAATTGTTGGCAGGTGAAGGAGATAAATAAATATAGCTAGTTTTTGTTTTTGTTTTTGTTTGGATATAATTATATGATTGTCCCTCCCACCAATCCCATATTAAATATTTGATTAAAATAAATACACTAATAGTTATTTATATAACTGACGGATCCGATTATGATGAAGTTAATTTCATAATAAGTGGGTCAATAATTAACTAATATATCAGGTATATACTGACACACCACAACTCATGATTTATCAATTGAAAAAAAAAATCAAAAATCAACTCCCGACATAAAGGTTGTATTTTCCCCAAAATACCGTAGTGCATGTTTTTCTGTAATTGTTTCTTTTAATTTGTTTTTCTAATTTTAATAAACTTTACCTCAAATCAGTTACTTGCCCAAGATTTTAATCAACAATTATATTTAATATAATAAAATTATCAAGATAATTTTATAGAGTTAAATAACGGCCCAACCAAGCTTTAGCAGTAAGACTTGAGCATGGGCCTACTTCTCCCATCATTAAAAGGCTTACACCATGCATCGCTTTAGCATATGATGTGGCCCAGCCCGGCTATGTTAATCTCTAAACTTAACCATGTTTCTCCGGTTTACATAATGCATAATTTCAGTCTTACATAGTATAACATATTGAGCCTATGGTGTTCTAAGATAACTAATAGTTAGAGAATTGAGCCCTTGGTCTCGGGATTTAATCCATGCTGTTATAACTTATAAATAATATTTTTATTACACAAATCCATTAAATAGAGTTTTATTTGTTAAAAAATATTAATGATAATGTTTTTTATGAGTTTGTTCGCTTTTAATTGACAATCTCGTATATGTTGTTAAAATTACACCATGTTCCATCAAATTTTATTGTTATAATTTGGTTATCACGATACTCCCACAAAGTTAACAATTTATTATTTTTAAGGGTAAACATGAAATAAAAATATGTTATTAATATTAAGAATGAACATGGTGCGGATTAGTACAAAAATCACACATAAACCCGCTTTAATTCGATTGCTTAAATTATAAACTACAACATAAAACCTTCGAATCGGTCGAGTACGATTTTCTAAGAGTACGGTGTGGTTTTGGCTCGTAATTAAATCGACTGAAAAAATAACAATATGCCACCGAAACCATTCATGCATCTCCTATTTACTAATATAACTTGTGAAAAGGAGGAGGAGGATAAGGCCTTTCTTTTCTTGTACCTAAAACAAAGTCATAGCATGTTGTTATACTTACCAAGATGTCCTTAACTGTTGACCAGTAAAAATGGGTAGTGCATCAATAAATGGACATTTCTGGTGTCATTCAGAGGTTTAAAAGAGTGACAGATTGAAACAATAAATAATGAAACAAGAGTTTAGCAAGTAGTTTTGTTTGGAGATTTCAAAGGATTTTGAACTGACATATCATTGACTAGGTAGATAATTCTCTACTCTCTCTCTCTCTCTCTCTCTCTCTCTCTCTCTCTCTCATATATCACAATAGTATCAAAAATGGACAGTTAGAAATCCATTCAGAGGGATTAAAAGAGTGAAAGATTGAAGTTAAATAATGAAATAAGAGGTTGGGTAGTTTAGTACTTAATGTAATGGAGATTTCAACGGATTTTGAACTGACATATCATTGACTACATAGATTCTATCGACTAATCCCTCTCTTACTCTAACTTTACGCTAATAGTATCCTAAAGCCCAAGTCATTTGGTACCATCTGTGGCTGAGATTCACTAGGCAGTACATATATATTTTGAAGAATTTGTTCAAAGATTTGAAATGCAGAAAATCTATGTAGCAGTGGAGTGGAGTGGTATATATACTCCATTCTATTACCTCCAAGATTTCCTTTTCTCACTAAATCAAAAAACTACTAGTCTACTATACTACTACATAAAAGAATAAAGATGTTTGGGTTGCCTATACGGATATGATTCTCATGCATATCTGTAAAACATTTTTTAAAAAAAAAATGTTTTGTTCGTTCTCCTTATCCCCTCTCCACATTAGACATGAACAATAGGTCTGCCTTGACTAGTTCGGTCTAGGTCTGTTAGGCATTGGTCGTTAATCAGGCCAAATCTTGACTTTGGGACTGCCAGATCAAGCTTCTCCCAAAAAAAATATGACATGTTGAGACTTGTACGTCAGACCAATTCTTGAATTTATGACTAAAGGATCATAGAGTCATGACTTAATGATCGTAAAGTCATGACTAAATGATCGTAGCTTTACGATCGTAGGATTTAGAGTTACTCTACTATCGCAGAGCTATTCTACTATCGTAGACCCAAGCCACAGACCACATGCCAGACTTTGATAAGACCGGACCAAGGCCAAGCTGCAAGCCTCAGACTTTTTGTGCAACTCTACTCCACACTAAGATTATGCAATGATATAATATTGATGAGAAGCTTGACATAACTAGTAAAGCATCCCAATAATTGATTAACGGTGATTTGATTGTGGAGCGATATTGCGTTTCATTATTCAAAGGAAACGCTTTATTTTCTTTGTGTAATTATCTAATATAAATCGGAGGCTCAACCGACAATTGAGTCATTTTGACGACTCATTTAAAAACAAAACAGTCTGATACCATTTATAACTATTCGAACCAAATTGGGGTTCAATCCGTTGTCTGAAGAGCACCAATTTGGTCATCAAATGTGGGACAGGGTATTATGTTATTTATCCCATTAAGAAAGTAGTAATTTGGTTAAATAATCATCATCACTGCAGATTGCCTTTCTTATTTTCACATTTTAACAAAATCATTCAACTAAGCCATCATCTAAACAACCAATAATAATGCCCATTAAAGCTTGTCTCCTCAGTTTTGTTGGAGCAAACAAATGCTGTCAAAGTATGATACTCAATTCGCAAAAGATTGCCTTTCTTCAAGGTAATTTTGAGTATTATTTGTTTTCCTATATTACCCATATCTTCTCATTTTAACAAAATCATTCAACTAACTTCTCACTTCCCATCATCTAAACAACCAAACAAATTTTATTTAATAAAAGATTGTCTTCTTAATTTTGTTGGAGCAAACAAATAATAATATTTTAGGAAGCATGAAATGAAATAGTAAATAGTAGCACCCATTGAAAATTAATGATGCCACACCTGCATGCTAACTGTTGGGAAGTGTGACAATTAATAATCCTGCTGTGATCAGTGATGGATTGGGTTGGGTTGGGTAATATATATATATATATATATATATATATATATATATATATATATATATACATGTATGCATGTGCAAAAGTTTGGTAAAATGTATAAAGGAAGGGCCTAGCTTAGCTAGTGATGAGTAGTGAGAGAGGAAGGCATAAACATCACATGGCACATGGCACATGGCCCATATCTCACATGCTTATATACTTAGCTCTGTCCTTCCATCATCTTCTTCCATGTGAAATTATTATTATTATTATTAATGACGACTAACCTTCTTAACTTAGGCCTTCACAACACAAAAGTAGAAATCTATGTGGGGAATCATCGGCTATTTGCATGGTGATCATGAATTCTTTTCTGGTTCATGCTTTTGATTTTTGATGAGGGAAAGTAAAAGGGTTCCCGCACCATTTAGAATGAGTAATGATAGAGAAGTTACTATATATGATCCATGAAAGTGAAATTTGAAATGAAATAAATGGGAATTTACATTTTCTGACTTTTGCTAGTAATGTATGATTACCAAAATCACAGAATAAATTATTAGCATCATTACCATGCCTAAAATTATAATCACAACTTCTCCCAAAGGGAAAAACACAACAAAAAGGACATAATTTATTATACTAAAAAGGTAAACCATGGGCATTATATTGTATGTACAACCAAAGGGGAACATGAAGATGCTTCCATTGATTAAGACAAAGCAAGAAAGTAAACAAACTATGCATCACCATCATCTATTACAAAAGTTTTTCTGAGAGTTTTGACATTCACACTATATATATATATATAACTTGTACGTATGACTCAATAAACTAAAAAAATAATTCCATTCCTATAAAAACCCAAGTGCCAACACAATATGTAATAGCAAATATTTGACAAGCCAATGGTGGTCGAGAGTGATGAACAACGCTTCTGCACCCGCTCCTCGAATGGCAATTGTATTTTTCAGTTGAAGCAGGCCGAGGTTGCACAACAATATGGTGGGATAAATGATATTGACATGTGTAAAAAATGTACACTTGCCTAGAGTAAAGGAAAAATTCTGGTGAGGAAGAAGACCAACAACGGTGTGGAATTTGGAAATATGGATTTTTGGGTAAAGCTATATAATATAATAGTAGTAAAAATGGAATTGACCAAAGAGAAAAATTAAATAAATAAAACCCCTTTTCATGCAATTTACTGAGCTTGCTAGCACTGGCTGCCTCTGCGGCAGCCAAGAACACCAGCTCCGGAAGTAATGGAGCCAACCATGGAAGAAGACTTTGCCCCTAAGCTTGAAGCTCTGGCATAGCTGGCTGAAGCTCCAGCTCCAGATGGAGTGAAATAGGCCCCATTAAGCAACAAGTCACCCTCAGACCTCCAGTTCCAACCCTTCCACAGACCAACATTAGTTTCCACTCTCTTTGTCACCTTCATAATCAAATCCATCAATACAAGTAAAAAATTTAGTATATGGTTTTCATATTATAAACTAAGTAAAAAGAAAAACTTTAATTTTAACCCTTAAGGCGAAGAAAATTGGAAAAGAACATAGGGATCTAGAAGGGGTACCTCTTTTGCAAAAGGATTAGCTGGGGCAAGGTATCTGTTGCCTTGGCTGTTGATGGTGGGGCTTGCACTTCCACCAATTGCATACATCTCCCAGTGAGTGTAGTCATTGTTGACCACATGGAAATACCCATGTCTGCACCTGCATTTTTCATTAAATTTATTTGTTTTAGATCAGAGGAATCTAAATTCCAAAATAGCTGCTGCTACTGTGATTTTATATAAAAAAAACCATGTCAATGGTCTCATTTTTATTATTTATTTATTTTCAAAACTATTTTTTAAACCGGATTTGTACACTGATCTTTGCACTTTCATTGATTAGTGGAGGAAAAATTAATTCTTTACCCAAGAAACTTAATTCCACCATCACAAAACAAAGGCCAAGAGAAATTAGAAGGATTTGCTACAGAAAGTTTATTATATTTTTACCTTGGCATTCTCTGGATAAGACCCTCTCCGAAATGGTTGTAGGCAATAGTCACTTGCATTAGCTTGTCTCTCACATAGGAGTCACTATGACCCAACAGCATAACCTGGTTTACAGAACTGTATTAGTTTATCCATAAAAAAGGAGCCAGGTTAAACGGTTAAAATGGTTTGGAAATTAACACACCTCATTGTGGTGGGTGAAGTAATTGTTAGAAACTGTAATGGCAGTTGAGCCCATGACAGCATCAACAAGGCCATCAGCACAGTTAGACAAAGAATTGTGATCAACCCAAATGTGGCTTGACCCAAAGATGGAAATGGCATCACCATCAGCCATTGTCCTCCACCCAAAATGGGTTGGAGAGCTCCTCACCATAGCATTTCCAGTGGGTTTGCAGTCATGGATATGCAGCCCATGAATTATGACATTTGTAACAAACTGGATGGTAATGCACGCTCCGTTAGCAATATGGACATTGACCCCACGACCATCAATTGTCTTAAAGCTGTTCATGATAAGCTCCTGCTTCAATTGTATCACCATGTCACGTTTGAAGACGATCCAGAGAGGAGTGTCCTGGATAACAGCATGGCGCAGGGTTCCAGGCCGGGGGTTAACAGGGTCATCATCACCAGAATCAGTGACAACATAGAAGCGACCATCACGGCCTCCAATGGCATTTCGGCCAAAACCAATGCCACAGTCAGCAAGGCGCTTGCGGTTGCGTTGCCAGTTGGGGTCACAACGCCAGCAGTCATCAATGGGATTACCAGTTCCACAGGAGAAATAACCCAATTTCCTTCTCTCAGTGCTGTTTCGGATGCTCCTGTATAATTCAATAAAAGATTGTCATAATGTGTTCCGAGTTTTAACATTATTAATCAATATTATTACATTAAAGGTTTCAAATCATAACACAAGCAACACTGTCAAATGTTTCAATATTCAAGAAGCCACTACAAAAGTGTATAATTAATTTCTCCATTATTGTCCACAATAAGATGATGCCAAATGAAGGGTAATTAGCTAGTTTATTGAGTGTCGGTGGTGGTACCTATCCCTGCATTCTAGATCTTCCTGATCCCATCTCTTTTACTTGTTGATACTACTTTATTTTGTCCTTTACAAGATTGTCCAGTTCTAAATTATTAATCATGATGCCAAAAATCATAAGGGTAATTAGATGTTTCAATATTCAAGAAGCCACTATAAAAGTGTATTGATTAATTTCTCCATTATTGTCCACAATAAGATTCTATCCAAATGAAGGGTAATTATTCTTTAGATCTCTTTCCCCTGATCCCATCCCATCTTTTACTTCTTGTAAGTGATACTACCTAGTTATTTTGTCACTTTACAAGGGAAGTTTGGTCATTCCTGTTGGATGGGGCCAACTTTTGTTGGTCTATTAGAATTAATGGAAGCAGACAAGCAGTAAATAGGTTGGAGGTGCCATTTTTCTTTCTTTCCCCCACACACATGGTTGATGCTGTCGGTGACAAAGTAAGGATACAGAACAGAAGGGAAATAACCATACACACCAGGATTATTTCTGTATAGATGATTTATATAATAATATGCACTCTTGTTTTTACTATATATTATAGACTAGCTTGTGTTGCTACTTTTGGGACTTGCACATGCATATATACAAGAATGATAACCTTCAGATGTAATTAACATACACTCACATGACTAACAAAAGTGACCAATTTAATCTCTCCTTTTAGTCTAAATACTAAATTGTCCTTGAAATAGTGTCGGTAAAAAGTATCAAACAGGGGTAGTTTTGAACTTTTCATATTCAAGAGTAACCAAATCCTAAAGCACCCACTTGAGGTACAACATTAAAAGCTTTTTTCTACCCCTTCTGTTTCTGGCTATGAAACTTGGTAGTAAGAATATCAATGACCATAAAAAGCGTATAGGGACAGGAGATGAGGCTAAAACAGAACAAACCCAATAATTTTACAAATCTATCGTTATCAAATTTAATGGATAAAAACACTATACACTTGGATAGGTGGGTATAAAAAACTGAAACTAAAGGAAGAGACACAAGATATGGATATGACAAGCGCTCCATGTGATGGAATTGAGCATACAAGATATGGAAGTCAGAATATAACAGATGGAGAACATTGTTCTTGATTCCTCATAATATTAGTAATAGACAAAAGGATAAAAAAGACAAGTGAAAAACCAATAATAATTACCTTTCTAACATAAAGTTATATTTAGAAAAGTCTAAGAAAACACCAAATATTGTTCAATTAACATATATTATGAGCTACTGGTACTACTAAAAGTGATAAAAATCAGTGAGTTTGAAAGGTCTGTTATGGTCACACCAAGAACTACACTAACAACCAAATCCCATTCTCCATCAATGCCGAAACCAAAAGAATATAGAGAGATTTAGACAGGAAAATAGAGAGGATCCATACATTTCAACCATGGAAGCAACCTCATCTGGGTCAGAAACTGCATGTTCATTCAAACCTTCATCATCATCCACTCTGGAAAAATAATACCCATATCAATTCCATCACCAAAAAACCAAATATACCATTAAATACCCAAAGTAAAATCAAAATTGAAGAACCCCCTATTCCAAATATGACTAACAAACCCAGCAAGCTCATTTGCTTCCACTGGAGCTCAATCTGCAATGACTCGCTTAATTGGGGAAAACCCCAAACCCAAAAACCCATTTAGTTGAATCGAGAAGCATTTTGGTAAATTTGAAGGTAAATCAACCGACATGTCCCAAAATACTGCCCGCAGGAGAATAGAGGAAAAGGGTCACATCTCACATACATGCATGACATGTGAGATTCGTAGCATGCATATGTATATATGTATATATGTACCCTTTTTTATTTAGAGGAAAAAGTGGATGGACACAAAAAGTACAACACTCTGCAACACACAAAGGCCAAAGCTCAAGAATAGTCCATTTACTAGACACCGTTAAAACCGTCAAAAAGTTGCTTCTCGGGAGGAGAGAAAATATAGTATCAACTGAAAACCGAAAATTCTAAAGAGAGAAGACTAGGCAGCTCAAATGACTGAGCTACCCCTACTCAGATTGTGGGCGAAGCAGTTTACTGAGGGTATTATATGGAATTTGAAAAAGGGACCGATGGCCGGGGTTTGTTTGTTATTACCATCAGTAGCGAAAATAGGAATTCGAAGAACTAACATTAACGGAACAACGGTTCTGATCTGTGAGTATTTGGGATCTCAACGGCTATGATTTGTTTCCGCTGAGGTTGGCGGATTGCTATGTAGTAACCGACCTAACGGTGGAGAGTTCATCTTAGAAAGTAAAACCGACGGCTCATATAAGGAGACTGTAATAACGTTTTAGAGTATATAAACCAGCATTTTCGGTGGGAGCTGAGTTGACTCAGTAAGTACCTTTCCGCCATTGATGAGTTGGTGGAGCTCTGCAACTCCGCTTTTTCTCCAGTCCTGTCAAAAATAAACAGCAAATGTACGAATTTTTAATCTAAAAAAACGCCACTAAAACATTAGTATCTCTGTTTTTCTCTCCCAATTTCTCTCTGTAATAGTTTAATTATTAAGATTTTGGAGGAAGATTACACATGATGCAGTTGAATTGGTAAAATAATTACAGTAAAAACGAAATTGAGATGAAGGAATCGTAACAAGGGACACATTATGTAGAAGAAAACCTAGCTCAAAAACAGAGCATATGTAATTTATATATGATAATTAAATATACATTATTCCTCCGAGGGTGAATTATTAGAAATAAAGCTGTACTTTATTCAATGGCGTCAAATGTAAAGACAATTTAGAGAGAGAAAAAACACCTTGGCTCTGAGAGCTCATTTTCCTTCACAGTCGCAATGACCCCGACAAAGAGCAGCAAAAGTACCAATGAAGAAAGAGAAACCCATTTCTTAGACACCGCCATTGCCACTGAAATTAAATCTCAGCACAATGCTCTCTTCTCTTTGAGCTTCAATTTCTCACTCTAAAAATGGCGGATCTGAAAGAGAAACAAATTTAGAGAGAGAAGAACACGAAAAACAGAGAATTCTACAAGAAAGAAGTAAGAACGGAGCAGTGTGCAGACTGCAGGGTCAAAGATGCAGACCCAGCTTAACGGCCTCTTTTATAGACACTAGCCAACCAGAATTATTAGACGGCTTACTTAACGGCCGTTAACTTTTAACGAATACACCAAAATTCCCATTTGACCGCGGTTAGGTTTAACCTTTAACCACTAATTATCAACTTAACCACCTCACTAACCGCCACCAACCGACTGCGCTCACGTGTGCACTCACGTGACTGGTTTCTGTATCTCTATCGATCTACAGTTACTTGATTAAGAGTACTCAATTACTTTAACGAACTTAACGCTATTTAACTGGATGGGGTACGGTAAAAAAAAGAGGAAAAGTTAAAATGAGGGAATCAGCGACTGCCACGTAATCAATTACGTTAGGGGGTAAATAAGTGTCCGTACAAACAACATTCTGGCCGAAGAAACTGAATTTACGGTTTTAAGCTCATTCTGCGGTGTAAGGAAACTAGTTGTATATTTTATTTTGAATTCCCTTCTATTCAAGAAATATATATATATATATACACGTCTCTTCTCTGTCCAACCACTTTTTTTTTCGATTAATTTTTTTAGAAACAGAAAGGACTCTTCAGAATATTATATCGACGATTTGAATTAATTTTAACATATAATTTTAAAAATTATCGTTATAATCTATTTATTTTTAATTCATTGTTTAAATAAAAATTTCACTTGAGATTTATTTTATGAAGATATATATATATATATATATAGTTTGATTCCATCTATATATATATATATATATATATATATAGGTACTCCATGTTGCTCTGCATCGACTCTTTTTGGTTTGTTAGACTAGAGCAAAAAATTGTTCTAAAATAACCTATTGATATGATAATGAATATTATTATATATATATATATATATATATATATATATATATATATATATATATATAAAAATTTTCTGTATTAGTTAGGAGAAATTTTTTTTGAAAATAAGTTTTTTTTTAAAAATCAGAATTATCTTTATAATTTTAAACATAAATAAGAAATATATATCATCTAAAGTGTGAATTTGTTACGCTTGGTTAGATACGTACATATGAGTGTGGCCTCCAAAGCACTCTTCTGAAAAAAACTTTCGATCTGTATATTTTTTCTTCTTAGAATTTAATCTGATAGGAATACAAAAAATCAATGTTTATCAAATATATAATTAGATTGATCATTATCTCTCTTAAGAATCTGATCACTATTAAACTAAGGAGGGAATTCTAAGGATTCTCAATACTTATATAGATATTATTATCTAATAATAATATTCAAGATAAATATTAATTATAATTATTTAAATAAAATTTTTAATAAAAAATTTTGAATCTCATATAAAGTTTTTAATAAAAAATTAATATGAATTTCTCATATAATTAACCAATTTAATAATTACATATTACCTTAGGCACTATTTGAGGCTTCATATATAAGATATAATGATAAACTTAAACTTTTTAGTTTATTTTTAATTATTATCATTAAATATGAACTTTTTATATATAAAAAAATTAATAATTGAGATTATTTTTATGAAATAGAAATATTATTATTTATTTTACTTTATGGTATGGAATAACGTGTTGTAACTTATAAAAGGTTTATCCTGAGGAAGCGGAATTCTCGGCGGAATTGGGCTCCAGACTGGAATATAGAGTTCAGTCTGGTCATCGTTATACTATTAGTAACATGTTAGTTTGTTGATGTGTGAGATAAGGCAGTGTTTGGATAATGTTTGGGCATGCGCTGACCAGAATCTAGGTGGCTGCCCACATTCAAATATTAACAGGTACATACTACTTTATATAATATTCATGATTTTTGTTTTTTACCTTTCTGATTTCAATAATTGCTTGAATAAAATTTTCATAATGTATGTATCCCCTAGATAGACCTGACAAATGGGTTAAGCTGACCCAATTGAGTCGGGTTATAATCGGGTCAGACTATTAGCGGGTCGGATCAAACTGTTTAAGTTTTTGTGGGTTGAAAAAATGAATTTCAAAGCCCGCGTTTTGACGGGCGGGAGGACCAGTCCGCGGGCTTGGACTGATTTATGACCAAATTTTGACACATTTATGAGCCGAGCCCAAACAGTCCGGGTCATCGTCGAGCCGGCCAAAACGGCCCAAATTTTGATGGGCTAAAAAATGAAGACCAAAACCCGTGTTTTAACATGCCAGTCTGCGGGCTTGGGCCGATTGTTGTTAGGTATACCAATAGTATTTTTGGATTCATATATTTGCTTCTGTTAACATTTTTAGGGGGAGTTGTTAGCATAAAATTAATTTTGGTCAATTGATCTTTCTCTGCGTGTCAACGTTGTATTGGTTAATTGATCAACTTAGCATGAATTCTACTTCGTGGTAACCGGATCTATTTTTAGGAAGTGTGAAATTGTTAGTGTAAGACCCCAGCTTTTATAAATAAAGATGAATTTTCTATAAATATTATTTTTGAATATTATGGAATAAATTTGATATAATGTTATAGTTGTGGGTAATATTTATAAATTTTGCAAAGTAAGCAAGTTGTTATAAAATATTCGCTTGGTCTGGGAATATTCTTTTTGTCGTGAATATTCAGACGACTACCAATCATTGGTGGACCCCATAACTAAGTATTGTCGTAGTTAGAAAACGACAAAATTATCTTTCTATAAAAATAATCTACGAGGTGTTACCGTTAAAACCGCTTGAACTACCCTATGGTAAAAGTACAAGAATACGCCAGTGGTTGATAAGAGTACACTACCAGATTGATTATCGATGCTTACGTGAGAAGTCACTTAGCTATACTCAATTATCGCTACAATAATTGCCGATCATATCTCTTATATTATCGATTCAATTATCACACAAGATCATCTCAGATAATATGTTATATTATTAATCGAGACGACAAGTTATAAATTATTAATAATTGTTGAAAGATTAAAAATAAAAATGAAATGATTTGGGTAATATTTATTCAATCCTCGATGTATATAAAGAGTCTCATATGAGACGCTTTGTGGTAAGTTTGATTATTTTATGGGGGCCCATATGTCATCATCTAAGAGTCTCTTCACAATAAGTAATTACCTTTGTGAATAGTAATTACCTTTCATGAATAAGTAATTACCTTCACATCAATAGTATTTACCTTTGTGAATAGTAATTACCTTTGTGAATAGTAATTACCTTCGTCAATAATAGTATTTACCTTCGCTAATAGTAATTACCTTCTTCAATAGTAATTACCTTCGCCAATAGTAATTACCCCTTCGCAAATAAAAGTAGTTGTCCCTTCAATATTACCAAGAGTTAATCGCTTCTTCTGTTCCAAGGGTTAATTACCCTTCAAGAAATAGTAGTTGTTCTTTCAATATTACCAAGAGTCATTTCAACCTTCATAAGACTCAAGAGCCACCCTCGCTTTTTTTTCTATAAATAGAAAGCTCATTCCTTCATTATTTCTTACTTAATTCATCAAACTCTGTAGAGAGAAACTATAGAGAGAAAGAAGAAAAGTATTCTCGCTACTTCACTTTTCCAATATTCATTTTCTAAGGTAGGGAATATTATTTGTTGTACCTGTAAGGGTGTTATTCTTTCTTATTCATGAAGAGAACTGTTGTTATTCCATTTCTTATTATTCGTTGAATAACCTCGTATACGCTGGTTTACCCTATACTTGGTGACATTCTTCTATTATTCTATTGGAACATCCTGTCAGTGTTTTTACACCTGACCGGTTCCGCCTTTATTATTATTTTGTTGTTGAATATCATGTCTGTGTGTTTTTTACACCGCACTGGTTCCATTTTTATTATTCCGCTTTTTATTATTCTCGCTTTAATATCTTGTCTGTAGCTATATATGCCTACTCGGTTCCATCATTTATTATTCCGCATTTATTATTCTCATTGGAACATCCCGCTTGCAGAATTTCACCCGACCGTTCCGTTATTATTATTCTGGTTGAATAACTCGCCTGCAAGGGATCATCGCATGCACGGTGATTTCTTTTGTTATTCCATTCTTTATTATACCCAAGTTGGTTAAAACTTTGACTTCTATATTCCATGAAATTAGTAGAATATCCTCGATATTTGCGTTTTTCATCCAAAGATCTTTTCATGGAAATATTCTTCCCATCATTCTTGAATTTTACTCTACAAAACAAAGATCATGTCGACAATTTGGACGTTAATAATTCCTCGGATAAAATAATTCTTGAACTTGTTTTATCAATTCTTATATCATTGTCATCATCCTCATGTTTATATTATGTTGAAAGTCATCTCGTGGCCCAGAAGTGCATAGATGGACTTGGTATGATTACGACTGAGACTATTCGGTGTAATCATGACCGTAATGTTACAAATGATGTGATGAAAGTCATCCGTGGGCTTGTAGTATGTAGATGGACTTAGTATGATTACGACCAGAGACTATCTTGTAATCACGACCGTAATGTTACAAATGATGTGATAAAAATCCTCGGGTGGTAGTAGTGCATCGATGGATAGTTGTTGGCACGATCACGACCATTAATGAATACACAACTATTCTCGCCCGTAGTGCATGAATAATTGTGGTCGTGATACTAAAGAATATCCTCGTCAGAGTGCAGTGGGTGATTCGATGATGTGGAATATTTATTAAAGTCGAGTCTCAAATTATAATAAAGGATGAAAAACCTTTAAATCATAAAAGATAGTAGATTTTATTTTCTATTCGACTTTTTAATGGATTGCTTATTCACGGCAGCTTAAACTTGTTGTTCATTATATTTTATCGCTTAAACATCATTGAGGCTAATGATAATTTATTCTGCATTATCTTAGTCATAATATTTCTTATCGAGCTAGTTGAGCTCACCCTTTCTTTCACCGTTCTCTTCGTGAAATGAGAATATAGCCGGGACGAGCCTGAAACGAGTAATGGTCCGTGAGGATAAGATTAGTAGTCCTCACTATTCTGTGAAATAGTGTGATAATAATTGTAATGAGGACTCCTTTTGAGTTTGTATAATATCTAGTAGACAATATTTGTATTCAAACTCACGCTTTATGTCGTATTGCATACCTACGCTTATATTAGTAAGTCAGATTTAAATTCATCATTATATATCCGATTACCCAAGATGGGTGATGTATACCTAATTTTGGGGCGCCACACACTTGGTATCGAGCTTAGGATATGATCCCTGCTAAGATGTGAGAATAGTACTAGAGGGGAGAGACGGGGAATACCTTCGCTAGTATGACCTACCTAAGTTTATGTATATTTTATTGGCTCACGTAATATATAGAGATAATTTGTTACACGTCAATTAACCTTTTGTTTTGTGGCAAGATCTCAAAATGACATCCGAGAATGTTGAGAATAAGAATGGAGCACAAAGCGATCGTTGATTCACCACATATCAATAATCGTGATAATGTGCATCGTGAAGGCGATAATCCTCACGCAAACAACAACACCGACCAAATGATGAATGATCAAATGTTCGTAGGCTTTATGCAATTTATGCAACAAAGAAAGAGAGCGACTCCGGCCCAAAACGTAGGTGGAAACACGAAAACTCTCTGCGTTCACCGCTAAACAATTCAAGGAGCCGGGACCACCGGAGTTTAAGGAGAGCCAAAACCACTTTTGCGGGAGCATGGATAAAGCAGATTACCAAGATATTTGATGTCTTGGGATGCTCCGAGGAGCAAAAGGTTCCTTTTCACGCTTTATGTTGCGCGAGAGAGCGGCGACATCGTGAGAATCCAGAAAAACGACTCAACCTCATTGCATCAAGATATCTTGGGAGAAGTTCCAGAGTCGTTTCAACGACAAATACTTTCCTCGAAAGTATTCGCCATACGAAGGAGGTGGAGTTTATCAAGTCGAACAAAACAATACGACCGTGTCGCAATACGAGGCAAAATTTATGAGTTATCACTTGCTTTATTCCCCACTGGTGGATAATGAAGAGAGAATGGCGCGAATGTTTTAAGAGGTTTGAAGTCGAGATACGCCAACATCTTATTTCTCATAAACCGTGTTTGTATTCGGATGTTATAAATAGGGCTCGCTTAGTGGAGCGTGATAACGAGTCAACGAACTAAAAGAGAGCAAATTTAAAAAATTATAATACCAAATGTGAGTAGTAGTCATCGGGCGGTGACAACAAGCGTGGAGGGAATCAACAGCCGGAATATGGTAACCACTTCTTGGTGTAATCGTACAAAACAATAAGAATGGACATTTCAAGAAAAGGAGATTCAACAATGATGGAAAGACGCCAAAGACCAAAGACCAAGTTGTTAAGGAAGGAGAAAGACCACCTATCATATGCTTCAAATGCGAGGAGAGGGACACATCACCCAAATCATGCCATGCCGCCTAAAGCATGTTATAATTGTGGAAGAGAAGGTCACTTAGCTCAATTTTGTCGCCATCAAGACAAATTCAACTAGGATGGAGGCACCAAAGGTCATCCCCGTAAAAAGTCAAAACCCAGAGTGCAAGGGAGAGCGCTTTGTCAGACCTCCCAGAGAGCAATGAACCCGAATGAGGTCATCACGTAAGCTTATCATAAACTCTAATGAAGTCTATACTTTATTTGATACCTGCTTCTACCCATTCTTTTATTTCTCCTACTTGCGCCATCGATTAAATTTGACTCGAGAAATTAGACTTTGACTTATCTCGTGGAAACTCCGCTGGGAGAAACCTTCATTACATCCATCGCTTATAAGTCTTGTTTGATTCAAATCGGTTTTCACATTACCTCGTCGATCTTATTTCATTAAAAATACTTGCATTTGACGTGATTCTAGGATTGATTGGTTAACTACTTATCATGCAAAAATTGATTGTTTTCGTAAGGTCATAACCTATCATATTCCTAATCAACCTATTATGCTAATTCAAATGACCAAACCATTAAAATCAATCACGTCATCTTCTCAAAGCCATAAAGCTATTCGCTTATTAAAAACGGATGTCAACCTTTCTTAGCTCATGTCACGATTTAAACAAAAATAATATACGAGTAATTGAACGATATTTCTATTGTTAATAAATTTCCGACGATTCTCAAGAACTTCTGGCCCTACCCGTAAGCGTGAAATTGAATTTTGTATCGACCTTCAACCCAAAGACAAAACCTATTTCCAAAGCCCTATATCGAATGGCTCTTATTGAACTTCATAGTTAAAGACCTGTGGACGATGTGATGAAGATGAGATATACGCGAGTATCCTGAAAAACGAACGGACTTTTAATCGATAAAGTTAATGTCAACGCCGCCAAGCTACGACACTGGAGACGGAGATCCTAGATATGGTAGTGACGACGATGATGATGCGAGTATGAGGAAGAAAATCGCAAAGAAGGTGCTATAAAGCAAGTCGCCAGCTACCGAGCAAAGAATCGAATAAGGTGAAGAAAGAATAATTGAAGAAGGAACTCTTCGAGTCAACTCCATTTCAGTTCCTAACGACCGATTTAAAGTATAATATCATGATGGAGGCGCATAACACACCATTTGCAATCCATCTCGGGAGTACCAAAATGTATCATGATATTCGCTATACATTTTGGTGGAGCAATACGAAGAGAGAGAGCATACTGCTTATCTCAAGGTGTCTAACTTGTCAACGAGTTAAAGCGAGCATCAAGTACCAAAAGGTCCATCAGAACAACTTGAAATTCCATAATGGAAGTGGGAGCACATTACCATGGATTTCAAGCACGGCCTTCCTAAGGTTTCTCAAGGCATCGATGCGATTTGGGTCATTGTTGATAGATTGACCAAGTCTCCGCTTCATTTCTTACCGATACGAGAAACTTATACACTTGAACGCCTTGCTCAGATGTACATAAACGAGATTGTAAGATCGCATGGTATGCCGCATCCATAGTTTCCGATCGAGACCCAAGATTCACTTCACGATTTTGGGTTAGTTTGCAAAAAGCTATGGGCACAGACTTCACGATTTAGCTTTCGGCATATCATCCTCGATTTTGACGGACAATGGGAGAGGACTATTCAAACTCTCAAGATCTATTAAGACTCGTGTCCTTGATTTCAAGGAGTTGAGACAAGTTCTTACCATCGGTGGAGTTTTCCTACAACAACAGCTTATCAAGCAAGTTTCGTATGGCTCCATTCAAGCGCCAGATGGAAGAAAGTGTCGCTTCTCCAAAGATGTCGGGATGAGGTGGGTGAAGCAACGTTGTTGGGACCGAGTTGGTACGTATGACTACGGAAAAGATTTAAACGATCCGACAACGATAAAAAATCTCACAAAATCGATAAAAGAGTTATATCGATCTTCATCGAAAGGATGTGGAATTCGATATAGAGATCATGTGTTGTTAAGAGTCGCTTCCATGGAAAGGAGTTACAAGATTTGGAAAGAGAGGAAAACTTAATCCTCGATTCATCTACCCCATTTTAATCCTCGATCGAGTAGGAACCGTGGCCTATAGACTCGCTTTACCGCCAAATATGTCTCGTGTTCATAACGCTTTTCATATATCCATGTTACGTAAATATGTGAAAGACCCGAACCATATTATCGAAGTTAGAACCGATTTAAATAGCGGAAGATTTGACGATGAAGAGGTTCCCTGCTCAAATTTTGATAAGAAGGAACATATTCTACGCCCAAAGTTATACCTCAAGTCAAAGTTTTGTGGAGGAACCACGATGTTGAGGAAATGACTTGGGAGTTAGAATCAAATGAAATCAAGGTATCCTTACCTCTTCGACATACCAGTATCGCACTTAATTTCGAGGGCTAAATTTCATAAGAATGGGAGGTCAGAAGACCCCAAATTTTTATAAATAAAGATGAATTTTCTATAAATATTATTTTTGAATATTATGGAATAAATTTGATATAATGTTATAGTTGTGGGTAATATTTATAAATTTTGCAAAGTAAGCAAGTTGTTATAAAATATTCGCTTGGCCTGGGAATATTCTTTTTGTTTGGGAATATTCGACGACGACTACTCAATCATCAGTGGACCCCACAACTAAGTATTATCGTAGTTAGAAAACGACAAAATTATCTTTCTATAAAAATAACTACGAGGTGTTACCGTTAAAACCGCTGAACTACCCTATGGTAAAAGTACAAGAATACGCCATGGTCGCATAAGAAGACACTCAGATTGATTATCGATGCTTACGTGAGAAGTCACTTAGCTATACTCAATTATCACTACAAAGAATTGTCGATCATATCTCTTATATTATCGATTCAATTATCACACAAAGATCATCTCAGATAATATGTTATATTATTAATCGAGACGACAAGTTATAAATGATTAATAATTGTTGAAAGATTAAAATGTGTCGATTAAAAATAAAATGATTTGTGGTAATATTTATTCAATCCTCGATGTATATAAAGAGTCTCATAGTATGAGACGCTTGTGGTAAGTTTGATTATTTTATGGGGGCCCATATGTCATCATCTAAGAGTCTCTTCACAATAATAGTAATTACCTTTGTGAATAGTAATTACCTTTGTGAATAGTAATTACCTTCACAATAGTATTTACCTTCAATAATAATACCTTACCTTTTGTAATTACCTTTCAGTGAATAGTAATTACCTTCACAAATAGTATTTACCTTCACAATAGTAATAATAGTAATTACCTTCTTCAATAGTAATTACCTTCACAATAGTAATTACCCCTTCGCAAATAGTAGTTGTCCCTTCAATATTACCAAGAGTTAATCGCTTCTTCTGTTCCAAAGGTTAATTACCCTTCGCAAAATAGTAGTTGTCTCTTCAATATTACCAAGAGTCATTTCGACCCTTCATTAAGACCAAGAGCCACCCTCGCTTTTTCTATAAATAGAAAGCTCATTCCTTCATTATTTCTTACGAATTCATCAAACTCTGAGAGAGAAACTATAGAGAGAAAGAAGAAAAGTATTCTCGCTACTTCACTTTTCCAATATTCAGCCTTCTTCTAAGGTAGGAATATTATTATTTGTCAGTATCTGTAAGGGGTGTTATTCTTTCTTATTCATGAAGAGAACTGTTGTTATTCCATTTCTTATTATTCTCGCTGGAATAACCTCAGATACGCTGGTTTACCCTATACTTGGTGACATTCTTCTATTATTCTATTGAACATCCTCGTCTGTGGTTTTTTACACTTGACCTCGGTTCCGCTTTTTTATTATTATTCTGTTGAATATCCTGTCTGTGTGTTTTTTACACCGACACGGTTCCATTTTTATTATTCCGCTTTTATTATTCTTATTCGCTTTAATATCCTCGTCCTCGTCTGTTATACGCCGACTTCGGTTCCATCATTTATTATTCCGCATTTATTATTCTCATTGAACATCCTCGCTTGCGTGAATTTCACCGACCGTTCCGTTATTTATTATTCTCGTTGAATAACTCGCCTGCAAGGGCCTATCGCATTTACGGTGATTTCTTTTGTTATTCCATTCTTTATTATACCCAAATGGTTAAAACTTTGACTTCTATACTCCATGAAATTAGTAGAATATCCTCGATATTCAAGCTTTCATCCAAAGATCTTTTCATGGAAATATTCTTCCGATCATTCTTGAATTTTACTCTACAAAACAAAGATCATGTCGACAATTTGACGTTAATAATTCCTCGGATAAAATAATTCTTGAACTTGTTTTATCAATTCTTATATCATTGTCATCATCCTCATGTTTATATTATGTTGAAAGTCATCTCGTGGCCCAGAAGTGCATGATGGACTTGGTATGATTATGACTGTGAGACTATTCTATGTAATCATGACCGTAATGTTACAAATGATGTGATGAAAGTCATCTCGTGGCCTCAGTAGTGCATGGATGGACTTAGTATGATTATGACCAGAGACTATTCTGTAATAATCACGACCGTAATGTTACAAATGATGTGATAAAAATCCTCAAAGGGTCAGAGTGCATCGATGGATAGTTGTTGGCATGATCATGACCATTAATGAATACACAACTATTCTCGCCCGTAGTGCATGAATAATTGTGGTCGTGATACTAAAGAATATCCTCGGCCAGAGCGTGTAAGTGATTCGATGATGTGGAATATTTATTAAAGTCGAGTCTCAAATATAATAAAGATGAAAACCTTTTAAATCATAAAAGATAGTAGATTTTATTTTCTACTTCGACTTTTTAATGGATCGCTTATTCCACCCGCAGCTTAAACTTGATGTTCATTATATTTTATCGCTTAACATCATTGAGGCTAATGATAATTTATTCTCGCATTATCTTAGTCATAATATTTCTTATCGAGCTAGTTGAGCTCACCCTTTCTTTCACCGCTCTTTTCGTGAAATGAGAATATAGCCGGGACGAGCCTGGGAACCCGAGTAATGGTCCGCAGGATAAGATTAGTAGTCCTCACTATTCTCGTGAAATAAGGTGATAATAATTGTAATGAGGACTCCTTTTGAGTTCAGATAATATCTAGTAGACAATATTTGTATTCAAACTCACGCTTATGTCGATTGCATACCTACGCTTATATTAGTAAGTCAGATTTAAATTCAGACTATGATCCGACTACCCAAGATGGGTGATGTATACCTAATTTTGGGGGCGCCACAACTGTATCGTAGCTTAGGGATACGATCCCCGCTAAGATGTGAGAATAGTACTAGAGGGGAGAGACGGAATACCTTCGCTAGTATTTGACCTACCTAAGTTTATGTGCTATTTTATCGGCTCACGTAATATAGAGATAATTTGTTACACGCAATTAACCTTTTGTTTTGTGGCAAGATCTCAAAAATGACATCCGAGAATGTTGAGAATAAGAATGGAGCACAAAGCGATCGCTGATTCACCACATATCAATAATCGTGATAATGTGCATCGTGAAGGCGATAATCCTCATGCAAACAACAACACCGACCAAATGATGAATGATCAAATGTTCGAGAGGCTTTATGCAATTTATGCAACAAAGAAAGTAGAGCGACTCCTCATCCCAAAACGTAGGTGGAAACACGAAAACTCTCAAGCGTCACCGCTAAACAATTCAAGGAGCCGGGACCACCGGAGTTTAAGGGAGAGCCAAAACCACTTTTCGCTAAGCATGGATAAAGCAGATTACCAAGATATTTGATGTCTTGGGATGCTCCGAGGAGCAAAAGGTTCCTTTCACGCTTTTATGTCATGCGAGAGGCGACATCGGTGGGAATTCCAGAAACGTACTCAACCTCATTGCATCAAGATATCTTGGGGAGAAGTTCCAGAGTCGTTTCAACGACAAATACTTTCCCGAAAGTATTCGCCATACGAAGGAGGTGGAGTTTATCAAGTTGAAACAAAAATAATACGACCGTGTCGCAATACGAGGCAAAATTTGCGAGTTATCACTTGGCCATATCCCCACTTGGTGGATAATGAAGAGAGAAATGGCGCTAATGTTTTTAAGAGGTTTGAAGTCGAGATACGCCAACATCTTATTTCTCATAAACCGTGTTTGTATTCAGATGTTGTAAATAGGGCTCATTAGTGGAGCGATAACGAGTCAACGCAACTAAAAGAGAGCAAAAAGAAAAATTATAATACCAAATGAGAGTAGTCATCGGGCTTGACAACAAGCGTGAGGGGATCAATAAAGCCAGATATGGTAACCACTTCTATGGTAATCGTACAAAACAATAAGAATGGACATTTCAAGAAAAGGAGATTCAACAATGATGGAAAGACGCCAAGACCAAAGACCAAGCAGTTAAGGAAGGAGAAAGACCACCTATCATATGCTTCAAATGCGAGGAGAGGGACACATCATCCAAATCAAGGCCACGCCGGCATTCCAAAGCATGTTATAATTGTGGAAGAGAAGGTCACTTAGCTCAATTTTGTCATTTCATCAAGACAAATTCAACTAGGATGGAGGCACCAAAGGTCGCCCCAAAAGTCAAACCTAGAAGGCAAGGGAGAGCGCGTTGTTGTGACCTCCCAGAGAGCAAGGAACCCGAATGAGGTCATCACGTAAGCTTATCATAAACTCTAATGAAGTCTATACTTTATTTGATACCGGCTCTACCCATTCTTTTATTTCTCCTACTTGCGCCATCGATTAAATTTGACTCGAGAAATTAGACTTCGACTTATCTCGTGGAAACTCCGCTGGGAGAAACCTTCATTACATCCATCGCTTATAAGTCTTGTTTGGTTCAAATCGGCACTTTCACATTACCCGTCGATCTTATTTCATTAAAAATACTTGCATTTGACGTGATTCTAGGATCGATTGTTAACTACTTATCATGCGCAAAAATTGATTGTTTTCGTAAGTCAACCAGCTTTCATATTTGCTAATCTAATCAACCTATTATGCTAATTCAAATGACCAAACCATTAAAATCAATCACTTCCTCATCTATCTCAAGCCATAAAGCTATTCGCTTATTAAAAAACTGTCAAGCTTTCTTAGCTCATCAAAGATCACGTCATTTAAACAAAATATCCAAGTCGATGAGAGTAAAAATTCAACTTTTTTGAACGATATTTCTATTGTTAATAAATTTCCGACGATTCTCAAGAACTTCCCGCCTACCCCCAAAGAACGTGAAATCGAATTTTGTATCGACCTCGAACCCATTTCAAAACCTATTTCCAAAGCCCTATATCGAATGGCTCCTATTGAACTTCGAGAGTTAAAGACTCAACGTGGACGATGATGACGATGATCATATGCAAGTACGAGTAAACGATTGTCAACGAACCCCATTTTAATCGATAATGTTAGATAGAGTTAAAGACTCAACGATGTGATGATAGCGAGTATACGAAAGTAGAACCGACTTTTAATCGAGTAAAGTTAAAGTCGCCGCCGCTGTGCACTGAGCTGGTGCTGAGGAAGAAAGTGCAAGAAGGTGCAACGCCTAAGCAAGAATCGATGAAGAAGGAATACTTCGAGTCAACTCCGCACTTTGTGTTCCTAACGACCTCGATTTAAAGTATAATATCATGATGGAGGCGCACAACACACCATTTGCAATCCATCTCGGGAGTACCAAAATGTATCATGATATTCGCCATACATTTTGGTGGAGCAATATGAAGAGAGAGATAGCGCCTGCTTATCTCAAGGTGTCTAACTTGTCAACGAAGTTAAAGCGAGCATCAAGTACCAAAAGGTCCATCAGAACCACTTGAAATTCCATAATGGAAGTGGGAGCACATTACCATGGATTTCAAGCACGGCCTTCCTAAGGTTTCTCAAGGCATCACGCGATTTGGGTCATTGTTGATAGATCGACCAAGTCCGCTTCATTTCTTACCGATACGAGAAACTTATACACTTGAACGCCTTGCTCAGATGTACATAAACGAGATTGTAAGATCGCATGGTATGCCTAGATCCATAGTTTCCGATCGAGACCCAAGATTCACTTCACGATTTTGGGTTAGTTTGCAAAAAGCTATGGGCACAGACTTTTCACGATTTAGCTTCTAAGATATCATCCTCGATTTTACGGACAATGGAGAGGACTATTCAAACTCTTGAAGATCTATTAAGACTCGTGGTCCTTGATTTCAAGGGAGTTGAGACAAGTTCTTACCATCGGTGGAGTTTTCCTACAACAACAGCTTATCAAGCAAGTATCGCATGGCTCCATTCAAGCGCCAGATGGAAGAAAGTGTCGCTTCTCCAAGATACGGGATGAGGTGGGTGAAGCAACGTTGTTGGGACCGAGTTGGTACGTATGACTACGGAAAAGATTCAAACGATCCGACAACGATAAAAACCTCACAAAATCGATAAAAGAGTTATATCGATCTTCATCGAAAGGACGGGAATTCGATATAGAGATCATGTGTTGTTAAGAGTCGCTCCATGGAAAGGAGTTACAAGATTTGGAAAGAGAGGAAAACTTAATCCTCGATTCATCTGGCCCATTTTAATCCTCGATCGAGTAGGAACTGTGGCCTATAGACTCGCTTTTACCGCCAAATACGTCTCGTGTTCATAACGCTTTTCACATATCCATGTTACGTAAATATGTGAAAGACCCGAACCATATTATCGAAGTTAGAACCGACGAAATAGCGGAAGATTTGACGTATGAAGAGGTTCCTGCTCAAATTTTGATAAGAAGGAACATATTCTACGCCCAAGGTTATACCTCAAGTCAAAGTTTTGTGGAGGAACCACGATGTCGAGGAAATGACTTGGGAGTTAGAATCAAATGAAATCAAGGTATCCTTACCTCTTCGACATACCAGTATCGCACTAATTTCGAGGGCTAAATTTCATAAGAAGGGGAGGTCAGAAGACCCCAAATTTTATAAATAAAGATGAATTTTCTATAAATATTATTTTTGAATATTATGGAATAAATTTGATATAATGTTATAGTTGTGGGTAATATTTATAAATTTTGCAAAGTAAGCAAGTTGTTATAAAATATTCGTTTGGCTCTGGAATATTCTTTTTGTCGGGAAATATTCGTATTTACCTACCAATCATCAGTGGACCCCACAACTAAGTATTGTCGTAGTTAGAAAATGACAAAATTATCTTTCTATAAAAATAATCTACGGAGGTGTTACCGTTAAAACCGCTGAACTACCCTATGGTAAAAAAGTACAAGAATACGCTGTGGTCAGATAAGAAGACACTCAGATTGATTATCGATGCTTACGTGAGAAGTCACTTAGCTATACTCAATTATCACTACAAGAATTGGCACGATCATATCTCTTATATTATCGATTCAATTATCACACAAGATCATCCTCAGATAATATGTTATATTATTAATCGAGACGACAAGTTATAAATGATTAATAATTGTTGAAAGATTAAAAATGTGTCGATTAAAAAAAAAAATGATTTGTGGTAATATTTATTCAATCCTCGATGTATATAAAGAGTCTCATATGAGACGCTTTGTGGTAAGTTTGATTATTTTATGGGGGCCCATATGTCATCATCTAAGAGTCTCTTCACAATAGTAATTACCTTTGTGAATAGTAATTACCTTTGTGAATAGTAATTACCTTCACAATAATATTTACCTTCTCAATAATAGTATTTACCTTTGTGAATAGTAATTACCTTTGTGAATAGTAATTACCTTCACAATAGTATTTACCTTCAATAATATTTATCTTCGCAATAGTAATTACCTTCTTCAATAGTAATTACCTTCACAATAGTAATTACCTTCACAATTCATTACCCCTTCGCAAATAGTAGTTGTCCTTCAATATTACCAAGAGTTAACTCGCCTTCTGTTCCAAGGGTTAATTACCCTTCACAAATAGTAGTTGTCTCTTCAATATTACCAAGAGTCATTTTGACCCTTCATAAAAACCAAGAGCCACCCTCGCTTTTCTATAAATAGAAAGCTCATTCCTTCATTATTTCATTAATTCATCAAACTCTGAGAGAGAAACTATAGAGAGAAAGAAGAAAAGTATTCTCGCTACTTCACTTTTCCAATATTCAGCCTTCTAAGGTAGGAATATATTATTTGTTGTACTCGTAAGGGTGTTATTCTTTCTTATTCATGAAGAGAACTCGTTGTTATTCCATTTCTTATTATTCTCGCTGAATAACTCAGATACGCTGGGTTTACCCTATACTTGGTGACATTCTTCTATTATTCTCGCTGAACATCCTCGTCAGGTGTTTTACACCTTGACCGGGTTCCGCTTTTTTATTATTATTCTGTTGAATATCCTCGTCATGTGTTTTACACCGCACTGGTTCCATTTTTTATTATTCCGCTTTTTCCTATTATTCCGTTTTTAATATCTTATCGTTCCATTTATATTCCGC
The DNA here is from genome assembly GCA_020205615.1 of Panax quinquefolius. Taxonomy (NCBI): domain Eukaryota; kingdom Viridiplantae; phylum Streptophyta; class Magnoliopsida; order Apiales; family Araliaceae; genus Panax; species Panax quinquefolius. The sequence goes on from CM035165.1 coordinate 31,969,521, forward strand.
CTTTATATTCTCGCTTGAATATCGGTTCCATCATTTATTATTCCGCATTTATTATTCTCATGAACATCCTCGCTTGCAGGTGAATTTCACCGACCGGTTCCGTTATTATTATTCTCGTTGAATAACCTCGCCATAGGCCTATCGCATGCACGGTGATTTCTTTTGTTATTCCATTCTTTATTATACCCAAATTGGTTAAAACTTTGACTTCTATACTCCATGAAATTAGTAGAATATCCTCGATATTTGCGCTTCATCCAAAGATCTTTTCATGGAAATATTCTTCCGATCATTCTTGAATTTTACTCTACAAAACAAAGATTATGTCGACAATTGACGTTAATAATTCCTAGATAAAATAATTTTTGAACTTGTTTTATTGAATTCTTATATCATTGTCATCATCCTCATGTTTATATTATGTTGAAAGTCATCTCGTGGCCCAGAAGTGCATGATGATGGACTTGGTATGATTATGACCAGAGACTATTCGATGTAATCATGACCGTAATGTTACAAATGATGTGATGAAAGTCATCTCGTATTCAGTAGTGCATGGGGGTGGACTTGGTATGATTACGACCAGAGACTATTCGTGTAATCACGACCGTAATGTTACAAATGATGTGATAAAAATCCTCAAAGGGTCGAAGTGCATCGATGGACAGCTTGTTGGCATGATCATGACCATTAATGAATACACAACTATTCTCGCCCGTAGAAGTGCATGAATAATTGTGGTCGCGATACTAAAGAATATCCTCGTCAGAGTGTAAAGGGTGATTCGATGATGTGGAATATTTATTAAAGTCGAGTCTCAAATTTATAACAAAGGATGAAAACCTTTAAATCATAAAAGATAGTAGATTTTATTTTCTACTGACTTTTTTAATGGATTGCTATTCCGCAGCAGCTTAAACTTGTTGTGTTCATTATATTTTATCGCTTAACATCATTGAAGGCTAATGATAATTTATTCTCGCATTATCTTAGTCATAATATTTCTTATCGAGCTAGTTGAGCTCACCCTTTCTTTCACCGTTTCTTCAGTGAAATGAGAATATAGCCGGGACGAGTCTGGGAACGGAGTAATGGTCCGTAGGATAAGATTAGTAGTCCTCACTATTCTCGTGAAATAAAGTGATAATAATTGTAATGAGGACTCCTTTTGAGTTTGTATATAATTATATAAATTACAGACAATATTTGTATTCAAACTCACTTATAAGCTTTGATAAGTCAGGACATTATAATTGGACAGACTTGAGTGCTTTATTTATTAGTTAAGTTTTATTTAAATTCCAGACTATCTCATCCGATAAATAATTTACCCAAGATTTATGTGATGTATACCTAATTTTAAGATAAAGTCGTTTGTAATTCCATTACACGTTATGATATCAATATATGAGATTGTGTAGAACTATAAAATTGGCTTATTGTATTAAATATTTTGTTAAATTATTTTCAACTATAATTATTCACGTAACTTACGAGCAGGACAGATTTTAGGTGCAGACGAGCATGTAAGTGTTTATTATTTCTATTATAATGTCAGTGTTGTAGTTTAAGAGTAGAAATTAATATGGTTGTTGTTGCTGAATTTTCTGATGGTTGCGATGGTCTTTGGGCTTATCCTTGTCGAAATCCATGGTGTGTTGTTAGTTGCAGGGGATTTCCTTGATCTTGTAGTCGGAATTCATGGAGGAATGATTTAAGCCCCTTTGTATAAATGTATAAATTTATATTAATTTTGTTTTAAGTAAATAAAGAAGAACTTAAGAAGAGGGAGAAATAATAGAAAATGTTATTTAGTTGGCAAATTATTGTCTACTCACTAAATATTTTGTTTTTTCTTGAATTAATTTTTTTTTTAAAATACAGTGAACTAATTATATTTTTTTAAATACAATAATTTAATACTTATAACTCGACAAACAGAATAAAATAAATATACTTTTTGCCATTACATAATCTTCAAGCCATTCATTATTTACCTTTTAGGGGACACGATTATATTATCATGCAACAGCCCAAGTGGCTCCCATCATAACAAAATTTTCACGCCTGTAAATTATTATTTTTTCACCAAAGTTTTTACAATTTTACTCTGCCCTCATGTGCACGCAAAGCATCATCATCATCATCACCATGCACCCGCAAAACCGTGACCATCCATATCATGGACCAATTTATCATCATATACACTTATTAGGACCAAAAATATTATACCCTAAAAATCACATTTTCTTCACTATATGAATTTCGTGTCTTAAAATTGTTGTTCAAGGAAAAGAAAAAAAGAAGAAGCTTTGACATGGATATGATGGTTTATATTGTTCTTGTTTGTTTACCAGTTTATTAAGCGCTTAGTGTACTTGAAATTTTAAATACATTAAAAAATTTGTTCGTTTATAAATAACTTATTTTAATCACGCCTTATTTATTTTACAAAGAATTTTTTTATGCGGACATGAAAATTAAATCCGAGTGTATTTGAATTTCACTTATTTGTATTTTTACCTCCCAAATAGGTGGAATTCGAATACTCTCTGGTCCAATTTTTATGTCCACATAAAATTTTTGATTTACAAATGTGTCTCTTCAGATGTTTTTCCATAGATTTTAGAAACTAATATTTTCACATCACTTTTTGATATTTTTACACGTACGATCCACATATTAGCCAAAAAAAATTCGACACATCAGCTAATACATGAATTTTACTTATAAAAATATTTTAAAAAAATATAGAAATATCAATTTCCTAAATTTACCCTTTGTTCTTAACTTGTTCCATTGATTGTTAAGATTCGGGATAAATCAACTTTTGGTATCTGTATTGGGACACGACTTATAATTTGGTATTCAAAGTAAAAAAAGTTATAAATCCATGATTGTCTTTAAAAAATATTACACTGCTAAAACATTAGGGTCATGACTTACAATTTGTTTTTCAAGTGAAAAAGTTACAAACCCATGATTGTACTCAAAAATTTTTGTGATCCGGTGCTTGTAGATTTCTAATTTTTAAATAATCGTTAAAATTGATCTAATCTTAGAGAACAAACATACACAGCAGGCGAAGTCGACGCTTAAAAAGGTCCTCGATGTTTTGTTCCATCTTTTTTTGCTCCCCACATTCGCAGACATTATCTACACGTTAAGGCACCGACTTTAAACTCTGTGTAATCCATTCATTTTTATTACATGAACTACAATCTTCTTTCTCGATTTTATTTACGATTCCACTCCAAGACGGTTTCATCCTTTCAATTAAACACCGAAAACCCTTTAATAAATATATGAGAACCAAAGAATCATGGAGAATAGAGATGAAGAAGAATGAGAGAGGAAGAAAATTCTAATTTTCACACGTAATAAAAGATGAAACCCTACTGCTTAACGGTTGTAACATTTTTCGAAAGACAATCACCAAATTAGAATTTTTTAATTCGGTACCAAATTGTAATTTGTGTCCTTAATGTTTAATCTGAGTATAACATTTTTTGAAAGACAATCACTAGCTTTATAATTTTTTTACTGAAAGATTAAATTGTAAATTCGCTATTCTAATACAGATACCAAAAATTAATTTATAAGATTCTGACCAGAGGCCCACAAGATTATTTACTACCAACCATATTTATATGCACCTTCAACAAGAATCTATATGCGAGAGAAAGGGAATTGTGGGGTTCCCTTGCTTTTATGCCCCCTTACATCTTTTACATAATCAAAAGTGAAAGCGAGATTTTGTAGGCCATGTTTGGTACCCACAAATTTGTTGGCTCTTAATTCTTTAAGCTAATTAACTATTCTTCACTTCTCTCCAACAAAGTGACCCGTCCACGCCCCAGAATGTTACTTCTAAAATTTTGAGTCTCAAATAAAGTTTTTAATAAAATATTTAATATGAATTTCTCATATAATTAACTATAATTATTACTTTTGACAACAAAATTATTATTATGATGATTATATCTGAAGTGGACATCATAAATTTGGTAAAGGAATTCTGTTTATTTTAAATAGAGGGCTATATGTATAAAATAAGAGGTAGATACATAATACCATGGTGATGATTTTTTTTTAAGTTATAACGATTTTGCGCTCATCCGTCATTATGTATCAAAGATAACTATAACGACGGGATGAATCGTCGCTATAATCCAAAAAATCGTCATCATAATAGACGATCAGATAAGTATACATCTCACAGATATACATTTTCCCATTAAATAGAATACCGGATCCATATTATAGTTAAAATTAACAATAATTTGATGAATAACTTAATGATTTTTTTTATCAAACATGGAATGAAATGTAAGACCCCAGCTTTTATAAATAAAGATGAATTTTTTCTATAAATATTATTTTGAATATTATGGAATAAATTTGATATAATGTTATAGTTATGGGTAATATTTATAAATTTTTGCAAAGTATGCAAGTTGTTATAAAATATTCGTTTGGGTTTAATATTCTTTTGTTAAGGAATATTCGTATAACTACCAATCATCGCATGACCCTATTAATGTAATTATTGTCGGATTGAGAAAAACGACAAAAATATTTTATAAAAATAATAAATGGAGGTGTTACTGTTAAAACTGCTGAACTACCCTAATGGTAAAAAGTACAAGAATACGCTGCGTGGTCAGACAAGAAGACACTCAGATTTGTGACGCCCCAAAAATAGGTATACATCACCTATTCCGAAAGTTGTCAATATATGGTATGTAAACAACTACAACTTTATTATTACAATAAGAAAAACTGTGAGTTTGAATACAAATATTATCTTCTGTATAATATCTATACTCAAATAAATCCTCATCACATTTATCGATACATTATTTTACAAAATGGTGAGGACTACTAAACAATCCTTTCTAAAACCTTCATTCCATACCCCGACTGCACTCGCTTATATTCTCGCCTCCGAGAAAAAATGGAACAAAAAGGAAAAGGGTGAGATCAACTAGCTCAAAGAAAGAATATTATGACTAAGATAATATACAACAAATTATCGTTAGTCTTCAACAGGGAAAAATATAATAGAATACAATAGACAACAAATTTTAAATCAATATTCGCAATGAAATAATAATTCATTAGAAGAGTTAAGAGAGAATGCAAACTACTATCTTCTATGTATGAATTTAAAAGTTCATCGCCTCATCTTTTATCCCCTCAGAACATCAATCAATATACATCCGAATCAAATATTCATCTTTGCACTACAGCCAAAGATATTCATCACTGGTCATGTTCATTTAAACACTGCTCATCTTTGACTACGGCCAAAGATATTCTTCAGAAATCATTCATCTTTGCACCACGTGCCAAAGATATTCTTAAGAAATCATTCATCTTTGCACTACAAGCCAAAAAGATATTCCATAATATCATCATTTAAGACCGAGGATGATGAAAATATTTTTTTTTAAAGAAACGAATCCAAAGTGAAACAAAATGACAAGGATTAAGGATTAAGGATTCGTATTTGGTTTTATCCACGCCCAAAAATACCTCAAAAATAATCATAGTGGTGTAAAATTCAAGAATGATCAAAACATGGATACAATTAGAAGTTAGTATCCGTAATAGATGTTTTGGACGAAAAAGAAGAAATTTTATTTTTCTATGAATAAGACCAGATATCGTGAATAAAGGTCAGATATATCGTGACTAGTGTCAGATACGTGAATAAGAATCTCGACACCAAAAGATAGAAATTCCACAAAAACATCTTCACGCTTTTAATGAATAGTACTTCGTGAATAAGAATCGTGTGAATAAGAACTCAATAGAATAATAACTCATGAATAAGAACCCATGAATAGTAACCCGATATGAAAAAGTTCCAAATTTGATAAAACTTCAGATCAACATTTCAAAGATAATGATATCAAGAAATAATATCATTACGAAAAAAAAATAATATCCCTTATCTCGAAAAGATCAAGATTTAGCTAGAATCACCGTATAGTCTTTCAAGGAACTTGCACCGCTCTAGCAATACTCAAAGTATACTCAAAATACTCACAAGAATACGCCGATAATAATATAGAGAGAAAAAATTTCATTTTCGGTGTGATTTTCAATTCTAACCCAAGACCCTATTTATAGAAATCGCTAGAACACCAAAAAGCGTAAAATTTAATATATTAATAATATTATTTTTCCACATCTTCCTACGCACACCATCAGCTGAAATCAACCACTAACACATGTCCCATAAGTGACAAAAACGTTTTTTCATGCAAAAGTTACTTAAAACTTCAAAAAAATGATAATCAATTAATCCTAACTTCAATAATTCATAATAAATAGCCCTTTCATCGTAAAATTCAATCTCGCGAATTTTTATAGGAAATTCAATTTCTACAACTTTGCAGAAGAAAGTTTTTCCAAATTCCAAATAGAAATTGACCAAATCCATAAACCAAGCGATTTTACAAAGCTATAATCAAATTTCACCAATAAATGGGGTCCACCGACATGTTTAACATGTTTTAAACATTTATTGCAACAAAATACTCTTCCTCCTCAGATACTCATATATCCCACATTCGTTATAAAAAATATCACCGCTAATATATTATTAAAATAATATATTTAAATGAATTATTTTATCGTAAAAGATAAAATATTAATTTTCAACAATTGTCATTTTAAAAATTTTCTCCATCTATATCCACATAAAATCAATATTTTCCTCATCATATAAATCAATAATTAATTATTCACAAATAATATTACGTAATCACAATATCGACAACCAGCAGCTCCTCAGAAAGAGGGGGCTTTCCAATAAGAATTTCTTCTTCGGGCCAATTAATTAGGTGACCAAACCTCTCCTTAGATGTAACTTTCTAGACATTGCCAATAATGTTATCTAATAATATTATTCAGATAATATGAATTATTGCTTCGATAATGAAAAATACCGTAAATGACAATTATCAAACAACAAAGAATATAAAATATCAACGCAAAGAATTATTAACTCAATAAAATATCAATAAAGAATTATCGTAACCATTATCGAGTAGTGCCTTCACGTAAGAATCAATAATTGGTGCAATACCGTAGCTACCGCTCAACAACGCCAGACAGTGTGTTTTTTAAACCACCGGTATTCCAACAAAGATAATTCTGAATAACTACGCCTGTTATTTAAAAACAACTTATATTTGTCGCTTTCTTCATCCAATCGCTTTCCGCTATGGGGCTCACACACATGGTCGCTACATTGGTTGCATTTAATATTCCCCACAAGATTTAATATTCCACGACCAAACTAATATTCCCCACGATAATGAATATTTTATAACCACTCATTATTTTGAAATATTTGCATGATTTAACACTTAACTATCCACATTAATCAAATCAACCCTTACTATTTCAAAATAATAAATAAAGGAAATTCCTTTTTATTTAAAAATTTCGGTTTTACAACCTCCCTCCTTATGAAATTTCGTCCTCGAAATCGACGACGACGACTGTGTGTTTCAAAAGGTGAGGATACCTCTCTTTCATTTCCGCTTCCAATTCCTGTGTCATTTCCTTTATAGCATGATTCCTCCACAAAACTTTAACTTGTGGTATGACCTTTTTCATACGTAGGACATGCTCCTTCCTATCCAAGATCTTGACAGTACCTCCTCATACGCTAAGTCTTCACTATCTCATCCTGGCTTTCTAACTCAATAACGTGGTTCGGGTTTTTCACATATTTACGGAAGTACGAGATATGTGAAACACATTATGAACACGAGACATACTCTTGAGGTAACGCAAGTCTATAGGCTACATTTCCTACTAGGTCAAGAATTTGAAATGGACCAATAAATCGTGGATCGAGCTTTCCTCTCTTCCCAAATCTTGTAACTCCTTCCACGGAGCAACTCGCAACAATACACGATCCCCTACATTAAATTCCACGTCCCTTTCGATGAAGATCCGCATAACTCTTTTGTCGATCTTGTGCCGCTTTGTATACGCTTGTCGAATCATTTGGATCTTTTCGGTGATCATATCGTATTAACTCGGGTCCCAACAATGTTGCTTCACCCACCTCATCCCAACATATCGGAGAACGACATTTTCGGCCCATATAATGCTTCAAATGGAGCCACACCTATACTTGCTCGATAACTGTTGTTGTAGGGAGAATTCCACCAATGGTAAATACTTATCCCAACTACCCTGAAGTCTAGGACACAGAGTCTTAATAGATCTTCAAGAGTTTGAATAGTCCTCTCTCGATCATCCGTCCCGCTTGGGGATGGTATGCCAAACTAAATCGCAAACTGCGCTCCATAGCTTTTTGCAAGCTAACCCAAAATCTTGAAGTGAATCTTGGGTCACGATCCAAACTATGGATACAGTGCATGCCATGCAACCTCACAATCTCATTCACACGACATACTAAAGAAGTCGCTCAAGGAATAAGTCTCCGTGATTTCAAGAAATGAGCAGACTTGGTTAATCTATCAACAATAACCCAAATAAAGATTGATGCCTTGAGAAACCGTAGGAAGACCCGTGAATCGAAATCCATAGTAATGTGTTCCCATTTCCATTCCTAATCTCAAGTGGTTGCAACGGACCTTTAGGTACAAGATGCTCCGCCTTTACACATCGGGTAAGTTAAACACATCGAGATAAACTTTGCAATCTCTCTCTTCATATTGTTCCACCGTAATGTATGTCAAGATCACGATACATTTTAGTACTTCCGTGATGGATTGCAAATGGCGATTGTGTGCCTCCATCATAATCTTGTACTTCAAATCGAGTCGTTAGGAACACAAAGTCTAGAGTGGACTCAAGTATTCCTTCTTCATCAATTCTCGCCCTAATAGCTCCTTCTTGTACTTTCTTCTTCATACGATCATTTCGCCTGCCGGTGGCTTGAGCAACCTTAACTTTTTCTATTAAAGTCAGCTCTATGCCAGATACTTGACATCATCGCACTCGCTCCTCATGATACGATCTTCTACTCAATGCGCCGCCTACCACGCTCGCTTTACCGTGATGGTATTGAATAGTGTGGTCGTAGTCTTCAATAGCTCGAGCCAACGTCACCGCCGCATGTTGAGTTCTTTTTGAGTGAAGAAATATTTAAGGCTTTTATGGTCCGAATATATCTCCACTTTCTCCCATATAGATAGTGCCTCCCATATTTTTAAATACAAAACGATCACCGCTAACTCTAGATCATGAGTAGGATAATTCCTCTCATACTCTTTTAAGTTGTCGCGAGGCATAGGCTATAACTTTCCCACGCTGCATGAGAACACATCCTAACCCTTTGCACAAGCATCATTAGAGATAACAAATCCATCCAACCAGATGGTATTGTTAGAACAGTCTGTAAAATAAGTCTCCTCTTAAGCTCTTGAAACTTTTCTCGCATTCTTCGCTCCAAACGAATTTTGTATCCTTCCGAGTTAGATGAGTTAATGGAGTAGCGATTCGAGAAAACCCTTCCACTAATCTCCGATAATAACCAAATAAGCCTCAAAAGCTACGTGATTTCAACCACCGACTTTTTGTTCTAACTTTGTATTGCTTCAATCTTCGCCGGATCAACAGATACTCCATGTTTCGACACCACGTGCCCAAGGAATGCTACTTCCTCAAGCCGTAACTCACATTTCTTCAATTTGGCATATAGTTGGTTTTCACGGGTTTTTGAGTACCAAATTTCAAATGGTGCTCATGATCTTCACGGCTTTTTGAATATATGAGGATGTCATCAATAAAGACAACAACGAATCGATCCAAATATTCCTCGAATACTTTGGTTCATCATATCCATGAAAGCCGCAGGAGCATTAGTTAGTCCGAAAGACATGACTAAGAATTCATAATGCCCATACCGAGTTCTCAAGGCGCCTTTGAATATCCTTAGTTCTAATCTTCACCGATGATATCCGTAATCGAAGATCGATTTTTGAAAAGAATTGTGCCTTTGCAATCGGTCAAACAAGTCATCAATACGAGGTAGAGGATACCTATTCTTGATGGTGACATGGTTCAATTCCCCGATAGTCAATACAAAGTCGCATACTCCCGCCTTTTCTTCTTTACAAATAAAACAGAGCACCCCAAGGAGATGTACTAGATTTAATGAAACCGATGTCCAACAATTCTCGTAGTTGGACCTTTAACTCCTCGATGTTCAATAGAGCCATTCGATATGGGGTTTTAGAAATGGGCTTTGTACCAGTTCAAGATCAATAAAGAATTCAACTTCACGCTCTGGGGTAGACCGGAAGTTCTTCGAAATACGTCGTGAAAGTCAATAACAACAGAATATTATTCAAATTTGACGTGTCTTTATTCAAATCCATAACATGGGCTAAGAAAGCTTGACATCCATTTTTAAAAAACGAATAGCTTTATGATTAGATATGATAAAGATCGATTTTAATGGTTTAGTTGCTTGAATTGCATAAAAAGTTGGTTAGAATATGAAAACTAACAACCTTACGAAAACAATCAATTTTGGCATGATGAGTAGTTAACCAATCAATCCCTAAAATCACATCAAAAGTAAGTATCTTTAAAGAGATAAGGTCAATGTAAGGTGTTGGTGCCAACTTGAATCAAACAAGATTTATAAATGTTGGATGTGATGAAAGTTTCTCCTAACTGAGTTTCCACAGATAGTCAAAGTCTAATTTCTCCTGAGTCAAGTTTAAACGCTTGAGCACATGCAGGAGAGATAAATGAATGGGTAAAGACCGCAGATTAAGTAAGGTATAAACTTTGCAAGAATTTATAAATAGCTTTTACCCGTGATCACCTCGTTTGGGTTCCTCGATATGACCAAATACAACAAACGCTTCTTCCTAATCGCTGACTTTGACTTTTCCGGGATACTTTTTGAGTCACCGTCCCTCATTGAACTAGGTTTCGCCATCGTATAATCTCGAAGCGATATGTCCTTCCTTTCCACAATTATAGCATACCTTGAATCGTCAGGGCGCTTGACCGATATGTCCCTTTTTTCCGTGATTTGTAGATATGACCGGTGGTCGTTTCTCTCCCTTAGAACCGCTTCTTTGCCGAAACTGCTATCTTCATATGGTCGTTGTTAAATCTCCTCTTTTTAAAATCTCCTCCGACTCGCTTCTTCTATTTTCATGGCTATGATTACCACCAGAGTGGTTACCATTTCGTCTCGTCTGCTTTTTTCTCCGCAGTTATCATTATTCTGCTGATCGCTATCTCCGACACGATCCTCGGTCAGGGTCCTCAACACCGTATTTCGTTATCTCGCTTCTAATAATTGAGCCTCATTTATAACATCCTAATAAAGAGAAAATTTATGAGAAATGAGATACCGACGTACGCCGGTTTCAAACCTCTAAGAAACATCCGCGTCATACGCTCCTCATTCTCCACCAAATGAGGTGCAAACCTAGATAACTCGCAAACTTTACCTCGTCTCGAGACACCGCCATATTGTTTTGTTCCAATCATTGAACTCCACTTCCTTCATACGACGTAACACTTTCGTGAAAGTATTTGTCATTAAATAGCTTCAAACGCCTCCCAAGACATGCCGAAAAGTACCGATGGGTACGCTTACGACTCCCACCAGTGAGTCCGCCTTCGCCACTTTTAACATAAAGGTGGCGAATGGAACCTTCTGTTCTCCGCATCCCAAGACATCGAATATCATGGTAATTTGTTTACCCATGTTTTCGCCATGATCGGATCCGCTTTCCTTAAATTCGTGGACCCAACTCTTTGAATCGCTTTCGCATGGTGGCAACCCGTGAATTGCTATCATTTCTCCCTCAGATTTTGAACACGAGTCTCCTCATTCGATTATGTATGAATCGCAAAAACTTCTAAACATCCCTCATTCATCATCTCGCTTAATGGTGTTGTTCACAGGAGGAACATTGCCACCACTGTACGCTTCTCCTCGTTGGTGAGTACAGCATCTCCACTGGCCTCATTTCCATTGTTAATATTCTCAATCGACATTCTCAAATACCATCATAAAACAAGGGTTAATTAAGGAAATCAATATATCACATAATATCCCTATATACCGACTAACTAACAAATAAGCTTAGTAGGACACACTAGCTAAGGATTTACTCGCCTCTCCTCCTAGTTCTATTCCCCGATCTCCGCCAGAGATCATATCCCTAAGCTCGATACTAATCATGACGCCCCAAAATAGGTATACATCACCTATTCGAGTTGTCAATACATGGTACGTAAACAACTACAACTTTATTATTACAATAGTAAAACTGTGAGTTTGAATACAAATATTATCTTCTGTATAATATCTATACTCAAATAAATCCTCATCACATTTATCGATACATTATTTTACAAAATGGTGAGGACTACTAAACAATCCTTTTAAAACCTTCATTCCATACCCTCACTCAGTCATCGCTATATTCTCGCCTCCCGAGAAAAATGGAACAAAAAGGAAAAGGGTGAGCTCAACTAGCTCAAGAAAGAATATTATGACTAAGATAATATACAACAAATTATCGTTAGTCTTCAACAGGAAAAATATAATAGAATACAATAGACAACAAATTTTAAATCAATATTCGCAATGGAAATAATAATTCATTAGAAGAGTTAAGTAGAGAATGCAAACTACTATCTTCTATGTATGAATTTAAAAGTTCATCGCCTATCTTTTATCCCCGTAACATCAATCAATATACATCCGAATCAAATATTCATCTTTCGCACTACAGCCAAAGATATTCATCACCGGTCATGTTCATTTAAACACTGCTCATCTTTGCACTACGGCCAAAGATATTCTTAAGAAATCATTCATCTTTGCACTACATGTGCCAAAGATATTCTTAAGAAATCATTCATCTTTGCACTACAGTGCCAAAGATATTCCATAATATCATCATTTAAGACCGAGGATGATGAAAAATATTTTTTTTAAAGAAACGAATCCAAAGAAACAAAATGACAAGGATTAAGGATTAAGGATTCGTACTTGGTTTTATCCACGCCCAAAAATACCTCAAAAATAATCATAGTGGTGTAAAATTCAAGAATGATCAAAACATGGATACAATTAGAAAGTTAGTATCCGTATAGATGTTTTGGACGAAAAGAAGAAATTTTATTTTCTATGAATAAGACCAGATACGTGAATAGTCTTCAGATATCGTGAATAGTGTCAGATACGAATAAAGAATCTCACACCAAAAGATAGAAATTCCACAAAAAACATCTTCACGCCTATTTAATAAGACTTTTGAATAAGAATTAATGAATAAGAACTCGTGAATACTAACCCATGAATAAGAACCCATGAATAGTAACCCCGATATGAAAAAAGTTCCAAATTTGATAAAAACTTCAGATCAACATTTCAAAGATAATGATATTGAAGAAATAATATCATTACGAAAAAAATAATATCTCTTACCTCGAAAGATCAAGATTTAGCTTTAGAATACTGTGTATAAAATCAAGGGAACTTGCACCGCCTAGCAATACTCAAAGTATACTCAAAATACTCACAAGAATACGCCGATAATATAGAGAGAGAAAATTTCAGCTTCGGTGTGATTTTCAATTCTAACCCAAGACCCTATTTATAGAAATCGCTTAGAACACCAAAAGCGTAAAATTTAATATATTAATAATATTATTTTTCTACATCTTCCTACGCATACCATCAGCTGAAATCAACCACTAAAACATGTCCCATAAGTGACAAAAACGTTTTTCATGCAAAAGTTACTTAAAACTTCAAAAAATGATAATCAATTAATCCTAACTTCAATAATTCATAATAAATAGCCCTTTCATCAGAAAATTCGAATCTCATGAGTTTTTATAGGAAATTCAATTCTCTACAACTTTGCGTAAGAAAGTTTTTCCAAATTCCAAATAGAAATTGACCAAAATCCACAAATGGGCGATTTTACGTGCTATAATCAAGTTCCAGAGTCGCTTCAACGACAAATACTTTCCCAAAGTATTCGCCACATGAAGAAGGTGGAGTTTATCAAGTTGGAACAAAACAATATGACCGTGTCGCAATACGAGGCAAAATTTGCGGAGTTATCACGGTTTTATTCCCAACTTTTCGGATAATGAAGAGAGAATGGCGCGAATGTTTTAAGAGGTTCGAAGTCGAGATACGTCAACATCTTATTTTTCATAAACCGTGTTTGTATTCAGATGTTGTAAATATTGCTCGATTAGTGGAACACGATAATGAGTCAACGAAACTAAAAGAGAGCAAATTCAAGAAATTATAATACTCAATGAGAGAGTAGTCATCGGCGGTGACAACAAGCGTGGAGGGAATCAACAATGCCGAGATATGGTAACCACTTCCGGTGGTAATCGGGCCAAAAAACAATAAGAATGGACATTTCAAGAAACGAGATTCAACAATGATGGAAAGACGTCAAAGACCAAAGACCCATTGTTAAGGAAGGAGAAAGACCACCCATCATATGCTTCAAATGCGGAGGAGAGGACACATCGATCAAATCGTCATGCCATCCAAAGCATGTTATAATTGTGGAAGGAAGGTCACTTAGCTCGATTTTGTCGCCATCAAGACAAATTCACTAGGATGGAGGCACCAAAGGCCATCCCAAAATTCAAAACCCGTAGCTGCAAGTGAGGAGAGCGTTTGTTGTGACCTCCCAAAGAGCAAGGAATCCGAATGAGGTCATCACGGGTAAGCTTATCATAAACTCTAATGAAGTCTATACTTTATTTGATACCTGTTCTACCCATTCTTTTATTTCTCCTACTTGCGCTCATCGATTAAATTTGACTCGAGAAATTAGACTTTGACTTATCTCGTGGAAACTCCGTTGGGAGAAACCTTCATTACATCCACTCGCTTATAAGTCTTGTTTGGTTCAAATCGGTACCCTCACATTACTCCGTCGATCTTATTTCATTAAAAATACTTGCATTTGACGTGATTCTAGGGATTGATTGGTTAACTACTTATCATGCAAAAATTGATTGTTTTCGTAAGGTTGTTATAGCTTTCATATTCCTAATCAACCTATTATGCTAATTCAAACGACCAAACCATTAAAATCAATCACTACCATCTCAAGCCATAAAGCTATTCGTTTATTGAAAATGGATGTCAAGCTTTCTTAGCTCATGTCACGATTTAAACAAAAATACGCCGCTTTGAACGATATTTCTATTGTTAATAAATTTCTGACGTATTCCCAAGAACTTCCCCGCCTACCCCGTAGCGCGTGAAATTGAATTTTGTATCGACCTTGAACCCAGACAAAACCTATTTCCAAAGCCCCATATCGAATGGCTCTATCGAACTTCGTGAGTTAAAGACCCAATCGCAGGAATTGTTAGACATTGGCTTTATTCGTCCCTAGTACTTCTCCTTGGGGTGCTCCTATTCTATTCGTGAAGAAGAAAGATGGGAGTATGCGACTTTGTATTGATTATCGGGAGTCAATCATGTTACCATCAAAATAGGTATCCATTGCCACGTATTGATGACCTGTTTGACCAACTGAAGGTGCCAAATTCTTTTCAAAGATCGATCTTCGTTCCGATATCACCAATTAAAGATTAGAATCACGACATTCCAAAGACGGCTTTAGAACTCCCAGACGGGCATTATGAATTCCTAGTCATGTCCTTTGGATTGACTAATGCTCCTCTTTGCCTTCATGGATATGATGAACCGAGTATTCAAGGAATATTTAGATCACTTTGTGGTCGCCTTTATTGATGACATCCTTATTTATTCCAAAAGCCGTGAAGATCATGAAAGCAACACTTGAGGTCGACACTCCAAAAGCTTCGTGAATATAAGCTTTATGCCAAGTTGAAGAAATGTGAGTTCGTCAAGAAGTAGCATTCCTTGGGCACGTGGTATCAAGTCATGGAATATCCGTTGACCCAAAGAAAGATCAAGCTATTCAAAGTCGGGAACAACCTAAATCGATGGATCGAAGTCGTAGCTTTCTCGGTTTAGTTGGTTATTATCTGAGATTCGTGGAAGGATTTTCTCGAATCACTACTCCATCGACTCAAATGACTCGGAAGATACAAAGTTCGGTTGAGCGAAGAATGTGAGAAGAGTTTTCAAGAACTTAAGAGGAGACTTATTTCAAAGACCTGCTCGACAATACCATCCGCCTCGGAGGGATTTGTCATCTACAAAGATGATGCTTCGCAAAAGGGTCGGGATGTGTTCTTATGCAACATGGAAAAGTTATAGCCTATGCCTCGCGACAACTCAAAGAATATGAGAGGAATTATCCTACTCATGATCTAGAGTTAGCATTTGTTGTCTTCAGACTTAAAATTTGGAGGCATTACTTGTATGGGGAGAAAGTGGAGATCTTTACGGATCATAAAAGCCTCAAATATTTCTTCACTCAAAAGGAACTCAACACGCGACAACGACGCTGGCTTGAAATCATTGAAAGATTATGATCATACCATCCAATACCATCCTCGAAAAGCGAACGTGGTAGCCGACGATTGAGTAGAAAATCATATGCAAGTACGAAAAGCGATATTGTCAACGCAGCGCCCATTTTGTGTGACTTGCAAAGGATGGAGATAGAGTTAAAGACTCGAGGACGACGCGTGATGATGATAGCGAGTATACGAGTAGAACCGACTTTAATCGATAAAGTTAATGTCGCTTTCAAGCTATGCACTGGAGCCGATGCGTATGAGGAAGAAGAAAGTGCAAAAGGTGCTATCCAAGCAAGAATCGATGAAGAAGGAATAATTCGAGTCAACTCAGGACTTTGTGTTCCTAACGACCACGATTTAAAGTATAATATCATGATGGAGGCGCATGACACACACCATTTGCAATCCATCTCGGGAGTACCAAATGTATCATGATATTCGTCATACATTTTGGTGGAGAAATACGAAGAGAGAGATAAATACTGTTTATCTCAAGGTGTCTAACTTGTCAACGAGTTAAAGCGGAGCATCAAGTACCAAAAGGTCCATCAGAACCACTTGAAATTCCAGAATGGAAGTGGGAGCACATTACCATGGATTTCAAGCACGGCCTTCCTAAGGTTTCTCAAGGCATTGATGCGATTTGGGTCATTGTTGGTAGATCGACCAAGTCCGCTCATTTCTTCTACCGATCGAGAAACTTATACACTTGAATGTCTTGCTTCAGATGTACATAAACGAGATTGTAAGACTGCATGGTATGCCCAGATCCATAGTTTCCGATCGAGACCCAAGATTCACTTCACGATTTTGGGTTAGTTTGCAAAAAGCTATGGGCACAGACTTTCACGATTTAGCTTCGGATATCATCCTCGGGACGGACGGACAATGGAGTGGACTATTCAAACTCTTGAAGATCTATTAAGACTCGTGTCCTTGATTTCAAGGGAGTTGGGACAAGTTCTTACCATCGGTGGAGTTTTCCTACAACAACAGCTCATCGTTAAGTATCGCATGGCTCCATTCAAGCATCAGTATGGAAGAAAGTGTCGCTTCTCCAAGATCTTTGGGATGAGGTGGGTGAAGCAACGTTGTTGGGACCGGAGTTGGTACGTATAACTACGGAAAAGATTCAAACGATCCGACAACGATAAAAACCTCACAAAATCTACAAAAAGAGTTATGCCGATCTTCATCGAAAGGACGTGGAATTCGATATAGAGATCATGTGTTGTTAAGAGTCGCTTCCATGGAAAGGAGTTACAAGATTTGGAAAGAGAGGAAAACTTAATCCTCGATTCATCTGGTCCATTTTAATCCTCGATCGAGTAGGAATCGTGGCCTATAGACTCGCTTTCTACCGCCAAATATGTCTCGTGTTCATAACGCTTTTTTCACATATCTATGTTACATAAATATGTGAAAGACCCGAACCATATTATTGAAGTTAGAACCCATTTAAATAAGCGGAAGATTTGACGTGTATGAAGAGGTTCCTGCTCAAATTTTGATAAGAAGGAACATATTCTACGCCTCCAAGGCCTCAAGTCAAAGTTTTGTGGAGGAACCACGATGTTGAGGAAATGACTTGGGAGTTAGAATCAAAAATGAAATCAAGGTATCCTTACCTCTTCGACATACCAGTATCGTACCACTTAATTTCGAGGCGAAATTTCATAAGAAGGGAGGTTGTAAGACCCTAGCTTTTATAAATAAAGATGAATTTTTTCTATAAATATTATTTTTGAATATTATGGAATAAATTTGATATAATGTTATAGTTGTGGGTAATATTTAAAATTTTGCAAAGTATGCAAGTTGTTATAAAATATTCGTTTTGGTCGAGGAATATTCTTTTGTTAGGGAATATTCGCATAACTACTCAATCATCAGGACCCCACAATGTAATTATTGTCGGATTGAGAAAACGACAAAAATATTTTATAAAAATAACTACGGAGGTGTTACCGTTAAAATCGTTGAACTACCCGCTGGTAAAAGTATGCGAATATCTGCATGGTTGCGTAAGAAGCACACGATATTGATTATCGATGCTTACGTGAGAAGTCACTCACCTATGCTCAATTATTGCTACAAGAATTCTTCGCGTCATATCTATTATATTATTGATTCAATTATTGTCACAAAGATCATCCGTATAATATGTTATAGTATTAAATCAATAATTGAGACGATAAGTTATAAATGGTTAATAATTGTTGAAAGATTAAATATGTGTTGATGAAAAATAAAATGATTTGTGGTAAGTTTGATTATTTTATGGGGGCTCATATGTCATCATCTAAGAGTCTCTTCACAATAGTATTTACCTTCGTCGATAGTAATTACCTTCGTCAATAGTAATTACCCTTGTGAATAGTATTTACCTTCGTCAATAGTAATTACCTTCGCGAATAGTAATTACCTCTTGTGAATAGTATTTACCTTCGTCAATAGTATTTACCTTCGTTAATAGTAATTACCTTTACCAGACGTCGAACCACTTGTCGCTTCACATTACAAAGCGCCAAACCACTTGTCGTTTCACATTACAAAAGCCAAACCACTTTTCTTTTCACATCATTAGTCGCTCAAGCCACTCGCTTTTCATTTCACAGAAAAGCTAAGCTAGAAATCTTCTATAAATAGAGGCTGTGGGCTTCATTATTTTCACACGAATTCATTCAAGCTATATAGAGAGAAAGTATAGAGAGAATAAGAGAGAAAGAAGAAGAGTATTTTGTTACTACACCGCCATTTGCAGATTCAATCTCCTACCAAAAGTAAGGGGGTGTTATTCTTTCTTATTCATGAAGAGAGAACTGTTGTTATTCCATCATTTATTATTCTCGCTGGAATAACTCAGATAATGCGTGGTTTACCCTATACTTGGTGACATTCTTCTATTATTCTCATTGGAACATCTTGTCTGTAGTGTTTTACACCTGGGACTCGGTTCCGCTCTTTATTATTATTCATTGAACATCCTGCTCATGTGTTTTACACCTACCGGGTTCCGCTTTTTATTATTATTCTGCTGAAACATCCTGTCTGCATGTGTTTCGCCGGACCAGGTTCCATTCTTTATTATTCTGCTGGAACATCCCGTCAATGCGTTTTACGGGGACCGGATTTCCGTTATTTATTATTCTCGTTAGAATAACTCGCTCGTGTGGTCTATCACGTGCACGGTGATTTCTTTTTGTTATTCTATTCTTTATTATACCCACTTGGTTAAAACTTTGACTTCTATACTCCATGAAATTAGTGGAATATCCTCGATATTTGCGTTTCATCCAAAGATCTTTTCATGGAAATATTCTTCCGATCATTCTTGAATTTTACTCTACAAAACAAAGATCATGTTGATAATTTGGACGTTAATAATTCTCGGATAAAATAATTCTTGAACTTGTTTTATCAATTCTTATATCATTGTCATCATCCTCATGTTTATATTATGTTGAAAGTTATCTCGTGGCTTTTCAGAAAGCATAGATGGACTTGGTATGATTACGACCAGAGACTATTCTTGTAATCACGGCCGTAATGTTACAAATGATGTGATAAAATTTCTCAATGGTAGTAATGCATTGGTGGATGTTGTTGGCATGATCATGACCATTAATGAATACACAAATATTCTCGGCCCAGTAGTGCATGAATAATTGTGGTCGTGATACTAAAGAATATCCTCGTCAGTAGTCGGGGTGATTCGATGATGTGGAATATTTATTTAAGGCGATCGATGATGTGGAATATTTATTTAAGTGAGTCTCAAATATAATAAATGATGAAAACCTTTTAAAACCTAAAAGATAGTAGACTTTTATCGTCCACTCGACTCTTTTAATGGATCATTATTCCTTCCGCAGCTTAAACCCATTGCTTATCATTGTATTTTATCGGTTTAACATTGTTGAAGACTATCGATAATTTATTCTCGCATTATCTTAGTCATAATATTTCTTATCGGGCTAGTTGAACTCACCCTTTCTTCTCTTCGTGAAATGAGAATATAAATTTGGACGAGCGAGTCGGAAACGAGTGATAGTCCTGAAGATAGATTAGTAGTCCCTCACTATTCGTGAAATAGTGTGATAATAATTGTAATGAGGACTTTTTTGAGTTTGTATAATATCTAGTAGACGATATTTGTATTTAAACTCACAGCTTTATGTCGATTGCATACAACAGCTTATATGTTAATAAGTTGTATTTAAATTACATACTACGTAAGTGGCGACCCAAGATGGGTGATGTATACCTAATTTTGGGGGCGTCACATGAAATATATTAAAATTTGCAAACTGTTACAAACGATAAAAAATTACAATACAAATAATTAAAAATATAATCATTTCAAACATAATAACAAATAATCAAGAATATAATCAATCGTAATAACAACTAATGGACATCATATATACTCATAAAAATAGTTATAATTTTAAAGTAATAACATAATATAAATATCTGAGCGGTTTTTCAATACGAGTAAAGAAAGAACTGTGTGCCATGATATTAATTTATGTTGGTATTATAATATTAATATATTATTTTTAAAAGAAAAAAAAATCCAAAGAACCAAGAAGAAAATATAGTTAAATATGGATACAATTCAGTAAAATTTGTCCAGTAGTACTCCTATATAGTGTCATTGTTGATACATTTTAATTTAAAAATGGTTTATTTTCTACACACTTTTTTTTTCTTTCTATTTTAAAGTTTTACTTTAGGTATAAAAAGAAGTACTATTTAATTTTTATAAAATTAATCTGTAAAAGTTTTAATTTAGCTTGTGAATATAATTTATATTTAAATAAAAATGATTTTAAAATTTATAATTTTATAAATTAACTTGAATAAAAATTATATGAGACTCTCTTTTTTCACACACACTAGATGCCACATCATATATCATGTCACCATTAGTTTACACGAGTAATGTTACAGACACAAATTATTTATAAACATTTTATAAATTGTTGATGTGACATACTCCACCTCGGCATATTGATCAACAAATTATTTTAATATTATCTTTGGTACTTGCTTGATATCGCCGATGCTAAGTATCTTAGCCACATCGCTTTATAGAAATAGTTTATGTCTTTAACATTATTCTAATTTTACACGTAAGATGCAACGTCTAATGACACATCAACACGAGTTAACCTTAGTTGGGCTCTTAGTCAAATTTTGAATAGTTTTGAAAATTGTTTGACATTTTAATATTATGTGTTAAAAAATAATTTATATATTTTTTTGATAGCTTAAGAAAAGTAAATATATTTTTTTGATAATTAAGTCTTTTCTATACACTTTGCTTAATCATCTTAGCAAAAGTAAGCTTTCACATGTAACTCTTTATATTGATTCATTGTTTAAAAAATTAATTGAAACCTTTTGCTTCGTCATTTCCCCTATAAAAAGCAACTTTTCCATAAATTAGTGTTGCATGACAAGATACCAACTTATTCGGTAGCGGTTATTATGGAATTAATTTTAGTTAATTGATTAATATTTATATAGTATTGACACGTAGGATGAGAGGTGATATTTCTGTTTGCGTGACAGCACTGTATTAATTAATTGACCAACTTATTATGAACGTAACTTCATAATAACCTGATCCTACTAATTGTATGACTTGTGTACGTTAAATTAAAAGAAAAATAAAATATTTTGTGAAAAAATATTACGATTTTTGTTATAAATAGACACATTAATAAATTAATTAATAGTATATTTATTTTTATTTACAAAATATATCACTATATCTGGTCATAATACAATAATACTTCATCCATCCCATAATATACGATGTTTTAGATCATTTCAATTTTCTCAAATTATTTAATATTTTATATAATCTAGGAGAATTAATCACAATCTTTTCAAAATTACTCATCATGAGAAAATATTACAGATAATAAAAAAATATTAAACAGGTATATAATAAAAAATATTATAGATAATTAATATTGTATTTAATATAATATAATTATTTTTTTAATTCTTATGTACAATTATAAAACGTAATATATTATGAGATCGGACCGAGGTAAAATATATATATACCACTAATTTTGACGGACCAAGTAATCCGAAAAATCACCCGGGCTTTAAATGTTTTCCACATAGGTGTACTACCTGACTTGTGTTAATTAACATTACTACTATATATTGATGTTGTTAAAGTCAATACAGTGCAACGGTTCTAATTTGTCACACCAAATTATGTCCATTCACATTTTACATGCCAAATAAAAAAATTAAAATAAGTTAGTCAATAATTTTATATTTCTAGATACATAATTGTATGAAATTTATATGTATATCTTACATATAATAAGAATTAAATTGCCTTATATGACGATTTTTTTGAGACTACAATGACGATTCACCGTCATTTATAGATCAAAATAAATTTATAATGACGGATGAACCGAAGCGTTATAAAAGAAAAAAAAATCGTCAATAAATGATATCTTACACAACTAATATATATTTTTCCTAATTATCTATACACATAATACAACCTACAAAATTAAAATTGTTATATAAGGAATTATTGAGTTCTAAACACTACTTAAATAACCCTTTTAATCCCAACGTAAAGAGTTTTTTCTTTCTATTTTGGTTTGTTTCTTGGAAAGTAAAAGTCTTACAAATGAAAACTACAATTTATAAAATAAAATAACGTAACATAATAATAAATAATTATTAAAAATAAAATTTTATTTTGAGACATAAAAGTCATATGCATTTTAAAAAAAACATAGAATAAAATAAAAAAATTCGTTTGTTATTTATTTTTCACCAAAAGAAAATCTTTATTGCGAATTTGGAAATATTGCTAATGAATTTGGTCGATTTTTATTAAAAACTTTAATTAAATAAGAAAAATATTTGATAACCCCACATGTCCCCTACCACACAAAATGGTGCACATGGAATTAAATTTGAAACATCTATTGATGCATAGCACCACCAGCTAGCTAGAATCCCCGCGGTGCCTCCTCCGTAACAAATTGTCACGAATCCGCATTTCTCAATAAAATGTGTACTCCATTTCTTCTCGTCAATTTTTTTTTGTTGATAATAATATAAATAACATAATATATTCACGTTAAATGTCGTAATTTCATTATCAGATCAGTACTATAAAACTAACACCTTATTATTACAATACCTATTTATATATATATATATATATATATATATATGGGTCTCATCCATAACAATCGTTTGCTGGAAATATTATTCCAACAACCACATCTGACACCGTTCATTATGATTTCTAAGTGTTGGGTTTAAATAGGACTTTTAACCTGCCGCTAGAAAAAATAGCAACAAACATATTCTTCTTGACGGCCCAAAAATTATTTTAATGTCATTTAATTAAAAAATCCTTACCGGTTCTAGCGACAGGTTAGTTATATTAGTTTTAAATATTGTTGAGTGTTGTTTGTTGTCAACCAGTTATTCAGAGAAGCATGATGATCAAGGTTGTAAACGAGACAACACAGTTCGGGCTCGATTCGAAAAAATACGAGTGAGACTCGGATTCATCAATAATATGATCTAAATTTGAGCATTAAAAATACTTCGAATACAAATATGAGTAGAATATGAGCAATGTTATACTCGACTCGTTTAAGATTCAAACTACTCGAATTTTTAATTGTGATTCGATACATACTCGGTTAATACATATTCGATTAGATGTTCAATACATTCTCTTATAATATATACAAATTTAAATCAAATTAGGATAATTAGTTATTATTTTGTTTTGTTTTTAATTTTAATTGTGATTTTATATTTGTAAAGTGTAATATTAATAAATATATTTTCTCATTTTTAAGTAAAATAACAAAATCAATTTATAATTATATTTATTATAAAACTAGTTATTATGTGGAGACTCGAATTCGAGCTTGAATTTTAATCTCGCGAGTAGTTTGAATAAATATTCGAGTCGAGCCGGATCGAATTCGAGTAATAAATATTCGAGTCGAGTCGAATCTAAGTAGGATTTTTCAAATATAATTCGAATTTGAACCGAATTCGAGTACGAATTTATCATTTTGAATAGCTCTCTGTTCGCTCCGATTCGACTCGTTTAAACCCTTAATGATGACATGCACTTTAACAATTGTATGGAGGGATGAAGTTCGTGAGGATTTTGATGTCAATCGGATGACACTAAAAGAATATCCTGGAATAAGTAATGTATGCTATAGTTTGTATAACTTTATTTTGACTATACTACAAGAAATCATATATTCCGATATCTGGAGGCCGAGTTTTCAACATGTTGGTCAACTTGTTAAAACTTAGAACAATAGTCAAAAAATAAACCAAAACCCGCCTCAGGCGTTGAAACTACATGCAACCCTAGAAATAACACATCATAGATAATTAGGCACACGTTACAACTTACGAGACTCGATTCCGATATTCGGAGGTTGAGTTATCAGCATATTTGCCTACTTTGTTAAAACTTAGAACAATAGTCGAAAAAAAGATCAAAATTCGCCTCAGGGGTCGAAACGACTTTCAAACCTAGACATAACACCTCATATATATTAGGCACACGTTACAACTTACGGGACTCGATTCCAATATCTAGATGCCAAGTTATCAGCCCGTTTGTATAACTTGTTAAAACTTAGGACAATAGTCAAAAAATATAAAAAAAAAATTGTCTCGGGTATCGAAATGACATGCAAACCTAAACATATCACCTCATTGATTTTAGGCACACGTTACAACTTACGAAACTCGATTTCGATATCCGGAGACCGGGTTATCAGCCCGTTCGCCTACTTTGTTAAAACTTGAAGAACACAAACTAAAATTATTCGTTATTAATATTTTAATTTTGTAGTTTTGTTGATGAGCCTCGTGGAGGTGGGGGTGGAGGCAACGGCGAAAGTGAGGACCGCCGAACTGTTGTTGACGAGACTATGGAGGGTGGTACCGGCGCTGGTACGATAGATGGCGGCGATGATGATACTGGTACTCCTAATCTAGGGATATAGTTAGTTTATATTTATATTTTGACTTTCATGTATGTACTTATACAGTTTTTGGGTTGTACAGACTAGAATTTTGTATCTAGTTAGGTTGATGGTTTATGTATCTAACTAAATTGATGAAAGTTTCATGATGATTACATTTTGTATCTATTAACATTGTATGACCTTTATCTATGTGATTATGTTGTCTACATATTTGATGGTTGATAACAAAAGATTTGATTGTTATTGATAAGTGTTCGTGAACAATTATTTATTTTTCTTTAGTTTATAACAATTACACTTATGTATATGTAAATAAACATGTGAATTCTGCAGTTTTCAAATTTTTTTTTTTAAAATAAGGCCATTAACGACGGGGTCATTGGCGACATACATGTCGTCGCTAATGACCTACAACGACAGTCTTAGTGACGGACAATTGATATTTTTAATAATATAATTAAAATCCATTGGCAACGGAGCAAATGTCATTGGTCGTCTCGTCGCTAATGACCATTTTAATAGTCATTAGTTGGTCATTGGCGACGAACAGTCTGTAGCCCCTGTTGTCGCTAATGAATCATTGTCAACAGATGACCATCACCAATGACTTCAGTACCCACAACGATCGACGGGAGTCAGGGACGACGACCCTCAAGACAATAAGAGTGGCGACTGCAAAGCCGGTCGCAATGATCTTATTTTTTGTAGTGCTATAGCCATTCTATATTCATATTTAATTGTAACATGATATAACCAACCTGTCGTTAGAGACTCTAGCACCAATAAATTTTTAATCTCGTTTCTTAGAAATCATATGTAATCTCATTTCTTAGAAATTCTGTTCTTTCTAGTGACGGCTTAGAAATCCTATTTAATCCATTTGTTACATATCATGATAAACGGGCGTTAAATGAGATTGGTGGGATAGAGAGTTGGATGGCTAATATTGTTTTATGTAGACCGTGCATGTGTGTAGCATGTGGAATGTGGAAGCATTGAGGGGTACCCACTACCCACCAAACCAATCACATCATTTCTCTTGCATACATTTCCACTGTTTTATCAAATATCTGCATTCATTTTCATAACATGCCTCATTTTCATCCCTTTTACATGGAATATAATATATATATATATATACACAACTGTATATTATATAAATGAATTATAACCATGGCGGGTTTTTGGATTTTAAGAATTGATCACCCGTCACCGTAATCTCGTAATAATTATAACTTCCTGTCATTATACCAAAAAAACAAATACATATAATGTAGTGTTTTCTTTCTTACATATATTTTTTTTATATATATATATATATATAATATATATATATACTATCTGTCTCTAAAGTCAACCTTAAGAATGAACCAAAGCA